>JBBGZY010002393.1:0-345000 GCA_037952925.1 Lithobates clamitans | reverse complement strand
GCTTGGATCCCCAGAAAACAGAGAAAAAGGTCACATGACCACTGCAATAATGCAGCAAAAAGGTAACATTTGCCCGATTTTAAAGATAGGACTATTGTGATTAGTGATAGTTGTGCAATTACTATAGCCTTCAAATCCATGTATCTGCTTCTCTGCCCCTTGAGTGAATTGTACAGCAAGGGCTGCAAGAAATACACTGGTCTAAGCCAGGCCTAAGATATCTATACTGTGTGAATCCAGGCAAACAGCAAACCAAGTAAGCAGTGTAAATATTTCTAGAAAATACACCCCGACGTCTCCTCAGGACAGAGCTAGTGAGTCAGAAACACGAACAGAATTCCATTCTCAGAAGCTATTCACAGGCTGTAATTGAATTCTCTATCACGCTACAATGCTGCTATATTGTAAGGTATAGTCGCACATTTCTGATCTCTGCCTGATAATTATCTCTGGAGCATTACATCTCCCCTTTGTTATATTCCCCGGGGACACATGGAAACAAGTTGACCTGAAACACCACCAAACACCAACTCACAAATCCAATTAGAAAATAGAAAAGCATTAAAGAGTATCTATGGGTGAACTCCAACATGACATACACTATATTGTCAAAAGTATTGAGACGCCTTTACAAGCACATGAACTTTAATGTCCCATTTCATTCTGTCATCCCTTTTAGTATGTCCCCTCCCCTATCACCATTTTTCTCTTGGTGTCAGGTAAACTTTTTCAGAAGCGATTCATGCGGATAGCAGAGGAAGGAGGCAGCAGACAGAAATGAAACTTGGTGCTCTGGAGTGAGACAAGTACACACTATAGAGGGATATGCTTTGTTCAGGGTCCATGTCTCAGAATTACAACCACTTTAACTCTGACTTTCCTTAGCTGCACTTGTTCCCGGTCAGTGTCTCAATTTATTGGAGCCAGCGACAGCCACGAGATTAGCAGTTTTGGCAATGACAGCCTCTGTAAAGGCTTCCTAGAAGATGTCATCGTTCTGTATTCAGGCTGCATCTGCTCATTCCATCTCTGAGTATTTCAGCACCTCAGACAGTTCCCTGAGGAAGTCCCATACTGAATGGGAACAGATGGGATTTATCAAACCAATGCGCTTCCCAGGAACATGGCGGCAGAATAGTCAAAGGGCGGCTCAGAATACTTACTGGGCAGCTATTGGCTGACTGAGAGGGGCTGTGGTTAAGGAGGTCTAAGCGTCCTCCTATTGGAGACAATATAAAAGGGTTACCTCCGTCATAGTAAATATCTATATTAAAGTTATAGGGGGAGATTTACTAAAACTGGCACGCTGAATTTGGTGCAGCTCTGCATAGTAACCAATCAGCACCTAACTTCATCTTGTTCAGTTAAGCTTTCACAAAATCTGGAAGCTGATTGGTTACTATGCAGAGCTGCACCATATTCAGCGTCCAGTTTTAGTAAATCTCCATTACCGTTTATTAGAGACAAAGAAGCCCTTCAAACCCCCCTTCCCCAAAGTAGCCTCTCAACTGGTGTAATGTTTAGGTCCCATCAGGGTGGCTTGAACATGGGCGCAGTTTGCCCTATAGCTATATGCACAGGTACTACCACCAGACAACACGTGTTTTCAGTTATTGCATGTGTCTACCTAACGTGTGTTGTGGTTCCTCGGACTTCTGCAATAAGATCATTGCTTCCTCTCAGTGATCCCAAAGGCTTACAGCTTGGTTTCTAAGGCAGCCACAGTCTATGTAGAAAACCCCATTCCCTGCCAGCAGCTGCAGAGTGGTACCCTTGTTCTCTGTGTGTAAGCAGTGGTCTCATAGCAGAGCTCCAACATGCCCCCTCCGGATTCAGACCTATAGCTCCGCATTCAGCAAAGCTCATCCTCCCCAAGGTTGTCCGACCTCCGCAAAAGATATTACTGCTTCCCTACAGTGATCTCAATTTCTTACAGTTCATTGTTCTTCTAATGTAGCTACAACCAGAGTAGAAAAGCCTTTCCCCTGCCAGTGTGCTGCAGGCTGGGACTCTTTGTATAGAAGTAGCAGCATCACTGCAGAGGTCTGGCATGCGCTCATTCATCCTCCATGCTGATTGGAGGGCTCTGGCTGTGAGTCAGCAGTCATCACTGCTTCCCCTCAGTAACTACAATGTCTTACAGTTCATTTTCCTTCTAAAGCAGCCAAAGCTTAAGTAGAAAACCTTGTCCCCTGCCAGCATCCTGAAAAGTGGGACCCTTGTTCTCTATGTGGAAGCAGTCGTCCCTCTACAGAGGTCTGACATGCACTCCAAGAGATTAAATCTATAGCTCTGCATTCAGCTAAGTCCATCCACCCCACTGATTGGAGAGCTCTAACTCTGACTCGGGGGGTTGTCAGACGTTTGCAAAGACATTACTGCTTCCCCACACTGATTTCATTGTCTTACAGTTCATTGTTCTAAAGTAGCTAAAGCCTAAGTAGAAAAGCCTGTCCCCTGCCAACAAGATGCTGGGACCCTCGCTCTCTGTGTGGAAGTAGCGGTCTACTGCAGAGGTCTAAAATGCATCCTACCAGATCAGACCTATAAAACTCTGCATTCAGCAAAGCTCAGCCTTTCACTGATTGGAGGGTTCTAACTTCGACTCAGCAGAGGGTGTATCTCACCTCTGCAAAGAGATCACTGCTTCCCCACAGTGACTGCAATGTCTTATCCAGTGGCGGCTGGTGCTCAAAAAACACACACATCAATTGCAGCCTCACTGTGCCCATCAATTGCATCCATTATGCCCATCAAATGCAGCCACTCGTGCCCCATCAAATGCCGCCACTCGTGCCCCCCGTCTACCCGGCACTTACCCCATCTTGGTGACAGGTCAGGCAGCGGGTGAAGGTGGCGAGCTGTGGGACGGCTCATGTGTCCTCCATGCTTCCCTCCCCTTATGTTCTGCTAGGCGCCCAAGAGGAGCGCCTGTGCCTTCAGCCAATCAGGTGACGGGTATTAGACCCGCGCTTCCTGATTGGCGGAAAGGCAGTTCAGTGTTAAAGCAAATATTCATTTGCTTTTCTAACACGCCTGGGTGGACTGGGAGCACAATGTTCTGCGCACCTTTTTTGAAACCTATTAAAGCCTATGGCTCTAATCAGATGTGTCAAAAAAACACCCACGCCACTGTAATTCAGGCGCCCGGCGTCCGAAAAGGGGGGTGGGGGTGGGGGTGGCAGCAGCGGCCATGGATAGATTCATGCAATGCATGAATCTATCCATTACTCATAGTGGGGGTGGCTGGAGAGAGGGGGCGGTGCCCTGCGCCCTTAATTGACGGGCCGCCCATGATCTCACCTCTCATTTTCCTTCTAAAGCAGCCTTTGCATAAGTAGAAAAGCCTGTCCCCTGCCAGCATACTGAAGAGTGGGACCCTAGGTCTGACACGTACTCTACTGGACCAGACCTAAAGCTCTGCATTGAGCATGCTCCTTGCTGATTGGGGAGCTCTGGCTGCAAGTCAGCAGGGGGCATGTCAGATCTTTGCAGAGAAACCACTGCCTCCCCTGAATGCTGGCAGGGGACAGGCTTTTCTACTCAGACTATGGTCAATTGCAAAAGAAAGCAAACTGAAGGACATCGCGCACCTTAACAAGATAACCCACCACCCTCTACCCAGGTGTGTACAGGATATGTGAGGATTGGTGCTACGGTTGGCATTCCTGTAAGCCCAAAAACATACATTCTATTAGTAATCTGGCACTCCACCACGGGTGTCACAGTCAGGCTCGAAGACCAGTAGCTATAACAGTAGAGAGGCTTCCACCAACTAAAAGGATACATGTACAAGCAAGTTACCCTGGTGGATTGTACGGGCTCATCTGAGGTGCAGGATCTAAGCACTAACCGGTGTTCACCAGAGCTCCTGATGGTGGGGATGGGTTTTGCTGTGTGTTAGTACCAGGTCGTGGTCTTCTGGATCGCAGATGTAGCAGGTAGGGATCAAGCAGAAATGTAGTCAGTTAAAAAGTCAAAAGGTCAGTTACAAGTGGTCGTAGGTTGGGATTAAGCAGAAGTGTAGTTGTGAAACAAACCAAAAGTCAGTAATAAGTGGTAGTGGAGATACCGATGGCAGCAGAAGTGACAAGAGCAAGATGCTGGCTGGAGAGAGCAAAATAATCAGGCAAACAGGAAGTGCAAAAGGCATGGCTTTAATGAGAAGTTCATGGGAGGAGCCAAGGGTTCAAAATTCAGCAGAAACAAAGCACAAGGCAGGATCGTCCAAAGGATTAGACAGGGTGCCGTCCAGCATCTCAGGTGGCTCAGCAAGAAGATACATCGCTAGACACAGCAGAGGTTGCAGGTTCAGACCGTGAGGCTGCAGAGCTCGGCATGCAAGTGGCTAGCTGAAGCAAAGTTCATGGTGGAAGTACAGCTGTCAGGCTTAGGCTGGAACACAGGCACTGTGACCAAAAAAAAAGACAAAATCCTTAAAGCTTCTTGGCTGTCGCTTGGCAACTCAAATTTTCACTCCCTTATATTATATGATTAAGGTCTGGAGAGTGGCTAGACAACTCCATGACCATAATGTGCTTCATCTTGAGTCACTCTTTTGTTGCCTTGGTGGTATGTTTTTCCAAACATGGCCCTGTCTATTGGCCCCTCAATGCAGCAAAGTAAGCCTGTACCTTTAGCAGAGAAACAGCCCCAAAAAGCATCATGTTTCCACCTCCATGCTTGACTGTAGGGATGGTGTTCTTGGGGTCATAGTCAGCATTTTTCTTCCTCCAAACATGGCGAGTTGAGTTGATGCCAAAGAGCTAAATTTTGGTCTCATCTGACCACAGCCCTTTTTCCCAATCCTTCTTATGAATCATTTAGATGTTCATTGGCAAACTTCAGACGGGCCTGTACATGTGCCTTCTCAAGGAGGGGGACCTTGCAGGCCCTGCAGGATTTCAATCCATGGCGGCGTATTGTGTTACCAATGGTTTGTTTGCGGACCGTGGTCCCAACTGCCTTGAAATCATTCATAAGCTCCTCCTGTGTAGTTCTGGGCTGGTCCCTCGCTTTTCTCATAATCATCCTTACTCCATGAGGTGAAATTATGCATGGAGCTCCAGACGGAGGGAGATTGATGGTTATTTTGTATTTTTTACATTTGCAAATAATCGCTCCAACAGTGGTCTCCTTCTCAAGCTTCTAGCTGATGGTCTTGTAGCCCAATTCAGCCTTGTGCAGGTCTACAATCTTGTCCCCGACGTCCTTTGACAGCTTTTTGGTCTTGCCCATGATGGTGAGGTTTGAGCCCAGGTTTACACTGAGCTGCGGGAATGAAGCCCTCGCACGATTTCACTTCCGCGTATCAGTCCTGATTTTGGCTGGGATTTCACAGACATCTGCACGGGTTTCTGCACAGATGTCAATAGAAATCGCACCCTGATATCGCAAAAAGTAATACAGAAATAACTTTTTGAAATTGGTGCGGTGCCGCAAATGCAGCGTTGCACCGATTAGGACGGTGCCACTGCCGGCAAATTCCGCCAATTGGACATGTCAAATCGCACCAATGTGAACCAGGGCTCAAAGGAAGAAAGATTCTGTGGACAGGTGTCTTTTTATACACAACGAGTTATCGTTAGGAGCACCTTCTTAAAATTGACAGGACTAATCTGTGTACCACATAGTGTAGCCAGTCTGTGGGAGCCAGAATTATTGTTGGTTGGTAGGGGATCAAATACTTATTTTACGCACTGAACTGCAACTCTGTTTATAACATTTCTATCATGTGTTTTTCTGGATTTTTGGTTGATATTCTGTCTCTATCATTTAAAATACACCCATCATACAAATGATAGACCCTTAATTTCTTTGTAAGTGTGCAAACTTACAAAATCTGTAGGGAACAAATAATTATTTTCCCCACTGTATGTGCATTAGGATCTCAAGACCTAATTTAAGAAGGGCTCCTGACACCTCTTATGTGTCCCATTAAATGACGGCTGGAGTCTAGTCAGCGCAATAGCTTATTCATTAAAAGTGCCGTCTGTTTACGTGTTTCTGCTGTGCAGGGCCTTATTTATAGCTAAGAGCAAGGCCCTACGAGGCAGAAACATGTAAGGACTGAACTTTTGATGTTTTACTCTGTTTACAAAAAAATGTTTTCCGCACAGCTCTGTGGTGGAGTGACGGCTTACTTACAGGATTTTTGCGCACCTTTTGTTTTGTTGCACCTGGAATGTATTTTGTTATTTTAAAACTAAAGGTTTAATTGGCCTTTAAAAAAAGCTCATATATATAGAGACTTATTATAAATACAACCATTCACCCTTAGCGATTCCAAGCCCAGCCGTATCCACAATACAATATTCAGTGGCGCTGGAAGTGCAGAAGCGTCTAGAATACGGTGAAGGAATCCGGCAGATGAGAGAAGCAGATTCACACAGCAGATGCCGGGATGTCCTATGTGATCTGACATTTGCAGGCTGGGAATTATCTGCGAGCGATTGGCCGCTGGAGATAAACAGCACTGAGATAATGAGAGCTGATCATAGCGAGCAGGCAAGAGGCACCAATACACAAAGAAATCAGCGTCACGTCTTCAACCGCACTGACACATCCGGGTCATAGAACAGTGACAGGCTGTGCCGGATGTCTACGGAGGAAGATGACCAACCAACCTGTCAGCTACAATGAAGATGATGCAAATTTTTTTTTATAAAAAGCACCCCATCACCACATTCCTATGTAAACAGCTCCATGTTGTCTTGCCTTTACCATTTCCACCGCCAACCTGCAGCTCCCCAAACATCATATGCAAATATCGGCTTTTTGAAAAAAAGTCAGTATTTGCTTACGGAGGGGGCTCATGTTTTAGAATACATTAAAATTCTGTATGTGCCTCCTCTGGTTGGAAATTGAGATGTAGAGCTATCTATTTAGTTTCCAAAGACTTTCAGAGCTTGTTCACACCATTACGTTTTTGCACAGTCTCGCACATCAAGTTTTAGGGCTTCCCTATGTGGGTGAAATGCACCGAACTGCATTGTACCATCCCTTTTTTTGGCAGGTGGGAACGCACACGTGCTCCCTAGGTGTGTGTGGGGGGTGAAAATAAGAATTAAGGGAGCCTGTGTGTCTGTAAAAGGTTGCAGGTTTTTGTGCAGTGTGGGAATATGTAGGATTTTGCACGCATACAAGCCCTCAGTTTAGTCATCAGTTTAGGATCTAGACATCTTTTTGGCATGGGTCTTAGGAGAAAGACATGGCAACTGTAAACCAGTGTTTAGAAAATTCCATGAATAACCGAACCCGGCCAGAGGGAAAATCCCAGTATTTCCCAGTATGAGGGAGCAAATTACATTTTCCAGACTTCCAACAAAACAGTGCTCAGTACCTGGGGAAAAAAAACGCCAATCCCAGTCAGTGCCTAGCAGTGTGCATGTATTAACCATCAGCGTATAGGCCTAGAATCTTTGCAGAGGCTGCAGTGGGGGTCAGATACATGGATAGGAGCGAGAAAATATTAGTTGTAGTGTAAGTAAAACCTAATAATGGACTTCTCCAAACTGCTTCTTTTTTGGTCTGTTTAAGGGACACTAAAAACTTTTTTTTTTAAACAAAATCTATTCAACATATATTATTAACTCAAAAAAGTCCATTCTTTTGCCCCTTAGTCGCCTCCAAATTCCATTTTCTTTTTTTTTTTTGTTGTTGTTGTTGTTGCTGCTGCTGTTAAAGGGTGGCCACAATAATTCTCCATGGTCCCACTGTATGTTGGAATGGTGATTGGGGGGGTGGACATAGTAGTGGTGGTGGTGGTGGTGGTGTGGGGGGGGGCTGTAATGGTGGTGATGGTAATAGGGAGCTGTGGTGGTGGTGGGAAGGTGTAATGGTGGAGGTGCTTGTGAAGGAGGTGCAAGGATGGTGTGTGTGGGTTTATGGTTGTTGTGATTGGGGAGGGAGGTGCAATGGTTGTGGAATGATGGTGGTGGGGGAGGGGGGGGGTAATATTGGTGGCGGTTGTGAGTGCAATTGTGGTAAGGTGTAATGGAGGTGCAATGGTGGCAGTGAAGGTGGTTGGGGTAAGGTGTAAAAGTGGTGATGGTGGGAAGGTTTAAAAGTGTGCATGTGTGTAATGCTTGTGGTGGTTGTGAGTGTAATGGTGGTGGTTGGGGTAAGGTGTAACGGTGGTGGGGTTTTTTGGCACATTTAAGGCCCATCAATACCAACTGGAGATCAATTTTTCGCATTTCTTTAAGCTCAATAGTCCTTAGACAAGGCACGGCACCACGGCTGCCCACGATCCACCTATTACTGAGGCTCTAAACTCTGATTTCCAGTTTTGAAAGTAAGGCAATTATTTGTCAGGGATAAAGGATCACTTAGGAATGTTTGGAGAAAGTGAGACGATGATTTGTTTTAGAAATCGGAGGAGATAATCTCAGTTCTTGTTATGATTAATCACCGCACACCTGTCTAAAAGCACGCTTCAAACGCCGCAACAGAACTCGCTCATCTGTCAGATGTGAAACAAGATCCAAGCATTACAAAGTGGACTAAAGAAATGAAGATTTAGCTTCAACTTTAAATATTCACACTGTAATCAACGAGTAATCAGGACACAATGAGCAGTTTTAGGATGAGGATTAAGAGTTGAAGGATGGACCTCAGACTCTCCCATTTTCCCAACATGCCAAAAAAGAAAAGTACTGCCAATTCCTACACCAGTACCTCCAGAACAGAAGTACATAACGAAGTTTGCAATGTTTGGGATAGATACATTTTACATATACTATATATTATCTGGATTACACTGTATTATGAAAACAGCGACTCTCAACCAACCCAAGGGTTCCTCCAGAAGGGGCTAGTGTTCCTTGAGCTGTGGATGACTGGCCTCCCCATCTGATTGTGCCTGCATAGTTCCTAGGCCAATACCACTTGGTAAAGCCAGCAACACACCAATTATTCTGTTAGCATTCTTCCCATTGACCACCAATGTAAGGAACATTCACCCCACTGATCACCAATGTAAGGAACATTCTTCCCACTGATCACCAATGTAAGGATCATTCTTCTCACTGACCACCAATGTAAGGAGCATTCTTCTCACTAATCACCAATGTAAGGGGCATTCTTCCCACTGACCACCAATGTAAGGAACATTCTTCTCACTGACCACCAATGTAAGGAACATTCTTCTCACTGACCACCAATGTAAGGAACATTCTTCTCACTGACCACCAATGTAAGGAACATTCTTCTCACTGACCACCAATGTAAGGATCATTCTTCTCACTGATAACCAATGTAAGGAGCATTCTTCCCACTGATCACCAATGTAAGGATCATTCTTCTCACTGACCACCAATGTAAGGAGCATTCTTCTCACTGATCACCAATGTAAGGATCATTCTTCTCACTGATCAACAATGTAAGGAACATTCTTCCCACTGACCACCAATGTAAGGATCATTCTTCCCACTGATCACCAATGTAAGGATCATTCTTCTCACTGACCACCAATGTAAGGAGCATTCTTCCCACTGATCACCAATGTAAGGAACATTCTTCCCACTGATCACCAATGTAAGGAACATTCTTCTTACTGATAACCAATGTAAGGAGCATTCTTCCCACTGATCACCAATGTAAGGAGCATTCTTCTCACTGATCACCAATGTAAGGAACATTCTTCCCACTGATCACCAATGTAAGGAACATTCTTCCCACTGATCACCAATGTAAGGAACATTCTTCCCACTGATCACCAATGTAAGGAACATTCTTCCCACTGATCACCAATGTAAGGAACATTCTTCTTACTGATAACCAATGTAAGGAGCATTCTTCCCACTGATCACCAATGTAAGGAGCATTCTTCTTACTGATAACCAATGTAAGGAGCATTCTCCCCACTGATCACCAATGTAAGGATCATTCTTCTCACTGACCACCAATGTAAGGAGCATTCTTCTCACTGATCACCAATGTAAGGATCATTCTTCTCACTGATCAACAATGTAAGGAACATTCTTCCCACTGACCACCAATGTAAGGATCATTCTTCCCACTGATCACCAATGTAAGGAGCATTCTTCTCACTGATGACCAATGTAAGGAACATTCTTCCCACTGATCACCAATGTAAGGAGCATTCTTCCCACTGATCACCAATGTAAGGAACATTCTTCCCACTGATCACCAATGTAAGGGACATTCTTCCCAGTGATCACCAATGTAAGGAGCATTCTTCTCACTGATGACCAATGTAAGGAACATTCTTCCCACTGATCACCAATGTAAGGAGCATTCTTCCCACTGATCACCAATGTAAGGAACATTCTTCCCACTGATCACCAATATAAGGAACATTCTTCCCACTGATCACCAATGTAAGGAACATTCTTCCCACTGATCACCAATGTAAGGAACATTCTTTTTACTGATAACCAATGTAAGGATCATTCTTCCCACTGATCACCAATGTAAGGAGCATTCTTCTCACTGATGACCAATGTAAGGAACATTCTTCCCACTGATCACCAATGTAAGGAGCATTCTTCCCACTGATCACCAATGTAAGGAACATTCTTCCCACTGATCACCAATATAAGGAACATTCTTCCCACTGATCACCAATGTAAGGAACATTCTTCCCACTGATCACCAATGTAAGGAACATTCTTTTTACTGATAACCAATGTAAGGATCATTCTTCCCACTGATCACCAATGTAAGGAACATTCTTCTCACTGATCACCAATGTAAGGAACATTCTTCCCACTGATCACCAATGTAAGGAACATTCTTCTTACTGATAACCAATGTAAGGATCATTTTTCTCACTGATCACCAATGTAAGGAACATTCTTCCCACTGATCACCAATGTAAGGAGCATTCTTCTCACTGATCACCAATGTAAGGAACATTCTTCCCACTGATCACCAATGTAAGGGGCATTTTCCAGATGACCCCTGATTAATTTATTTTAGCAAGGGTTCCATGAGAGCAGAAAAAAATGTAAGGGTTCCACTGGTGTAAAAAAGTTGAGAAAGACTGCCTTAAACTTAAAAGGATAATTTTATGTTCATATTTGACCCCCTCCCCCAAGGTCTCATACTCACCTGAACACACTCCAGTGACATTCCCACACTGTGGGGCTCACAGGGCATGAATAGGTGAGACCATTTGCCTTATGCCCTATTGTCTACACTCATAGCAACTTGCTGCTTTGTTCTGCACTGAAAATGGTAGCACAGGTTGCATGCATCACAACGTGGTGCCATGTATACCGTTAAAATGAACTGTCAAATTGAATAAAGTTATAAAAAAAAGAACTGCATAAGGCATCTCAGCGCACACGCCCATGATATTCGTTGCAGTGCAGAGCAATGTGCAGCAATGCCCCAACATGTTTTGCAGCGTGCTGCTAGTACTGATACAGGCACCCTTTTTGGTACATTCTGGTGAGTTAGGCAACTAGTTCTAATCAATAAGATGCCTTAAGGTGTAAGTTCACCTTTTCAGAAACACCACCCTATGCCCCCTCCCCAAAATCCAACTGGACAACTCACCTAAGAATGGATTTCCCTTCATTTTGGAGTCACTTCCTGTTGTGTCTGTGGAAGTGACTCAAACAGATACAGGCAGAAAAAAAATTCTGTTCTGGTGACAATTGTCCAGGATAGGATTTATCCTCACTTTAAAAAGAGCTTTCATTTGACTTTGTTGGGTCTCTGGGACTCCAAAGACAGGAAGTGAAGGGAAATCTCCCCAACAGAACATAAGCAGTAGGGGTTCGAACCATTCCCCACTCAATCCAAAATAAAAAAAGGTTTTAGCTACACTTTAAAACTATTTAAATCGGAAGCAGTCACTGCTTTGACTTATTCAGTTTAAATTTCACCTTGAGCTACTGAGCTCTGTAAACAGGCCTTTTACAACAAATTCCTGGCAGACCAATGAAAAGAAAAAAGCTCCACCTGTTCTCTCCAAAAGGAGAATAAAAAAAAAACAAAAAACAAAAAACCATATTGGAAGAAAAGAAAAAGGGGGGGGTTCACATCCATCGCGTTGAATAATATGCAATATTTAAATAGAATTTTGAACTAAAAAAAAAAAAAAAAAGAAGGAAAAAAAAAAATGTAGGAAAATACATATTGAAGCAGTACACATTCACTTTGAAAAAAAAAAAAAAAGGTGATATTACCTTAGCAATAATTTTAACACATTACCGATTCGCTACACGCTAAGCGACTTTCCTCCGAATGTCTTTAAGTGAAAACACCGGGCTATTAATGCAAAATAAATATATAATAGAGCGATAGGATAAAACACATGGTGGGAACATAATGTTCAATCAGTTTGTGTGATGAAACAGCAGTCTGTAGAAGTAAAAACAAACTTCTCGGAGAATCGAAACAGTAAGCGCAGCACTTTCTGCAGTCGGAAAAGCAGCGGCGCCCCTCGCGCTCGTGTTTATAGCTTGGCAAGCGTTCAGGAGTCCATGCAGAACGGGGAGGATGACAAACTATAATACACATACTGTAGGTAGGAGGCACAGGATCTCAAGATAAAAAAACTCCTCACTCTCTCCGTTTTAACACATTTGCAATTAGCATTCGTCTCCGAAGATAAAAGAACAAACGTATTTGGAAGAGTGATTATTCGTTTAAAATAATATTTGCATATAAAATCCACTAAAAAGTGGACGAGACAGTCTTTAAAAAGTCCAGCTCTGGCCAAAACTTTGTTTTTCTCTCGTTTTGGTATTAATACAACCTTTGTCAAGTTATAGGATGTGACCCAACGGGGAAGATTTCACCTTTCTTTCCAGGTGACAGGTGTCCAACAGAAGTGTACAGAAATCTCCCTTATGAGGGCAAAGACTGCAATAAAATCCTAATATGTAAAAAGCAGTACGAGTGTCAGATCAATAGCTAGAAGCCCAAAATGTATTTTCTCTATATATCCAGTGGGATGAGGGCCAACGCTTTTCAGGGGTGCAGATACTCCTCCTTCATCAGGGCTATGAAGAAAATGTTCATCCAATAGAAGAAAATGCATGTCGTAAAAGGTCTATAAGAAATAATAAAATGTATTGTGGCCCTTTTGCAACATAAACTTTATTATTTTGTATGTACTTTTATATTCTTTCACTTTTTGTAGCCCTGATGAAGTGGGAGTGTCTGAAGCCCTGAAACATGTTGGAACTCACCCCACTGGAGATTTTATTTTCTATATATATCATTTATTAGAAAATACATTTTGGGCTCCTAGCTTTTGATCTGTTACTCTTACTGCTTCTTACATATTAGGATTTTACAGCAGTCAGGGAGATCTCTCTTGACTTTCTTTCCAGGTACAGTGGCTGAACACCAAGAAACGCGTTGGTTCTTTTATCCCTTTTATGACCAAAGAACTAATAAGCGAATGCTAGTTTATTCAAACAGAACGAAAGTCCATGTGACAAGGTGACAATACAGGAGAACAGCTGGAAGGCAAGGACAGAGTCCCCAGCCCACACACTGCATAGGTTAAATGCTTGTGTAGTCTAGGGGTGCAAAGATAAGATGTAGAACTTCAGTTCTGCTGGGTCCAGTCCTGTTCTCAAGCTTCAGGTGTCGCTCTGTGTCATAATGCACAGTGCTGAGCTATTAACCCTGCATTTTACGTGAGAAGGGACACAAGTGTCCATGACCCAGAGCTGCTTAGGGAGGACCAGTTACATGGATGGAGGAAGCCTGCTAAAGTAAGTAATACGCCATTAGGAACTGGATCACCTGTTGGTGGCACTGTGGTTGCTCAACTAGAAGGTTGTAGTTCGGGTGTTCACCAGTGGGCGGAGGGACTAAATAGCCTCCCAGCAGCCAGCATCAGGTGAAGAATAATTGCTAGGATCTGCTGGCTGCTGGAAGAGTATTTAGTCCCTCCTCTATGAGTTTCCTCTTGCTTTAGTGTTTTGCCTGCTAGCCAGATACAAGCTTGCTTACTATACTGAGCCTAAATCCTGCCCGATCCTGAGTCTACTACTGCCCCATATTCAGTACCCTTCTGCCTCTTATTCCTTCCTCCTTCCTTCTTATTCCTTCATTCCCTTCCAGCCCTTGTTACTGATCCCAGTTCTGATATCCCCTTCATGACTGTTCCTTGCACTTCCAGTTTTACTCCGTTTACCTGTGCTCCCCTTTAGTTTGTATATATTGTATGTTAGTTTTCTAGTTTGGTTTTCTGGTCACTTGGTAAGTTAGTCTGTTAGTTAGGGTTTGTGTCGCTTGGTTTATGGGTCTCTTTTATCTTTATGCTTGCTGTGTATTCTGTTTGCTGGTGTTTGGATAGCTTTTGTTTTGCTACCAATAAATCTTACTTAAATCTTATGCAGTCTGGTTTCAGTTTCCTGAGTGCAGCACACAGATCTGGTCATACATACAATCACTCCTTTCTCCCCTGACGACGCGTTCTGATGCAAAACGCTTTGGGTGGTGTCAGAACCTATGATGTCATTACCACCGCCAATGACGGCTGTCAGTGAGGTGGCTGCCTGTGATTGCATGTGTTAGATTTTACAAATGTGAGTACCCTTCTATATTTTTAATACCGTAAATACACACCTAGCAGTATTCATGCTATGTGCGTCCTTTGTTCCTCTTCTTCCATGGCAACTGATTAATGTAATGTGCTCTGGAGTTATTATATTCTGAGACATTTGATACCTGTGGCTGGGGTTCAATAGCCCTGATCTAGTGAACCGAAGGACACCTCGCGGTGTCAGTCATTCATGTTGGTTTGAACCCTACAATTGGGGATTCCATTTTTCCGGTAAGGGGATTTAGTGTGGTGGAGAGCACGTCTGTGTTGAAAACTCAGCACCCTTCACCCTGTTAGAATTGGATTGCATAATCGCATGATGGGAAGAATCAGTGGCGTCGCTATGGGGGCGCAGACCGCATCTGGGTGGGTGACACCCGGCAGAGGGGTGACACCATGGCTGGATCTATGGGGGGGTGCCGATTTTCGTTACCTGGTTTTCTGTACCTGGTTTTACCCCCAATCCCGCTCACGGCCGTGAAAAGGAGAGAGCAGCCTGGAGCAGTGTCCACAAAGAAGAAATGACAGAGAGGAGAGATCCGGGAGTGTGGTCTGTGCTCTCCCCCTCCTGTCAGCAGAGCGATCCTCCATAAAGCATATGACACAGGATTGCTCTTACATCCGCATGGTCATTCCCTGCGGCTGGGAGATGAGTGGTCATTGGAGGAGATTAGGGGGGCGGGGTGATGTTTAAACTGTGTACAGCCCGGTCCTGTGTCATCTGCTGTATGGACGATCACTCCACGGACAGCAGTGAGGGAACACAGAACAACCCGCGCCTCCACCTGGTTTACCAACTGTAAGTTGGGGATGGGGGGGGCTTACAGGCCAGGGGAACTATACACAGTGAAGGGGGGGGATTGTGCTAGGCGAATAAATGGGGTGATTTGTGCTAGGAGGGGGATTTGTACTATGGGAGGTCATTGGGTGTATTTGTGTGAAGGGGGGGGGATTAAGGGGATTTGTGCAAGGAGAGGGGGGATTAGCACTAGGGAGGGTGGGGGGTGTTTGTGCTAGAGAGGGGATTGGATGGATTTGTGCGAGGAGGGGGGGTTTGCACTATGAGGGGGGATTGGGTGGATTTGTGCGAGGAAGGGGGGGGGGGATTTGCACTATGAGAGGGGATTGGGTGGATTTGTGGGAGGAGTGGGGATTTGCACTATGAGAGGGGATTGGGTGGATTTGTGAGAGGAGGGGGGGGATTAGTGTGAGGAGAGGGGAATTTGCACTATGAGAGGGAATTGGGTGGATTTGTGCGGGGAGGGGGGGGAATTAGCGTGGGGAGAGGGGAACTGTGCAGGGGGGCAGGGGGAATTTGCAGTACGAGAGGAGATTGGGTGGATTTGTGTGTGGGGGGGGGGGGATTTGTGCGAGGAGAGGGGATTAGTGTGAGGAGGGGGGGGGGGGGGATTAGTGCGAGGAGGGGGGGATTAGCACTATGAGAGGGGATTGGGTGGATTTGTGCGAGGAGGGGGGATTTGCACTATGAGAGGGGATTGGGTGGAATTAGCGCGAGGAGAGGGGAACTGTGCAGGGGGGCAGGGGGAATTTGCAGTGCGAGAGGAGATTGGGTGGATTTGTGTGGGGGGGGGATTTGTGTGAGGAGAGGGGATTAGTGTGAGGAGGGGGGGATTTGCACTATGAGAGGGGATTGGGTGGATTAGTGCGAGGAGGGGGGGATTTGCAGGATTTGTGAGAGGAGGGGGGATTAGTGTGAGGAGAGGGGAATTTGCATTATGAGAGGGAATTGGGTGGATTTGTGCGGGGAGGGGGGGGGATTAGCGCGAGGAGAGGGGAACTGTGCAGGGGGGCAGGGGGAATTTGCAGTACGAGAGGAGAGTGGGTGGATTTGTGTGGGGGGGGGGGGGATTTGTGCGAGCAGGGGTTTGCACTATGAGAGGGGATTGGGTGGATTTGTGCGAGGAGGGGGGATTGCACTATGAGAGGGGATTGGGTGGATTTGTGAGAGGATGGGGGATTAGTGTGAGGAGAGGGGAATTTGCACTATGAGAGGGAATTGGGTGGATTTGTGCGGGGAGGGGGGGGAATTAGCGCGAGGAGAGGGGAACTGTGCAGGGGGGCAGGGGGAATTTGCAGTACGAGAGGAGATTGGGTGGATTTGTGTGTGGGGGGGGGGGGATTTGTGCGAGGAGGGGGGGGGGGTTTGCACTATGAGAGGGGATTGGGTGGGTTTGTGAGAGGAGGGAGGGATTAGTGTGAGGAGAGGGGGATTTGTGCTAGAAGGGGGGCTATGGGGGGGAGGGGTAGAGTGACACCATGTTTTACCGCACCAGGTGACACCAACTCTAGTGACTCCACTGGGAAGAATGGACAATGTTTTCACTTCTTTTTCCAGAACACATTTGAGATCACTTGTTTGTGTATATTTACATGAACTAGCATCTCTCATTTAATATTATTTATCTATTTGTATATTTTCACAGGAATCAACACTTTGCATGTATTTTTTGTATTTATTTACATTCATTTGCATTGTACTGGATACAAGGTTTCTTATCAGGAAGCGCAGGATATTTTGTCTAGATAGGTTTTTTCGATCATCCCATGTATTCAGATGATATATGGTTGCGGCTCTTGTTGGCTTAATTACACTTTAGTGCAAAAAGTTTTCTTTATGTTTTTTCAGACCTGGCCATTTCTGCTGCATTCGCTATCCCCGATATACACTTTAATGCGGAACTTCAGTAATTTTTCCATCTATTAAATCTGCTCTTGTTGTTGTTTTATCTTTGGATAGTAATACTTTTTTTTTCTGCCAGTAAATCCCTTATACAGCTCACTTGCTGTTTCTTGTCTGGTCATTATCCTAGGCTTATGACATCATGCACAGCTCTCACCTTTCTGAGAGTTTGCCAGGAAGGGGGGGGGGGGGATGAGTCATAAGAGGGCCAGTGAGAGCTGCAGATCTGGATGTGTGCCTCTGTGTAAATCCAGGAAGTGAACAGGCAGCAGCTTCAGCTGCCCACAGTTAAAATGGCTGCAGCCAGACCCAGTGGAGGGAGATTTCTGCATTATATTTGGCAAGTACAGAATCACAGTATATATAAAATAATATGCATAGTGGTTGGAGGGAAGCTTCAGAATGGCAAAGATGTTTTTATTACAAAATTATGTGAGCAGACTGCAGTTCCTCTTTAAGCATGCAATTTTCTTTCCCACAACCACAGGTCAGTGTTGATGATGACATCCCTCCCGTGGTGCTATTGTGCGCTCCCAGCAGGGGGGGGGGCCTCCCTCCCATGAGAACACAGCGATTATTGTTAATGGCTTTAACTGCTGGAAATAAAATCGCATGTAAAAATGTGACATGCTGGTTGCACCCAAATCAAATCAACATGGGTACAATCAGACTGCCCATAGATGCTGGCCAAGATTTGATCCATCTATCTTTAGATTTACGAGCATTTAGCCCTTGCAGTGCCGGGGGGAGGGGATGCCCAATGCAAGGGTAGCTTATCCCATTCCTAGAGTTCAGCTTCAACAAGCATCTTCATGGCAGGATCACCAGGTATTATTTAGGATAGCTGCAGAAATATATATAGCTGCAGGACTTTGAAAATGGCATAAAACATGTTAAACCTCATATTGAGATTTTCCTGATTGGGTTTAGATCTACTTAATTGAGGACATGGACACGTCCTCACCTCTGCAGGTCATTGGTCACCCTGTCAATGTTCTTTACAGGAGCTCCAACACTCTCCAGGTATGAAAAGCAGCGAGGTGGGAAAATCCAGGATTCCGTTTCCCTCTATTCAGGATCTAATCTCTTCTGTACGGGATATGAAAAGTTACTATAACAACACAGTAACACTCGGAAGCAGGCCTTGCATACAAACCAGTGGCCAATGTTAAGCAGAGCTGTATATTGCTGTGACAATATACCGGCACGGCTCAGAGCGCTGCCATCAGCCATGTCTGCCTGGGGGAAATAGGCTTCCTCTGATAAACAGAGTTGGAGTCGTAGTCTGCATAGCGGCACAGGGGGCAAAGTGGATATCACCCTTGCCGAGCAGCATATAGAGCAGTGGTTCTCAACTTATGAGGTTAAGATGGCCTCAAATGACAAATAAAGGTCCATAAAGACATGGATGGGCGAGTTTGGGTTGGAGGAACTTGACTGGCCTGCACAAAGTCCTGACCTCAACCCGATAGAAAAACTTTTGGGATGATTTAGAGCGGAGACTGCAAGCCAGACCTTCTTGTACAACAGAGGTCTCCAAACTGCAGCCTGGGGGACCAGATGAGGACCTTTGCTTGCCTTTATCCGGCCCTTGGGACACCAATCCTCCCACTTATACGAGACACTATTCTGCCATCTAACACCAACAATGGAGTACCATTTCTCCCACTGACACTAATAGGGCACTATTCCTCCTTATGATACCAATGATGGGGCACTTGAACAACCACAACATACAGGGATATACAATGTAATACTGAGGTATAATCACACACATAGGTTGGACTTCATTAATTTGTGTCTTTTTTCGACTTCACCTACTATGTAACTACTATATGTAACTATTCCTCTAACCTAATACCAAATGTCGTGAAGTTTGCTGCTACTGATGGCAGAAAAATTTCCACTCCCGCTGGCCATGATCTGGCCCTCCTGAAGTCTGAAGGACAGTAAGCCAGCCCTTTGTTTAGAAAGTTTGGAGACCCCCGTCATACAACATCAGTAATTGACCTCACAAATGCGCTTCTGGAAGAATGGTCACACATTCCCATAGACACACTCCTAAACAGTGGCAGCCCGTGCATTGTGGGCGCAGGGACACCGCCCCCCCCTATCCCTGCTGCCGCCTCCCTATTCATGTGCCCGGCCTCTTTCAGGACGCATGGACTCCTATGGCGGGGGCAGGAGGGGGTGTAAAGGCTCTAATAGGCTTCAAAAAAAGGGTGGGCTCGAGGGCACAGAGAGTGTGCCCCGATCCCACCCAATTGTGTGACCATAACGAATGAATATTCGCCATTTTCACACCGCATTGCCTCCCCACCAATCTGGAGGCAGGTGAGACCTGTTTCCTGATTGGCCAAAGCGCCAGGCATCCCTAATGGATGCTCAGCGCTTTGGCGGAAGCGGAGGAAGCTGACTGGGGAGGAGACGCCGGAGAAGAGGACACCCAGTAAGCGCTTTGGCAGAAGCGGAGGAAGCTGACTGGAGAGGAGACGACAGAGAAGAGGACACCCGGTAAGCGCTTTGGCAGAAGCGGAGGAAGCTGACTGGAGAGGAGACGACAGAGAAGAGGACACCCGGTAAGCGCTTTGGCAGAAGCGGAGGAAGCTGACTGGAGAGGAGACGACAGAGAAGAGGACACCCGGTAAGCGCTTTGGCGGAAGCTGACTGGAGAGGAGACGACAGAGAAGAGGACACCCGGTAAGCGCTTTGGCGGAAGCTGACTGGAGAGGAGACGACAGAGAAGAGGACACCCGGTAAGCGCTTTGGCGGAAGCTGACTGGAGAGGAGACGACAGAGAAGAGGACACCCGGTAAGCGCTTTGGCGGAAGCTGACTGGAGAGGAGACGACAGAGAAGAGGACACCCAGTAAGCGCTTTGGCGGAAGCTGACTGGAGAGGAGACGACAGAGAAGAGGACACCCGGTAAGCGCTTTGGCGGAAGCTGACTGGAGAGGAGACGACAGAGAAGAGGACACCCGGTAAGCGCTTTGGCAGAAGCGGAGGAAGCCGACTGGAGAGGAGACGACAGAGAAGAGGACACCCAGTAAGCGCTTCGGCGGAAGCTGACTGGGGAGGAGACGCCGGAGAAGAGGACACCCGGTAAGCAGTGCGGTGATTCCTCCGGGGGGGGGGGGGGGTTGTGAGTGGGGTGTCCTGCAATCCTTTTAATGGGCACACTGGCAGCGTTTTATGATTTTTTTTTTTCAAAAAAAGCCACCACTGGTCCTAAACCTTGTGGACAGCTTTCCCAGAAGAGTTGCAGCTGTTACAACTGCAAAAGGTGAGACAACTCAATATATATATATTTTTTTTTTTACAATAAAATTTTTAAAGAAGAGAAAGCAGTTTACATACTTCAAAGAGAACAGATGTAAAATAGTTCTAAACATAACAGTTTTGGGCAAGTCCACATAGATCTAAGAATGCCTAGTTGCAAATATAACTTGGGCAAGAAGGTGTATTACAGTGTATGATCTGTTAGCAGAAACTCTTGCAAGCAATATAGGCCACAAAACAGTAGAGTAAAGTAAGACCCGACATAAAGAAAAAGAAAAAAAACAGTAAAAACCAGTAAAGAGTCTTGACGAGGGTGTCTAAAGTCACAGTGGTCCCACTGTGGGACTCATCACATCCAGGTGGGACATACAGGCAAATGACAGGGGGGACAGTCAGTCAATGATCCGACCGTCTGTAAATGGAAAGAGACGGCAACCCGTGCTGTAGTGGGGTTTTCACCCTGTATCTAATTGCAGATAATAGTCAGAATACCGAAACACCAGCCAGGGCAATCACAGTATGTTACATTTTTTAGAGGACTCCCTAGCCATGGCCACCGTTTCCTCCATATGGTAAATATCCTCTATGGAGCAAAACCATTCAGGGATCGAAGGGGCACACTTCGATTTCCAGTGTCTGGGGACCAAAATTTTTGCTGCATTTAGCAGATGTCTGGTTAGGGGTCTTTTATAGGCCAACTCAATATTGAACCCTACGGACTAAGATTGGGATGCCAATAAAAGGCCATGTGTGTGTAAAGGCAGGCGTCCCAATACTTTTGGTGATATAGTGTGTGTATATATTTTAATAATGAATCAAAATGTCAGTTCACTGAAAACATACAAGTACATTATAATTTCCCTAGAGTATAGATGATATAGGTGAGAACTGCACCCCTAAAAGAGATGACGGTACGAGTTTCGTCCCCTGTTGTGTGTTCCCACCTTGTCTTCAGGTTAGAGAGAAGCACCATACATCTAATGATGAGTCCCCAGCTGTATGTTAGCAGTCTGTCTCAACCAAATGTCACTTTCATTTAATTACTGTAATAAAAATATATCTGCTGCACCCTCTCCTCTTCCTCAGCAGAGTATAATTAAGATGCAATTAAAGCCATATTTCTGCTGATGTTGGCGGCACAGGTTTCTGAAGGTAGGCAATTGGCAAAACGTTTTCCAGCTTGTACGTTAGAACAGAAGTCATTTTAATTGATCGACTTCTTATAGTACAGGGACTCCCACACACTGATGGAAATTGTGGCGGTCCCAAATTTCCACATGGCCAGCTTTAGTTGTGAAAAATTCCAGATAGCCCCAGGAACCAGTAAATACAAGACAGGGGTTGCAATCCTTCCCCACTTGATCCAAAATGATGGAAAAAAAAAAAACAAACAAACAAACAAACAAACAAACACACACACACACACACTTTTTTGGCTGGAAATATACTTTAATAAATAAAGCCAGCCATAGATGAATGGAATCTTGACCAGTTAAGCAGGGACCATACCAGATTCGAACCATCTTTGGGCAGGCTGGTTGTACTGAACTTGATCCATCAATCTACTTAAGCAGGGCCAGCCTGTCGGATGTTTTGCATAGGATTACTTCCAGCAGCTATAGCCGCCGGCAGTAATCATTGTGTTCTGCCGGCAGGGAAGGCTCCACAAAACAGCAATGTGGAGTGAACATGCAGCCTTGCAGGTCAGGAAAGGGGGGAGAGAAGCAAGCCCACCTCCTTTCTTGAACCATACCAGGCCACATGCCCTCAACATGAGTGATCGGTGCTTTGGGGCGGGGGGGTTGTGGGGGTCTGCAGGCAGGGGGCTTATCGGAATCTGGAAGCCCCCTTTAACAAGAGGGCCCCCAGATCCTGCCCCCCATGTGATTGAGTATGGGGTACCCCTGTCCATTCACCAAAAAGTGTCAAACAGTAATGAAAACACAGAGACATGCACCAGTCTGTGATGTCACAAGGGGGCAGCCCTTAGCTATATGAGAACTGTCAGACGGAGGAGGAGGTAGTAGGTGGTCAGCCTGCATGGACAGTGGGAGTGTTTTGGGGGTTTTTTTCGGATGCAAGCGGCGTGATTGAAGATGGATTTACATCAGGCGAGCCTTTTTTTTTTTTAACGAGATGTCAAAAACAGTCTGTGTTTTTATTACTTTATGACACTTTTTTGGTGAATGGGTAGGGGTACTATGTAGCCCATACTCATTCACATGGGGGCTTGTTAAAGGGGCTTCCAGATTCCGATAAGCCCCCCCGCCCGCAGATCCCCACAACCACCGGGTACTTTTTTACCATCAGATGTTTTTTTTTGTTTTTTTATTCAGCCGTCAGCGGGGAAGCCCATTGACAGCTGATAACTCATCGATTGTTAAGGACGCCGCGGCCAGCTTCCAGGCCCCGTTCCTTAACAACCAGCTTTTACTGTACACTGACTGGGCAGAGCTTTGCCCAATCAGGGCGCAGAATGCACTGTGCAACGCGCAGTGCATTGTAGGACGTTCGGTGGGGCGAACACCCACCAAACACCCTGCAAATTTCGTGTGTTCCCTGAACAGGGTGAGCGGCCATTCCTCGGGCCAAACCGTTCCCCCAACTCTATTGCCCAAGTTAGCAGTTAGCGAGATAGCATGTTTTTATTTATTTTTTACATTTTTTATTTATTTTTTTTATTTAAGAAGTCGGCTCCCAGCGCTGGCTTCAGTGTAGAGGAGGGACAGCTGACAACAGATGCCCTATAGTAAGCCTATGGGTGACCTCATCGCCCACGCTCTGCAGCAGGTGTCGGTGATCTCTCCTCTACACTGAAGCTGGTGCTGGAGGGATCCTGTGACCGGACCATCTTCAGAATAGGTAAGTATACAGATCTTTCCTTTTACAGGGTAGATTGAATAGGCTTAGAACATGAGTGGGAGTAGATTTAGGCTTAGCTAAGGCTTGACTTGCCTTCCACTTCAAATGTTTTTTTTTTTTTTTTCATTTAACAAAAGGAAAATAAAAAAAATATATAATTAATTTTACTGCACTGCAAACCCAAGTCAAAGCACTTACCTCCGTTACAAAAAGTGTGCGTGGATCGATGATGTCCAGGAAGTGTCGAAATCTTCCATAGAATGTGCTCTGAGAGAGAAGAAAAAACAGAACATTAGATTGGCGCACTCCACAGATTCACATCACCTGTACTTGCAACTACAGCACTCTGTACTCTTCAAATGCAAACTAGGGAAACACTTTAAAATGCACCTAACCTCAAAAATGTTATAGAGGACGTTTAGAAATATTAAAATTGCGCCCAAGCATTATCCTGATAAGATTTGGAGCAAGATTCTGTGAGATCGATTCTGTGTTCTCCTCGCTGGAGAGGAAGCTGTAGCTGAGGACCTGCAGTTGAAGAATCTCCCTGCTTCCGTTTCATTCATTCTGTGGATCTGGGTTTCCTACTCTTCTGCTGCTTCTTTTCTATTTTCTCCCCAGTCGTCAGATAACCAGGCATGAAGAGGTCCAGCTCTGACCTGGCCAAGATGGCCAATTCTATACAGAGACACTGTAGAACAAGGCATGGTAAGTTAAAGCAAAAACTCACCCTAAAAAGGATGTAGTGCTTTAACACCTACTTATTCCCCCCTCCCTTCCCACTTTTGGAGTTATTTTTTATTTATTTTTTGGGAGTGGGTATCTAGTTTTAGCAGGTACTGGCTCCCACTTCCACTCTGCCTACTGCCTAGGCTTCCCCCCCCCCCTTTCCTTGCCCAAAACCTTCTGGGACACGTCACACAGTACCACGTGATCGCTCTGGCCAATTAATCAATCACAGCAGATCACATGACAGTTGTAAGCAATGGATGGCTTACCTTTCGTGTCAGCTATTGGATACAATTGTGTTGCTAGCTGTGATTGGTCACAGTAATCACATGGTACAGGCTAGGCTAATCACAGCCCATCTGTACCTGGAAATTTTGAATGTGCTTTGGCCAATCACAGCTAAAAAAAAAAAGGAAGAAGAAAAGACACTGAATTAATCAGTTTCGTTCAGTAAAAATGGTTGCTTATACCAGCAAAATTCACTTATCTAAGCATACCTCCCAACTGTCCCTGATTTTGAGGGACTGTCCCCGATTTGGAACAAAGTCCCTCTGTCCCTCTTTCCTCCTCATGTGTCTCTCATTTTGGTCTGATCTATATAGTTTTATATAAAATGCACGATTTATCTTTCAAAAAGTGTTTCCCAGTGCTAAACATTTCATCCAAATTCTAAATTGTTGTATTTGTAAAATTTCAAAAGCCAATATAAAAAGGAATAGAAGGTGTAAAAAAAAAAAAAAAAAAAAAAAAAAAACTTTTGGGTTTAACTAATATTTTTTTTTTTTTGGGGGGGGGGGGATAATTCTACTTTAAAGGGGGCATGGCAAGTTATGTGTCCTATACCTACATACTTTTGCCAATAGGTGTCCCTCGTTCCCAACTCAAAAAGTTGAGAGGTATGATATAAGCAAACACAATGTGTAAGAAAAAGAAAATCCTAATCACTTCCCCAGAGTAGTACGGTGTTACTATGGTAACACTATTGCGCTGGTCACAGTGTTTTAAAAAAAAAAAAATTATATGAATTTATTTTTTCCCCTTCTGTCACCAGTGATACGATAATGCTATACTGCGCTGGCGCTGATGAAATGTATTTATTTTTTATTCCATTTTTCCAAAAATTGTGACAAAAAAAATGACAACTTCAAAAAAATCTTGCCAGGTCTCTTACTAAATACCTTGGACTGTCTACTTTCCAAAAAGGGGTCATTTGGGGGATATTTATACTGTCTGGGTGTTTTCAGGCCTCAAGAAATGAGATAGGCCGTCAGTACATCAGGATTGATAACATTTTCAGATATATCCCATAGTTTGTGGACTCTATAACTTTCATACAGACTAAATAATAAACACTGATTTGGGTTATTATCACCAAAGAAATGTAGCAGAACACATTTTGACCTAAATTTATGAAGAAAGATTATTTGCAAAATTTTGTAACAGAAACAAAGAAAATGCATTTTTTCCAAAATTTTCGTTTTTTTTTGTTTAATTTAGCAAAAAATAAAAAACACAGTGATGATCAAATGCCACCAAAAGAAAGTTCTATTTGTGTGAACAAAATAATAAAAAAAGCATATGGGTACAGTGTTACAGGACCGTGCAATTGCCAAAGTGCGACAGCCCTGGGAGCTGAACATTGGCCTGGGCAGGAAAGTGTCCGGTATTGTGGTTAATTATCAACCAGCTTTGGTCACCACCAGATATCTGAATGTATCGGTATTAAGATATGCAGAAAATCATTATCAGTGACCAATAGACTAAGAGTTGTCCAACTGTCAAGATGGGCTTCCTGATTCTTTTCACAAACTTGGTAGATACAGATATAAACAAGCATTTACCCAATTCCAGCCATTATGTGAATGACCTGGAGGAGGGCAAAGGCACAACCATTGCTCCATGGTCTATGAGATCATGACATCCAAGCCCCTTGAAGTACAGCGGGAACGCTACTAATCCCGGCTATGAACAAGCAGATTTTAGGACTTAAATGGCAAGTTCACCTAACTCCAAATATCCTGGCCTCCCCTCCGGACCCTGCTGCACAAAGTCACTGCAGCCAAAAACAATCATCAATTTGACCCTCTAACCACTAGAAAATCAAAGAAACATTCTGGGAACTTAAAGACTTCCAGTGACCCACAATAAATGCTTAGGGGGCCCTCCGCTCAGCCTGTCATGGTCCAATGAGTTGGATGCTGCTGGCTAGTGAGGGTGCAGGCTGGGGAAAGGTTTGTTCAGACCCAAAGCCTGGCCGCCGCACACCTAACCTGGGCTGAGTAGTTAGCAGGTAGAAGCAGCCTCAGTTCAATTCATCCTGGCCACGCCCGTAACATGTTTCACCCTGTCCCTGGGGCTTACTCATGGGAGGAGGCTGTGCTATCGCTTCCGATATCTTAAAAACTTCTAGTTAACTTTAAATGCTATAGGCTCCTGCTCTCTTGGTGGTGCCTGGACTCCCTGTCTTTACAGGAAAGAGTTAAACAGAGACGTCCAAAGCAGGGACAGGCCAACAACCCATGGAGTCCCCGGGCAATAGGAGATTGTGGGGCCCCCCAGTGTCCCCGCCCACACTCAAGCCACAACAACATCTAAGTGCCCCTTACCTCACAGTGCCCCATACGTCAGTACCCTTTACCTTACAGTGTCCCATACGTCACACTGCCCTTTACCTTACAGTACCCCATATGTCATAGTGCCCCATACATCAGTGCCCTTTACCTTACAGAGCCCCATACGTCACAGTGCCCCTTACATCACACATGCTGTACCTCTAGTCTCTCCATGCAAGGGTGAGGACTGAGGATGCTGCAAGAGAAAGGAGCCACCCTAAAACAGGAAACCTGGGGCAGAGGTCATGGCACCAGCTTATACTAGAACATAGACAAAGATGAATAATGAAGCTGCAAGTCAGTAAGTATCAGTAATTAAATCAGCTGCTGAAAGTGTTTAAAAAAAAGAAAAAAAAAAAAACAACTGAGAGATTATGACCACTTTTAATACAAATTTTAGGTGTTGGGTTTGGGTATGATGCATGGTCGATCAGAAGTAAATCTAAAGACAAACATATTGGATACCAATCTATTTTCAGCTTCACAATGCTCCCATATTTGGTGAAACGTTACGATCAAATCAAACTAAAATTGGTATTAAATTTATACACGTATGGCGCGTTTGTTCTAGTCCCGGAGGAAGGACTTGGAAAGCACAGATCTTGTATAATGTGAAATACAGTTTTGGATACGGTGCAGTCAGAACACATCAGGGAAGCGGTAATGCTGAGAGTCTTATAGCCGTATCACGGGCAGGCTTCCATAAGGTGGAAAATCACATTAGGCCCTGGAGAGGCTGAATCGGAATGCTGATGTTGTGTTCAGCATACGTGCCGGTCTACAAGCCAGGAGTACAGCTGGGGGACGTTTACAGGTTACATCAGGCGTAGCCATCAATCTGACCTGATTTCCGGAAATAGTAACACTCGGCTCTGCAGCTAGAACATCAACCTGGATTCCACCGCTGCTTCTGTAGGGTATGCAAACAAAGGCACCGCTTGCTGCTGCTATAACACCATATCTAAAACTTCAATTGTCTTGAAGGTACAACATTTCTCAAAAAGTGAAGGAAATCCCCTCTTAGGCTAGCTATGCATGCTTAGATTACCCCATCCACACTAAACAGTGTGGACGGCCATTGTATAGAGACAACCAAGAAGACACCCCTGGCTGTCTGAATACCCGAAAAGTCATGGCACCTGATAGGATGCAGTCACTGTTCAAGTGACAGTTTTGCAACTGACTCAAATCGATCTTTTAATTGATTTTCATCAACAGGGCCACCCAAACACACATAAGCCTCTTTTATGTAGACAATATCTGCTCATCCCAGAGCTCAGCTTTAAACAATAAATTTATCGACCCAACTCTAGTTAACCTTAAAAAGTTCCTTAGAGTGTATCCAAACCCACTCTTCCACCATCACCAATGACAGCTAAGAGAGGAATTCCTGCGCATTGAAGAGATTTCTTGGCACTTCCTGTTGTGTCTACAGGACAGGAAAAAAAAAAGGTAAATCCCCCCCAGTTGAAGAAAGACCGAAAAAATAAAAAATATCCATCAGTGGTATACTCAGCATCCTTGCCAGGACGTCCAAGGGTACCCGCAGAAGGCCCGCCAGGACTTCCAATGGTATCAGTAAAATCCCAACCAGGGCTTTCAATGGAGCTTGCAGAATCCCTGCCAAGACTTCGAGTTCCCAGCAACAACGTTTGACGTGTTCTTTAACCACCAAGGGTATCTAAACCTTTGAAGTGGCTGTTGTCATGTCTTATCGCTGATTACCTAAAAGCTAAATAATAATAATAAATACTTGCCTGACCATTGCCAACCTAGATTGACCTGAGCACTTTCTTGCTTACTGCCAGCTTAGACCTTTGCATGGACCTCACTATGCCCTCACCTGCCATCTGCTTCACTACTGTCTGTACCTGACCACTCATCTCCAGCCCTGTAAACAGTCTTCGCACTATAGCCTCTCCATTCCAGCAATCTTTAGGTTGAGGGGTGTTCCTTAGGGTCACAACCTGGTGATGATTTGTAGAGATGTAATCTGGAACCTAGGGTCTTCAGCCCATCTCCACCCTTAGGAGCTCTGGTGAACACCAACTGTGGCTTAGACCCTGTGGCATTCATCATAGCCACCATGCTTTGGATAACACACAATTTTAAAAACCCATTTATAAAGCAGTGAATCTGACATTCACCAAACATTCATTGCACGTAAATCTTCCAAGTGCACAGGTTTTAAAGTGGTTGTAAACCCTCCCTAGTGACTTTTAACTATAGGTAAGACTAGAATAAGGCTTACCTATAGGTAGTGGAAATATCTCCTAAACGTGCGCCGTTTAGGAGATATTTTACTTGTAGTGCGCCGAGGATGTAATTGGCGCATGCGCTGTGAAGAAACTGACCTCCGTGATGTTTCTTCCCCCAGCGTGTGCTGTTACTGATGGCTCCCGTGTGCATGCATTGAAGTAACGTCACGTGGCTCCGTCCAGTCACAGAGCCGGAGTCCATGACCCCCGTAAAGAAGAGGGCCGATGATGGAGGCAGCCTGTACAGGGGACAGCGATCGATTCGTTTGCAGGTAAGTGTCACATAATAGGCTAGTATGCGATGCATGCTAGCCCATTATGCTTTTAATTTGCAGGCTTTGCAAGGAGCAAAAGATGAAGTAAAACCCATCAGAGTTTACTTCCTTTTTAAATGACAAATGATTGATTCACTAGCAGTGAATATTTGGCAAGATTCACATTTACTGCTTTATAAAATATGCCCCTTAGGAAAAATAATTTCGCAAAACTGGAAATGAATGAAATGAAAGTCTTCATTGTCCCAAATGAAAAGGTCAGTATCATTCCAGCATCAAAGGGAATGAAAAAGTTATAGGTAAACCAATAAACACAAAGCTCTGCTATGTAAGGGTGCAAAACTATTGATAATGGGGTTCAGCTCAAGTGACAGTTTTCTTTGGTCTCTGCCAGGTGGAATCACACACTAATTTCTATCATTTGGTGACTCTTTGTGGGTTTCACCACCAGAATTCCCCATTCCACCAATTGCTGGACCATTACAAAAAAAAAAAAATGCTGGTGTCACAACCAACTGCTGAATTTTCCACCATGTACAATAGAAAATACCTGGGAGGAGAGAGTGATACTTTAAAGGACTTTGTGGGGGACACGGGAAATTCAAACTACAGAAGGAAAAATGTCCTCAACGGTGTTCTAGAACACGTATAGTACATGAGTAGCACAGACCCCTGATAGACCCCACACATTTGTCCCAGGTTTGGGTGTAAAGGCAGCCAGGCACACAGCAGCACAGACAATCTTGCAACTCAATAACCATGCAGGGAATGTCTTTTTAAGGTGTAATGCTTGATGAACCTGGTTGGGGTGCAGGGCGAGCACCCCAGCCCAGCTACTCAGCCCAATAGGGCAGCAGCCCTCCAGGCTGGGAGCTTCTCCTGGACAAGAACGCTGCTGTTCCAGGTCCCAGGCTATTTATGCCCTCCTCAGCCACCTACTGTGCATTTCTCCCCCCAAAGATTGGCTGAAGCCACATGAATATTCAGGCCCAGGGTCTGCCTCTTCCAACCCACTAAATTCTAGATTCCATTAGAAGGCAAGGAGAAGCAGTTGAGCCTGCAGCCAATGACACCCAGAACAGCCAAAGATAAATCACACACCGCTCCAGTGATTAAAAACTAAATGTAAAATTTCAAGCAACCAGTCCTAGGAGAGTGCTACATATGTATTAACACCTTGATGCTGTAAATTCAGGTTTTACTACAACATGTTTATTACTGTATATCTAAATGGTATAATCCAGCTTCTCTGTATGTTGGGCTACTTAGTTTAGTCCACAGATAGACCCAACCTTCTTTCTGATGTTCCCTCACTAAGCTACCAGCCTTCAAAGATAGGGTAAGGCTAGGAAAATTGTCTCTTTACACTTCACGTTACCAGTGAACATCCCATATACTGCATTTTAAAAAGTAAAACTACACTATATTGTCAAAAGTATTGAGAAGCCTGCCTTTACACGCACATGAACTTTAATGGCATACACCATACAAAAAAAAATAAAATAAAATCGGCTGAACCCACTTTTGAAAAAACGAACATTCGGACGTGAAAGCAAACGATAGTACCAACATGTAATGACCGATAAATCCTTCAGTGGACATAAATGAATCAATTTTTTATTTGATTTTTCACATATACCTAGTGCAAACAGTTTGGACGAGAAACACATTAACCTTTAAATTTATTGTTCGTTTGCAGAAAATTTCTAAACTGGTCCTTCATTTTTTCAGCTCAAAAACATCCCAACGATTACCGATTTTGTGCCCATTAACTGGCCAAAAAACGAATGAACCGATTTTCGGCCGATTTTTCGGACAGCATATGGCCAGCATTAGGTTTCAATATTGAGTTGGCCCACCCTTTGCAGCTATAACTGCTTTAACTTCCCCACAACAACAACCCCACACCATAATCCCCCCTCCACCAAATGATTTTGACCAGTGCACAAAGCAAGGTCCATAAAGACATGGATGATGGAGTTTGGGGTGGAGGAACTTGACTGGCCTGACCTCAACCCGATAGAACACCTTTGGGATAAATTAGAGCCGAGACTGCGGGCCAGGCCTTCTCTTCTACATCAGTGCCTGACCTCACAAATGTACTTCTGGAAGAATGGTCAAACATTCCCATAGACACACTCCTAAACCTTGTGGACAGCCTTCCCAGAAGAGTTGAAGCCGTTATAGCTGTAAAGGGTGGGCCAACTCAATATTGAACCCTACGGACTAAGACTGGGATGCCATTAAAGTTCAGTTTAAGGCAGGCGTGCCAATACTTTTGACAATATAGTGCATGTTGGATTAAACAGCTTCGTCTTACTGAAGACCTAAGCTGTCTGTGGAGGATGTGTATTTCAGCAGGTGACCATACTGGCCAGACGGAGCGAGGTCTAAGGGAGGTTTTTCAATGCATAAGGCAGTGCTTGAAACAGGAACAACTGGCATCCACAAGAAATAAGAAAAGGCAGCAAGAAAGTTTGGCTCACGTTGTCAAAGACAAGCAGAAAACAGCAGCTGTTATCAGATTGATGGCGATGGGCAACCAAAGAACATTTCTCCCCCCCCCCCCCCATATCCTACATACTGAGCCCTTTGAATGTGATGGTCCCCGAGACAGCCACAAATCACTCTGGATATAAAAGGGTTAACACGTCATCAACATATTGCACCCAGCACTAGTGCGTGTGCGTAGGTGGGACGGCTGCGCTATTACATTCTTATATTTTTACGCTCCTGAACGATTATTTCATCAACACAGATGAAATGTAAATGATTAAAGATAATGCAACATATTTCACACTCCTAATCGAGCAGCTTGAAATGAACACTTTGAGTCGCGTCCAAAAAAACCCCACCGCCGAGTTTTACTTCCTATTATCCCAAGTGCAGGAGAGGAGTCTGTACAACTCTGCAAGACTGGAGGGAAGGCCGGAGGGGAGATTTAAAGTGTACCTAAAATGTAAAAATAAAAAAATTCATAGAATAGTAGCTCAACTCCTCACTTTTTCCAGTGGTGGCATTCCAGTTTTCTTCTTTGGGTTTCATTCTTCTTTACATCAAAATGCTAGTTTCTTGATAATCAGTCCTAGGGTGACCACGCACTCTAAATAGTTCCCCCAAGCAAAAGCAGGATGGACACCCTAGGGTACAAACTCCCTGTGGACTGCAAGCGGACATCCCAAGGTACAGAATGCCATTACATAAAGCTGGGAATCCACAGGGAATGCAAGGAATTACGGAATGTCCACTTAATCCCCTTTGGGATTAATAAAGCATTCTGAATCGGAAGGATGCACCTGCGCAAGTGGGCTAGTAAGGTGGCCGGGCACAATGCCAATAAGTATTAGGAATTGGATATTGGTAAAGGAATGTTCCACCTATCCCGGCAATGCCCTGTAATTAGCAGCCTCTGCTCATTCCATCCAAGCCATGCCTCCAACACGTTTCACCCCGCCCTGTGACTTTATCATGGTCCTCTTTGATTACACCCTGCGAGCAGGGCGAAACATGTTGGTGGCATGGCTAAGATGGAGTGAGCCAAGGCTGCTCTTACCTGCTAATTACACAGCCAAAATAGGTGTACGGCGGCTGAAACATTCCTTTACCTCTACAGCGTGCTTTGAGTCAAGATGGACTCACTCCGAGCCCACACCCTCATAGCAGAATCCACTTTATGAGACTACAATAGCCTGACCGGGGGCCCCTAAGCTACATTCAGAGTCATATTATTGAGGTATTGCCTAATGGATGAAGGAGTGTTTATGTACGTATGTAAATATCTGTTCAGTTCATCCTTCTACGCTCAGCAATTCTATTGACCAGCTCTCTGGGCACCATGTCTTATACCCTGGAAAACTTTTTCCATAGAGTTTTCTAGGTCTTTTTTTTTTTTTTTTTTTTACAAAGCAAATAGCCAGGCCTTCAATAAAAGAGAGTATACAAAAAGTAAAACCACAAAAAAGTACACCGGATGAATACTTGGTCCTCCTCTGAAGAAAAGGGCCCAGGCCTTAATTCCCCAGGGAGCAAGACTCCTGACTAGGACTGAGGTACTAGTGGTACACCCGGCCAAAACCAGATGGATCCTGATCCCCAGGGCACAAGACTACTGATAAAGACTGGTACTCTTGGTCCACAGGGTCAAAACCAGATGGACACTAGCCCTGATCCCCCCTAGGGCACAAGACTCCTGATGAGGACTGGAGTACTCTTGGTCCACCCAGCCAAAACCAGATGGACCCTGGCCCTGATCCCCCAGGGCACAAGACTACTGATAAAGACTGTAGTACTCTTGGTCCACCGGGTCAAAACCAGATGGACACTAGCCCTGATCCCCCTCAGGGCGCAAGACTCCTGATGAGGACTGGGGTACTCTTGGTCCACCCAGCCAAAACCAGATGGACCCTGGCCCTGATCTTCTACGACACAAGACTCCCGATAAAGACTGGGGTACTCTAGGTTTGCCAGCCCATAACCTGACGGACCCCATTCTTCAGGTGACCTGCCAAGGCAAGGTCCACCCAAGTACCAGGTGGGGTGTCCCAAAAGGGAGACACACATACTAGGGCTAATTTAAACAGTAGCCACTTAACATAACAATATGTTTTAGGAGTGTGGGAGGAAACCAGAGTACCCAGAAGAAACCCCAAGGAAGAGAAGGGAAAACAATTCAACTCCAGGCATCTTCTGGCAAGGATTCAAACCAAAGACCCCATTGCTGCAAGGCAGAAGTGCTAACCACTAGGTAATTTAGAATATTTACAGGAGGGTTGAATTATACATGCATTCAAAGATTAAATTTCTCTTTTTTAAAGAGGCACTGTCGTTTTTCCCATCCAGGGCAAAGTGAGTATCTGACGGGTAGCCAATCTTCCCAGGCAAATATTCTTACCAAAGCTAATCAGCTACTGCACATGTCCAAATACCCCTGCTGTGGGTGGGAAGGCTGTGTCTTGACATCATCCCACTGTCTAAGCATTGACACCAGTTTGCACTAGTGTTTAAGCAGACTAGGATGTTGCAGTGGGGATGAGGAAGCATGGCTGGGTAAATACACACGGCTAGTGATAGAATAGTGGACTATGGGAAGAATGACTGGGAATGGTGGTGGTGGTTCACTACAGAGAGGGGGTGAGGAAGCACAACTGGGCAAGTATATATATATATATATCAGTGGTGGTGCTGGTGGGAAGGAGGGCGAGGTTGAGGAAGTGTGGCTGGGTAGGCATACATGCCTGGGGATGAAAAATTGGACTACAGGGAAAGGGTGAGGTAGCATGGCTGAAGAAGAAGTATACATGCCTGGAAATAGGCAAAGGGGTGAAGAAGCGTGCCTGGGTAAACATACCCGGGGATGGGGGGGAGAGAGGGTAAGTAAGCATGGTTGGATGAGTTGCTAGGGAATGGGGGTGCAGTCTAAAGGGAGGGGGTGAGGAAGTATGGCTGGATAAGCACACATGCATGGGGATGTGGGTGGACTACAGTGAAGGGGGTGAAGAAGCATGGCTGGGTTAAGTGCACATGCCTGGAGATGGGGTGGTGCACTATGGGGAGGGGGTGAGGAAGTATGGATGGGTGAGTACACATGCCTGGGGATAGGGGGTGGAATACAGGGAGGGGGTGAGGAAGTACACATTCCTGGAGATGGAGCAATGGACCATGGGGAAGGGGTGAGGAAGCGTGGCTGGGTAGAGTATACATGCCTGGGGATAGGAGGTGGAATACAGGGAAGGGGTGAAGAAGCATGACTGGGTAAGTACACCTTCTTGGGGATATGGTTGTAGACTACAAAGAGGGGTGAAGAAGGGTGGCTGTGGATAGGGCAGTGGACCGTGGGGAAGGTGTGAAGAAGCATGGCTGGGTAGGTACACATTTCTGGGAATGGGGCAGGGAACCATGGGGAAGGGGTGAGGAAGCGTGGCTGGGTAAGCACACATTCCTGGGGATGGAGCAGTGGACCACAGGGAAGGAGTAAGGAAGTCTGGCTGGGTAAGTACACATTCCTGGGCATGAGGCAGTGGATCATGGGGAAGGGGTAAGGAAGTCTTGCTGGGTAAGTACACATTCCTGGTGATGGGGCAGTGGACCATGGGGAAGGGGTAAGGAAGTCTTGCTGGGTAAGCACACATTCCTGGTGATGGGGCAGTGGACCATGGGGAAGGGGTAAGGAAGTCTTGCTGGGTAAGCACACATTCCTGGTGATGGGGCAGTGGACCATGGGGAAGGGGTAAGGAAGTCTTGCTGGGTAAGCACACATTCCTGGTGATGGGGCAGTGGACCATGTGGAAGGGGTAAGGAAGTCTTGCTGGGTAAGCACACATTCCTGGTGATGGGGCAGTGGACCATGGGGAAGGGGTAAGGAAGTCTTGCTGGGTAAGTACACATTCCTGGTGATGGGGCACTGGATCATGGGGAAGGGGTAAGGAAGTCTTGCTGGGTAAGTACACATTCCTGGGCATGAGGCAGTGGATCATGGGGAAGGGGTAAGGAAGTCTTGCTGGGTAAGTACACATGTCTGGGCATGAGGCAGTGGACCATGGGGAAGTGGTGAAGAAGCCTGGCTAGGCAAGTACACATTCCTAGAGATGGGACTATGTGCAGAAAGTGTTACTTTGCCCTGAATAGAAAAAGTGACGGCATCTGTTTACTATCTGCCAAGAGTTCCACTTCAAGGCAGGGGCAGTAGAATGAAGCCCATATGTCCAATAGACCTCTCAAATTTTAAATTAAAAAAAAAAACAAAAAAAAAAACAAAAAAAAAAAAAAAAACACTGATACCCTCTAAACTGAAAAATATACAAATCTGAATACTACGGTACAAGGATGTAAATATGCTACAGCAAAGGTTGAAAAAAAAAAAATAAAAAAGATGAAAGTCACATTACTAAATTGCGGTGATATAAACACTTATAATATGCGCTTGCTGAAAACGCACTTAGTTTGGACTTTTCCGCGAGCCAGTAAAAATCTCTAGGAATTTTCCTCTATAAAGGAGAGGAATGACACAGAATCCGTCAGCTTGTTTATCTGGGATGATCTTTAGGCGAGCGATGCCTCCTGGTAGCGTGGCCCCCGTGTCCTGCCAAACGCTCCGAGCATCAGCTGCAGTGTCTGTCAAAAAGAGCGCACAATATGTCTCCCCCTCACTCTCTCCCCGTGTGCGCTCCTCCATCTTCCAGATCTGACATCATGCTATATGGCAGCTTGCACACATTTCCTCTGCAAAACGCCCAGCATGAGCCCTCTCATCTGTTCGCCCATTTCTCATTTATTTCCCCGTTTTTCAAGGAAAAAACTAAATCGTCACACCAGAACACTTAATTATTACTATGACGTTTACCTGAATTTTGATGCCAGTTTTATTGCAGGCTTGTGGTTTCATATTTTAGTAAATCTTATACCTTGGTTGCCCCCAGCTGGCCACCTGTATATTAGGAAATGTGCACAGCATCCCTGCTGAAGGACTGCCAAGATCAGTTAGCTTATGGAGAGCATGCTGGTTATAGTCAGTCTGAGCCTTGGATAGGCTTTTAATGAGAGGAGCAGCAAAGCAACAATCATTGCAAAAGATTACTAAACAGGAAGCAATGTCACCATATACTTATTGAACAGATGTGGTCATCCTCTGTACATACACTATATTGCCAAAAGTATTGGGACACTTGCCTTTACATGAACTTTAATGGCATCCCAGTCATAGTCCATAGGATTCAATATTGATTTTGCACACCCCAAAGGCGTTCTATCAGGTTGAGGTTAGGACTCTGTGCGGGCCAGACAAGTTCCTCCACCCCAAACTCGCTCATTCGTGTCTTTATGGACCTTGCTTCGTGTACTGGTGCGCAGTCATGTTGGAACAGCAAGGGACCATCCCCAAACTGTTCCCACAACGTTGGGAGCATGAAATTGTCCAAAATGTCTTGGTATGCTGACGCCCTTAAGAGTTCCCTTCACTGGAACTAAGGGGCCAAGCACAAGAGAGTAAGAAAGAAAGAAAGAAAGAAAGAAAGAAAGAAAGAAAGAAAGAGAGAAAGAAAGAAAGAGAGAAAGAGAGAAAGAAAGAAAGAAAGAAAGAAAGAAAGAAAGAAAGAAAGAAAGAAAGAAAGAAAGAAAGAAAGAAAGAAAGAAAGAAAGAAGAAAGAAAGAGAAAGAGAGAAAGAAAGAAAGAAAGAAAGAAAGAAAGAAAGAAAGAAAGAAAGAAAGAAAGAAAGAAAGAAAGAAAGAAAGAAAGAAAGAAAGAAAGAAAGAAAGAAAGAAAGAAAGAAAGAAAGAAAGAAAGAAAGAAAGAAAGAAAGAAAGAAAGAAAGAAAGAAAGAAAGAAAGAAAGAAAGAAAGAAAGAAAGAAAGAAAGAAAGAAAGAAAGAAAGAAAGAAAGAAAGAAAGAAAGAAAGAAAGAAAGAAAGAAAGAAAGAAAGAAAGAAAGAAAGAAAGAAAGAAAGAAAGAAAGAAAGAAAGAAAGAAAGAAAGAAAGAAAGAAAGACATATGAGAAGAAAGAAAGAGAGAGAGACAGACCAACAGTTAGAGAAGAAGAAAAAAAAAAAAAAGAAGGAGATAAAGAAAAAAAAAAAGGGAGGAGGAGGAGGAGAGAGAAAGAAAGGAGAGAGAGAAACTGTTTCTAGTAGGACATACAATTGCGAGTCGCACAAAGCACAGTAACGATATACAATTTGATGGACAGATAAAGCAATAGACAGACAGATAATCAGGATTTATAACTAGGCGGGATGCCTGTTGAGGCGTTTGATGGTCACCGATACGGCAGACTGTCTTCCCAGCCCCCATACGCCAGGCCTATAAATACATCCTGGGGATTCTGCCTGGCTGGGTAGCAGCTGAGTTCAGCAATTAACAAATTAGCATGTTGGCAGATAGCGCGCGGCGCTGGGCTCTTGGTCAGAACGAGAAGGAGTCTTTCCTGGATGAGCGGCAGACTTTGGAAAGATTTCTCGCCGTCATAAGGAAAGTTCGCGTTTATTTAATACAATCGAGCGATTGTTGGAGGGATTTGGTCTACCTCCTGATACAACACTGCTACATTATCAGCATGTTTAGAATCGGAGAGTACCTAATGGGATCCAAACACGACAACTGCTCATACACCCCTTCACTGCTGGTGTGAATCAGGAAGATTGTGTACGGTCTGCATTAAAGGAGATCAGTCACCAAATGGTGAACCCAAGACATGTACATTGGGGCTGGGACAAGGTGTCACACCTCTAACATTTGACCCTTTTTAAGTAATAATAACCACCAAGATCTTAATTCACTCCTGTCAGGGCTGGGCTCAGCCCTTCCTTCTCAAAGTTGGCTGCTCAATTGTCGGCTAATTGCCAGCTCCTATCTCTCCAAAGTGACTCACCTGTTGATGATATCCTGCTCGTCAGTCCTGCCTACTTAAGCCATCCAGCCCAGATGATCTCTGCCTTCTCCTTGGTCACATCTCTAGAGATGCTCTCCTGTGTTCCTGTTAAAGACTTGCTTGGCTGACATTCCTTCTGGCTCCAGATCCTGCTTGTTGTTCTACTACGCTCATCTCCGGCTCCCTGACGTTTTGGCTTGTCTGACTATCCGTTCCAGTTCCTGAACTCTGGCTATGTTTTGACTACGCTTACTCTGTTTACCTTTCTTTTATTATTATTATTATTATACAAGTGTGATTTAACTGTACCTTTGTCTCAGGGCTCTTTCACACGGGGGATCCGTATGTCCGTTTGTCATCCTTCTGTTTTCGGATGAAAAACGGACATACATATATCCCTATGGAGCGTCGGATGTCAGCGGTGTCCGACCCACTTCGATCCGAAAAGTGTAACGGAGGAAAACCCTACTTTTCCATCCGTTTTCGGATCGGATCGGGTGACGACGGACTCTACGGTCCGTTATCACCCGATCCCCCATAGGGGTGAGCGGCACTCTGACAGGTCCGTCGCTGCACAGTGTGCAGCGACGGACCTGTCATTTTCCTGCTCAGCGAGGATCGGCGGAGCGATCCCCGCTGAGCAAGCAGGTGTTCACGGGGCGGATCATCACTGATCCGCCCCGTGTGAAAGAGCCCTCAGTCTGATTCATGGTTTCTGACAACTCCCTTGTTATCTCTTGCCTATCTGTCCATAGGCTATTCCCTCTTCAGTCCATCATGCATGTTGCTGCCAGACTCATCTACCTTACCAACCGCTCAGGGTCTGCCAATCCTCTCCGCCAATCCCTACACTGGCTTCCAGTGGAGAATTATATTCAAAAATGCTAACATATAAAGCCATTCACAACTCTGCCCTTTGCTATCACCAATCTTGTCTCCAAATATCTCCCAAACCGTCCTCTCTGCTCCTCCCAAGACATTCTGCTCTCTAGCTCTCATTTCCTCCCCCCATTATGGTCTCCAGGACTTCTCCCATCCTCTGGAACTCTCTACCTCAATTCGTCCAGCTATCTCCTTCTCTGGCCACCTTTAGGTGATCCCTGAAAGCATATATCTCTTCAAAAGTAAGCCTATCACACCTCTATTAACTGAACTTTTTATCACTTCCATCAGCTCATCCCCCACAGTTATTACCTTTTGTACCCCCCTATTGGATTGTAAGCTCTTATAAGCAGGGCCCTCTTAACCCTATTGCATTTTATTGTATTGTAACACTACTGTCACCCTTTAGATTGTAAAGCACTGTGCAAACTGTTGGCGCTATATAAATCCTGAATAATAATAGTTCTTACAGACCAAAAGCAATCTTTCCACTGACCCCAAGATGTAACTGGTCATTCTTCCCATTGACCAAGGGTCTCCAAACTTTCCAACGGGCCAGCAGACTTTGGGATGTAGGGGCGGAAGCAGATTGCGGCCAGTAGAAAATGTCCCGGCATCAGTGGGAGGAAGCAATGCAACGGGCTTGGCGGTCAAATGAAGGAATAGTGTCCCATCATTGGTATCAGTGGAAGGAATAGTGTCCCATCATTGGTATCAGTGGAAGGAATAGTGTCCAGTCATTGGTGTCAGTGGAAGGAATAGTGTCCCGTCATTGGTATCAGTGGAAGGAATAGTGTCCCGTCATTGGTATCAGTGGAAGGAATAGTGTCCCGTCATTGGTATCAGTGGAAGGAATAGTTTTGAGGAATGATGGGACACTATTCCTCTAGCTAATACCAATAATGAGGGAATAATCCTCCCACTGACATAACAAGCGGACACTATTCCTCCCACTGACACCAATGATAAAACACTGTCCCTTCTACCTATACCGGTAATAGGGCACTATTCCTCCCATTGATACCAATGATGTCAGCGGGAGGAATAGTGCCCCATCACTGGTGTCAGCGGGAGGAATAGTGCCCCATCATTGGTATCAGTGGGAAGAATCGTGTCCCATCATTGGTGTTAGTAGAAGGGATAGCGTCTACTTGTTATGTCAGTGTCCTTGTTATTAGTGCCTTGTATCAGCGGGAGGAATAGTACCCCAAGGGCCAGATAAAGGCAAGCATAGGGCCACATCTGGCCCATGGGCCATAGTTTGGACACCACTGCCACCAATGGAATGAAGGAGGGTAGAGGTTGGTCAGGGGAGGGGCCAAAAAGAATATGTGGACTTTTATCCTTAATACAGTATCTCACGAAAGTGAGAACACCCCTCACATTTTTGTAAATATTTTATTCTATCTTTTCATGTGACAACACTGAAGAAATGACACTTGTCTACAATGTAAAGTAGTGAGTGTACAGCTTGTATAACAGTGTAAATTTGCTGTCCCCTCAAAATAACTCAACACACAGCCATTAATGTCTTAACTGCTGGCAACAAAAGTGAGTACACCCCTAAGTGAAAATGTCAATATTTGTGTGGCCACCATTATTTTTCAGCACTGCCTTAACCCTCTTGGACATGGAGTTCACCAGAGCTTCACAGGTTGCCACTGGAGTCCTCTTCCACTCCTCCATGATGACATCACAGAGCTGGTGGATGTTAGAGACCTTGCGCTCCTTCACCTTCCGTTTGAGGATACCCCACAGATGCTCAATAGGGTTTAGGTCTGGAGACATGCTTGGCCAGTCTATCACCTCTACCCTCAGCTTCTTGTTGGAATACTGCCCTGCAGTCTTTGAAGGGAGGGGGATCATGCTCTGCTTCAGTATGTCACAGTACATGTTGGCATTTATGGTTCCCTCAATGAACTGTAGCTCCCCAGTGCCGGCAGCACTCATGCAGCCCCAGACCATGACACTCCCACCACCATGCTTGACTGTAGGCAAGACACACTTGTCTTTGTACTCCTCACCTGGTTGCCGCCACACACGCTTCACACCATCTGAACCAAATAAGTTTATCTTGGTCTCATCAGACCACAGGACATGGTTCCAGTAATCCATGTCCTTTGTCTGCTTGTCTTCAGCAAACTGTTTGCAGACTTTCTTGTGCATCATCTTTAGAAGAGGCTTCCTTCTGGGACAACAACCATGCAGACCAATTTGATGCAGTGTGAGGCGTATGGTCTGAGCACTGACAGGCTGACCCCCCACCCCTTCAACCTCTGCAGCAATGCTGGCAGCACTCATATGTCTATTTCCCAAAGACAACCTCTGGATATGACGCTGAGCATGTGCACTCAACTTCTCTGGTCGACCATGGTGAGGCCTGTCCTGAGTGGAACCTGTCCTGTTAAACCGCTGTATGGTCTTGGCCACCGTGCTGCAGCTCAGTTTCAGGGTCTTGGCAATCTTCTTATAGCCTAGGCCATCTTTATGTAGAGCAACAATTCTTTTTTTCAGATCTTTAGAGAGTTCTTTGCCATGAGGTGCCATGTTGAACTTCCAGTGACCAGTATGAGAGAATGAGAGCGATAACATCAAATTTAACACACCTGCTCCCCATTCACACCTGAGACCTTGTAACAGTAACGAGTCAGATGACACCGGGGAGGGAAAATGACTAATTGGGCCCAACTTGGACATTTTCAGGTAGGGGTGTACTCACTTTTGTTTAGACATTAATGGCTGTGTGTTGAGTTATTTTGAGGGGACAGCAAATTTACACTGTTGTACAAGCTGTACACTCACTACTTGTGAGATATTGTATACACATACTAGAATTTACACAGCGATGATACCATACTGTAATGGTGGTGATCAGCGACTTACTGTACAGTGGGACTGTGATAAGGTGGGGGGCAATCTGGCACAAACAGACACTATCTGAGAAGGTCACTAACTGACACTGACATCGCTAGTGACACTAATACAGTGATCAGCGATAACACTATACACTGTCACTGTACTAATGACACTGGCTGGGAAGGGGTAACATTTAGGGACAATCAAAGGGTTAACTGTGCGCCTAACAAGTGTAATCTATGCTGCATTTACTTTACTATCTGGCTGTTTTTTTTTTTACCCTGTTTTTCAGGGAGAAGGAACAGCCAGTTCGCTGTTCACAGTACATATACATATTCTGTGTGTGATTAGATACAGCCGGTTTCAGCTGAAATCATTGGCTGAAATTAACTGCTAAACTCCAATCACAGCATGGGTTGGCAGGGGGAACAAGCGCTTGCATGCCCCAAACCCAGAAGTAGGCTGATAACATACATGTAGGTGTACCTGCCGCCCGCATGCAGAAGATTTACTGTGAGTGGTTGGCAGGTGGCCACCGCTGGAGGACAGACAGGCTGCGATCTCAGCACAGCCAGAAAACTGACCACACTGGGATGGATGTGCTCTCATGCCTAGCCTGGTCAGTTTGTAATAGGGAGTCTGGCAGGATCACCAGGTATTTCACACAAAGGAAGCAATACAAAGAGAAAGGATACTTTTTAAACAAGTATATGGTACAGCAGACACATCAGGAAGATGAAATGTTGGGGTAACTTTAACGTCATACAGGTAATTATACAAGTGTGACTATGATAAAGTGGTTGTTAACCCACTAAATAAAATTTACAGTATCCTCTGTTTATTATTAATGTATTCTGCCCTGTGTCTGTGCCTTATAAAAAAAAAATTTTTTAAAAATGCAGCTATATTCCTAATTTTAGAGCGCCTGTCGGCCCTCATGTGACCCACCACCTCTCTCCTCTCTCAGCCTGACAGCTGCAGCAGGTGGGGCCGAGGATCCCCCGCTGATGTCATTTAGGAGGGGAGGAGAGAGGTGTTGTGATACGTGAGTGCCGATCGGCGCTCTGAAATCAGGTATATAGCTGCATTTTTTTTTTTTTTTATAAGGCACAGACACATGGCAGATTACATTAACAAACAAGAGAAGATACTGTAAACATGTAACAGTAATTTCAGAAGCAGGAGGGGAGGGAGCTGACAGGCAGGGAGGGGAGGGGGGGGGGGGAGAGGACAGAGGAGAGCACAGAGGAGAGACAGCAGAGCTGCGGATGACGGAGGCATGTAACTGACCACAGTGTCAGGGCTCAGCAGCCATGATAAACCATGGTCACTTTACGGGGGGAGGCAGAACCAAGCAGGATCAGCCAGGTATTTCAGGTGATAGAAAGGGGCAAATAACATGCTTTAAAGGAACAGGATCTTTTGTTTTTTTTCTTTAGGTCAACACTAAGAGTAACCCAACCTTTACAGAAACTGCCACATTTGTTGGAGGTACCTGTGCAGTCTATAAGCCTGTGCTTTCAAACATACTAAATAAATAAAAAACCTAATGCGAAGCAGATGTCACCTTCAGTGAAAACCACAAGTCAAAGCAAGCAGTACATTTAAAAGAGGCAATATACAACTTATGTGAAAAAAGTCAAGTTCAGCTTTGCCTCCTTCTGCTCCCTGACTGGTCAATGTGGCCATGTTAAAGGATCAATAAGAAGGCTCAAGAAGTGGTCAAGACTTTGAAGAGATAACATTCTAAAAATGTTAAGCTGCACTGAGGGTAACCTCTGCTAAGGGCCACCAATGAATGAGGGGGGGGGGGGGGTTAGGAACCAGCCCCCTTCTGTACCAGGCCTGGGCCCCATCAGTTTAACTGGGGGCAGAGTGGGGACTCTTTAAATAGCTGTGGATGCGTGCAAAGTAATCTCATGGGCTGTAGCTCCCAGCAATTAAATAAAAGTTCCCTGGGCATCATCAGTTCAGAGTCAGGGGCCGAGGACAGAGAGGGGACTACTTAATAATTTTTCGGGATCAGGCGGACTAATCCTCCAATGCCGTGGCTCCAGACAATTAAAGTTCAAGGCCAGCCCCTTCTATAAATTGATAAATAATTTCATTGTCGGGAGCCGCATCATGAAACACTATTTCACTTTCTCCCAAAAATGAGGAAACAGTCCCCTCTCTATCCCCGGTCCCTGTTGCTGAACTGATGGGGCCCTTGGGGGAACTTTCATTTATTTTCTGGGAGCCACAGTGGACAGGATTACTGCGTGCACACAAAATGGTATTTACAGTGCCTTGAAAAAAAGTATTCATACCCCTTGAAATTTTCCACATTTTGTCATGTTACAACCAACATCAGTTAAAAACCAGAAGAAGCCTGTACTATTGTCTCTCAGGGAAGTAACCCCAGTCAACCAGAAGAAGCCTGTACTATTGTCTCTCAGGGAAGTAACCACGGTCAACCAGAAGAAGCCTGTACTATTGTCTCTCAGGGAAGTAACCACGGTCAACCAGAAGAAGCCTGTACTATTGTCTCTCAGGGAAGTAACCACGGTCAACCAGAAAAAGCCTGTACTATTGTCTCTCAGGGAAGTAACCACGGTCAACCAGAAAAAGCCTGTACTATTGTCTCTCAGGGAAGTAACCACGGTCAACCAGAAGAAGCCTGTACTATTGTCTCTCAGGGAAGTAACCACGGTCAACCAGAAAAAGCCTGTACTATTGTCTCTCAGGGAAGTAACCACGGTCAACCAGAAAAAGCCTGTACTATTGTCTCTCAGGGAAGTAACCACGGTCAACCAGAAGAAGCCTGTACTATTGTCTCTCAGGGAAGTAACCACGGTCAACCAGAAAAAGCCTGTACTATTGTCTCTCAGGGAAGTAACTACGGTCAACCAGAAGAAGCCTGTACTATTGTCTCTCAGGGAAGTAACCACGGTCAACCAGAAGAAGCCTGTACTATTGTCTCTCAGGGAAGTAACCAATGTCAACCAGAAGAAGCCTGTACTATTGTCTCTCAGGGAAGTAACCACGGTCAACCAGAAGAAGCCTGTACTATTGTCTCTCAGGGAAGTAACCACGGTCAACCAGAAGAAGCCTGTACTATTGTCTCTCAGGGAAGTAACCACGGTCAACCAGAAGAAGCCTGTACTATTGTCTCTCAGGGAAGTAACCACGGTCAACCAGAAGAAGCCTGTACTATTGTCTCTCAGGGAAGTAACCACGGTCAACCAGAAAAAGCCTGTACTATTGTCTCTCAGGGAAGTAACCACGGTCAACCAGAAGAAGCCTGTAGTATTGTCTCTCAGGGAAGTAACCACGGTTAACCAGAAGAAGCCTGTACTATTGTCTCTTAGGGAAGTAACCACAGTCAACCAGAAGAAGCCTGTACTATTGTCTCTCAGGGAAGTAACCACGGTCAACCAGAAGAAGCCTGTACTATTGTCTCTCAGGGAAGTAACCACGGTCAACCAGAAAAAGCCTGTACTATTGTCTCTCAGGGAAGTAACCACGGTCAACCAGAAGAAGCCTGTAGTATTGTCTCTCAGGGAAGTAACCACGGTTAACCAGAAGAAGCCTGTACTATTGTCTCTTAGGGAAGTAACCACAGTCAACCAGAAGAAGCCTGTACTATTGTCTCTCAGGGAAGTAACCACGGTCAACCAGAAGAAGCCTGTACTATTGTCTCTCAGGGAAGTAACCTCCGTCAACCAGAAGAAGCCTGTACTATTGTCTCTCAGGGAAGTAACCTCGGTCAACCAGAAGAAGCCTGTACTATTGTCTCTCAGGGAAGTAACCACGGTCATCAATTATCTTTTTAGCTCTATAGAAGGATGGCATTATTCTAAATGAAGCCAAAAGTATCAGGGCAATCTTCACAAAGACCCCACAATATATCCGGGCATTCTTCTCACTGATCACCAATTATATTGGCCATTCTTCCACTCTCCACCAAATATAACTGGTCAATCTTTCCACTGACCACCAACATACTGGGCCACCATTTCCCACGATCCCCAACGTAAGCAACATTCTTCCCACCGACCACCAATGCACTGGCAATTCTTTCCTATTGATCCCCAATGTAAGCAGTATTCTTTCCACTAACCACCAATGTACTGGGCCATTTCTTGCCACCGACCTCCAATATAAAAAAGGACATTCTATGCATTGGTCACCAGTGTAATAGAGTCCTTCTCCCTTGAACCATAAACATAAGGGGACCTTCTCCACTGGCCACCAATAAAAGCAGACTTCAGTTTTCACTCTTTACGTATTTTCTGACAATTATTTGTTTCATTTCAATATAATTTTTGGAGAAAATAAATGTTCTCATATAGAATGGGGAGGTTAAAAAATATAGAATATAATAATATTTATATATTTTTTTTATATATAAATATATATATATTTTATTTTTATTGAATATTCAAATTACATCAAAAGACAGTGGAGGAAACCACTGCCAGACAGAAAAAAAAAAATCAAAGCAAAAATTACACACAATAACAGATACAGCTCCGCAATTACAGACTAAGCAAGGTGCTTGAACTACCATTGGGGGAGGGCGCATAGAGGCCCTATGGTAAGATATGATTGGGAGACGTTAATGCATTTAACATCACAGGACAGGAGGGAGAACGACAGAGCTTCAAGCTTCCACAAAGATAGAGGCTGAAAATTGGGTAAATAAATGGAGGGGTGCTGTCATTCAAAGAGAGAGACATGGTTAACCACCTCAATACAGGGCACCTATACCCCCTTCCTGCCCAGGCCAATTTTCAGCTTTCAGTGCTGTCACACTTCGAATGACAATTGCGTGGTCATGTAACACTGTACCCAAAACAAATTTTTTTATCATTTTGTTCACACAAAGAGCTTTCTTTTGGTGGCATTTGATCACCACTTTTTTTTTTTTTTTTGGGGAAAAAAAAAACACGACAGAAAATTTAGCAAATAAATGTTTTCGTTTTTGACAGTAAATTTTGTAAATAAGTAATTTTTCTCCTTCAGTGATGTGCGCTGATGAGGTGCCATTGATGAGAAGGCACTAATATTCTGCACATATGGGCACTGATAGGTGGCACCGGTGGGCAGCACTGACTGGCATCACTAATGGGAACTGATTGCTGGTACTGGTTGCGCTTTTTTGTAACAGGGCACTGATGATCAGTGCCCCGATTACCTGTTCTGATGTCCCCTGCGAGGAGATGCCACTGATAGGCTCTCCTTGCCACACTCTGTGTGAGGCAAGCCCATTACCGGCACTTCCTGTATTTAGTTGTGACCGGCTGTTATTGGACACACCCGATCACATGGTTAAAGAGCCTCAAACCCTGCGCACCCCCCCGTGGGCGTTTGGGTGTGCCGTCACACGACGCCCACCCAGAAGGAGGGCCGCACCGTCCCCTCCATCATTTGACGGTGGGCGGGCGGCAAGTGGTTAAGAAATAGCAACCCTTGAGGCTATACGAAAAGTGGGCTTGGGTCACCAGTAAAAAAAGGACCTTGAGAAGACGGTCACACTGACGGTTTTGCAATAGTTTAACGGTTCTGCTGCCAATCAAACTCAGATAGCCAATCAGGAGAGAGAGAGGGGGCGAGGACGAAGCTCAGCTGAATGGACACATGGAGCTGCGGCTTGGGTGCCCCCAGAGCCAGAAGCACCCCCTCATCTAGGATTCCCCTGGTCTCAGCATTCAGCAGACTATGGCAGCTAACTCCAGTCCTCCTCCAGTCCCTGTACTTTCTGCTTCCCAGCTCCCCCACCCACCATAGAGATATAACTGTCTTTTTGAGGGCAACCATAATGCTGACATGGCCTGCGATTAAATAAAGTTTGACACTGCTGTAGAAGATAGTGGTACCAGCTTAATGTGTTATAGGTCAGGACATGTACACTTTAAACCTGTGTACTATCCACAGAGAAGCTGCATTGAAGCACATCTAATTAGTAACATAATTTACTGGTTTATAGCTCCACAAACTGGCATTTTATAGCCTTCTATAAAGTCTACGCTGTACAGAGGACAACTGGGGCGGAGAAACCATCATCAGACGATCCGAAAGCCTTAGGGCCAAAAGTTTCTGAAATAAGATCTGTCTGAAGACACAGAATGGTAGCTAGAGGAAACTCCGAGAGATCTCACACACCTTCAGTCATGAGCCCAACAATTCCATGTACTACGAAGAGTGAGACTTAAAGGATCAACCCCCCCAGAAGTGAGATTTCCGTAATGGACAGTGTCTGGTGGATGGGTCTCCTACTGGCTTCTACTATCTCCTCGGTGGAAACTGCCAGCAAGATCTCCATTCCATTACTTCTGACTGTCCACTCTACAGGACACATACCAGCTATATAGGATGAAGACACCTCTATAGGACCCAGAGCTCCTCGGTAGGGTGTATATACACCTCTATAGGACCCAGATCTCCTCGGTAGGGTGTATATACACAATTCTATAGGACACAGACCTCCTCTGTAGGGTGTATACACATCTCTATAGGATCCAGATCTCCTCTGTAGGATATACATACAGTGAGGAAAAAAAAAAGTATTTGATTCCCTGCTGTTTTTGTACTTTTGCCCACTGACAAAGAAATGATAAGTCTATAATTTTAATGGTCGGTTTATTATAACAGTGAGAGACAGAATAACAACAAAAATATCCAGAAAACTAATTTCAAAAAAGTTATAAATTGATTTACATTTTAATGAGTGAAATAAGCATTTGACCCCTTCGTAAAACATGACTTAGTACTTGGTGGCAAAACCCTTGTTGGCAATCACAGAGGTCAGACGTTTCTTGTAGTTGGCCACCAGGTTTCCACACTTCTCAGGAGGGATTTTGTCCCACTCCTCTTTGCAGATCCTCTCCAAGTTGACGTTTGGCAACTCGAACCTTCAGCTCCCTCCACATATTTTCTATATGATTAAGGTCTGGAGACTGGCTAGGCCACTCCAGGAACCTAATGTGCTTCTTCTTGAGCCACTCCTTTGCCTTGGACGTGTGTTTTGGGTCATTGTCATGCTGTAATATCCATCCACGACCCATTTTCAATGCCCTGGCTGAGGGAAGGAGGTTCTCACCCAAGATTTGATGGTACATGGCCCCGTCCATTGTCCCTTTGATGCGGTGAAGTTTTCCTGTCCCCTTAGCAGAAAAAAACCCCCAAAGCATTATGTTTCCACCTCCATATTTGACTGTGGGGATGGTGTTCTTGGGGTCATAGGCAGCATTCCTCCTCCTCCAAACACGGCGAGTTGAGTTGATGCCAAAGATCTTGATTTTGGTCTCATCTGACCACATCACTTTCACCCAGTTCTCCTCTGAATCATTCAGATGTTCATTAGCAAACTTCAGACGGCCTGTACATGTGCTTTCTTGAGCAGGGGGACCTTGTGGGCGCTGCAGAATTTCAGTCCCTCACAGTGTAGTGTGTTACCAATTGTTTTCTTGGTGACTATGGTCCCAACTGCCTTGAGATCAGACAAGATTCTCCCGTGTAGTTCTGGGCTGATTCCTCATCGTTTTCATGATCATGGAAACTCCACGAGGTGAGATCTTGTATGGAGCCCCAGACCGAGGGAGATTGACAGTTATTTTGTGTTTCTTCCATTTGCAAATTATCGCACCAACCGTTGTCACCCTCACACCAAGCTGCTTGGCGATAGTCTTGTAGCCCATTCCAGCCTTGTGTAGATCTACAATCTTGTCCCTGACATCCTTGGACAGCTCTTTGGTCTTGGCCATGGTGGAGAGATTGGACTCAAATTGATTGATTCTGTGGACAGGGGTCCTTTATACAGATAACAAGCTGAGATTAGGAGCACTCCCTTTAAGAGAGTGCTCCTAATATCAGCTCATTACTTGTATAGAAGACACCTGGGAGCCAGAAATCTTGCTGATTGATAGGGGATCAAATACTTATTTCACTCATTAAAATGCAAATCAATTTATAACTTTTTTGAAAAGCGTTTTTCTGGATATATTTGTTGTTGTTCTGTCTCTCACTGTTATGATAAATCGACCATTAAAATTATAGACTGATCATTTCTTTGTCAGTGGGCAAACGTAGAAAATCAGCAGGGGATCAAATACTTTTTTTTCCTCACTGTACACCTCTACAGGACCCAGACCCTATAGGACCCAGACCTCCTCTGTAGGGTGTATATACACCTCTATAGGACCCAGATCTCCTCTATATACACCTCTATAAGACACAGACCTCCTCTGCAGGGTGTATATACACCTCTATAGGACACAGACCTCCTCTACGTACACCTCTATAGGACCCAGACCTACTCTGTGGGGTGTATATACACCTCTATAGGACAGATCTCCTCTGTAGGGTGTATATACACCTCTAAAGAACCCAGACCTCCTATGCAGGGTGTATATACACCTCTATGGGACCCAGACCTCCTCTGTAGGGTGTATATACACCTCTATAGGACACAGATCTCCTCTGCAGGGTGTATATACACCTCTATAGGACCCAGACCTCCTCTGTAGGGTGTATATACATCTCTATAGGACACAGATCCCCTCTGTAGGGTGTATATACACCTCTATAGGACCCAGATCTCCTCTATATACACACCTCTATAAGACACAGACCTCCTCTGCAGGGTGTATATACACCTCTATAGGACACAGACCTCCTCTACGTACACCTCTATAGGACCCAGACCTACTCTGTGGGGTGTATATACACCTCTATAGGACAGATCTCCTCTGCAGGGTGTATATACACCTCTATAGGACAGATCTCCTCTGTAGGGTGTATATACACCTCTAAAGGACCCAGACCTCCTATGCAGGGTGTATATACACCTCTATGGGACCCAGACCTCCTCTGTAGGGTGTATATACACCTCTATAGGACACAGATCTCCTCTGCAGGGTGTATATACACCTCTATGGGACCCAGACCTCCTCTGTAGGGTGTATATACACCTCTAAATGACCCATATCTCCTCTGCAGGGTGTATATACACCTCTATAGGACACAGATCTCCTCTGCAGGGTGTATATACACACCTCTATAGGACACAGATCTCCTCTGCAGGGTGTATATACACACCTCTATAGGACACAGATCTCCTCTGCAGGGTGTATATACACCTCTATAGGACACAGATCTCCTCTGCAGGGTGTATATACACCTCTATAGGACACAGATCTCCTCTGCAGGGTGTATATACACCTCTATAGGACACAGATCTCCTCTGCAGGGTGTATATACACACCTCTATAGGACACAGATCTCCTCTGCAGGGTGTATATACACCTCTATAGGACACAGATCTCCTCTGCAGGGTGTATATACACCTCTATAGGACACAGATCTCCTCTGCAGGGTGTATATACACACCTCTATAGGACACAGATCTCCTCTGCAGGGTGTATATACACCTCTATGGGACACAGATCTCCTCTGCAGGGTGTATATACACCTCTATGGGACACAGCTCTCCTCTGCAGGGTGTATATACACACCTCTATAGGACACAGACCTCCTCTATATACACCTCTATAGGACACAGACCTCCTCTATAGGACACAGACCTCCTCTATATACACCTCTATAGGACACAGACCTCCTCTATATACACCTCTATAGGACACAGACCTCCTCTATAGGACACAGATCTCCTCTATATACACCTCTATAGACCCAGACCTCCTCTATAGGACACAGACCTCCTCTATATACACCTCTATAGGACACAGACCTCCTCTATAGGACACAGATCTCCTCTATATACACCTCTATAGACCCAGACCTCCTCTATATACACCTCTATAGGACACAGACCTCCTCTATAGGACACAGACCTCCTCTATATACACCTCTATAGGACACAGACCTCCTCTATAGGACACAGATCTCCTCTATATACACCTCTATAGACCCAGACCTCCTCTATAGGACACAGACCTCCTCTATATACACCTCTATAGGACACAGACCTCCTCTATAGGACACAGATCTCCTCTATATACACCTCTATAGACCCAGACCTCCTCTATAGGACACAGATCTCCTCTATATACACCTCTATAGACCCAGACCTCCTCTATAGGACACAGATCTCCTCTATATACACCTCTATAGACCCAGACCTCCTCTATAGGACACAGATCTCCTCTATATACACCTCTATAGGACACAGACCTCCTCTATAGGACACAGACCTCCTCTATATACACCTCTATAGGACACAGACCTCCTCTATAGGACACAGATCTCCTCTATATACACCTCTATAGACCCAGACCTCCTCTATAGGACACAGATCTCCTCTATATACACCTCTATAGACCCAGACCTCCTCTATAGGACACAGACCTCCTCTATATACACCTCTATAGGACACAGACCTCCTCTATAGGACACAGCTCTCCTCTATATACACCTCTATAGACCCAGACCTCCTCTGTAGGGTGTATATACACCTCTATAGGACACAGATCTCCTCTGCAGGGTGTATATACACCTCTATAGGACACAGATCTCCTCTATATACACCTCTCCTCTATATACACCTCTATAGAAGTCAGTGACATTTCCACGCCCCCTTCAGCAAACCCCGCCCACACCAGTCTCAGACCGCCAATCCTCACTCGTCCTTTGCCCATTGTGTTTCCGCCCAGCTCGTGACTGACACCTCACCCAGCCAATGAGAAGAGCAAAGACTAAGACACGGGGGCGGAGCCGGCCGGCACAACACAGGGCACGCGCCCCACACTACCGGCGCGCCCCCGTTCCCTGAAGTGAGAGCGGCGCCCCCCCATCTCACTCACCTGCCCGAAGCGAGGCCTCCCCAGCACGAACGGGGGCACGTCCGCCATGTCCCTGGCCGTCCTCGCCGCGGGGGTTGCCGGGAGCTGTAGTCCTGGCGGGGAGGCTCCTCCTGCACTCATCCCCCGGCTGCCGATACCTCTACTACTGCCGAGCGGGACAGGCCCCGCCCCCTCCTCTGCTGCTGTCTGACAGGTTCCTCCCTCCTCCACTACGGCCCGCTGCTAGGTGACCGGCCACGCCCACTGCCTCAGACTGCGCCGCCGCGATGCATCCGCGCACGCCCCCCTCCCCATACAATAGATGGCCACCTGGCCACGCCCCTCTCCGCCTCTTCTTTAGTGTGATTGGCTCGTTGCCGCCCCCTACGTTACTGGATTGGCGGAGAATTGTGGGAGGGGAGGACAGACGTGCTCGCTGTTCCTGGTGTCCCCACCCCCTCACATCCGGGGAACTGAGCGGCAGCTGTTGCCAAGAGCAACCAGTCAGCGCTGTTCTTTAAAGCGAACCTGTAATTTTTGGAAAAAAAAACAACAGATTTAACACTTTGTCTTCTGCCCAGTTCTTCTGGTTTCTCACATACATGTTAAAATCATCATTCTTGTGCTAGAAAATGACCTATTCTATGAAAGCAGAGGCCCTGGAGAATAAAATGGTGGCTGACGCCATTTTGTATGACAAGCGACATTTGCGCAGTCATTTATCGAACGCAAATCTTCCGAAAAAAAAAATACACTTGAACCACTTCCATACCGGGCCTATTCTGACACTAAAAATCAAAAAAAATAAAAATCATTTTTTGCTAGAAAATTACTTACAACCCCCAAATATTTATATATATATATTTTCTAACACCCTAGAGAATAAAATGGCGGTCGTTGCAATACTTTCTGTCACACCGTATTTGTGCAGCGGTCTTACAAACACAATTTTTTTGGGGAAAAAAATACACTTTTTTTTTTTTATTATTTTAAAAAAGACAACAGTAAAGTTAGCCCAATTTTTTTTTATACTGTGAAAGATAATGTTACACCGAGTAAATTGATACCCAACATGTCACGCTTTAAACTTTCGCCCGCTCATGGAATGGCGACAAACTTTGACCCTTAAAAATCTCTATAGGCGACATTTATACATTTCTACAGGTTGCACATTTTGAGTTACAGAGGAGGTTTAGGGCTAGAATTATTGCTCTCGCTCTACCGATCGCGGCGATACCAAACGTGTGTGGTTTGAACACCGTTTTCATATGCGGGTGCTACTTACATGTCTGTTCGCGTTTGCACGTGTTGCAAGGAGGGTCGGGGCGCTTTACATTTTTTTTTTCTTATTTATTTTACTTTTTTTTTCTTACACTGTCCCTTTATAAAAAAAAATGGATCACTTTTATACCTATGACAAGGAATGTGATAGAAAAAAAGCACGACAGGACCTCTTTAACCACTTCCAGACCGCCCACCTTCGTTATCTTTCGGCACTTTGAAGAGGAATATCGTTGTTATGGCAGCAGCTAGCTGCCATAACCCCAGTATCCTCTTCAAGATAAAAGTGGTCTCTGCGGCGGATTCGCCGCAAGATCACTTTTATCGGTGGTGGGAGAGAGCTCCCCCCCCCGCCACGCTCTTAGCGGCAGCAGCGGAGGCAATCGGATCCTTTCACATGCTGGGTATGGAGACGAGTGAGGGGAAGATGGCCTCCACCCGTCTCCATATCATTGCAGGGCGGAAGCGACGACAAGACGTCACTTTTTGAAAGCTAAATAGTGCATTTTATATACAACTATATAAATCAGAGCAAAATGATGGACAAATGAGGAGGAAAGAGGGACATTGTTCCAAATCAGGGGACAGTTGGTAGCTATGGTCCATGTACTGTACTGTCTGACTCGTTTGAGGGCCCATGTACCATACTGCCTGATCCGGTCCATTTACCGTACCACCTGACTCAGTTGATGGTCCATGTACCATACTGCCAAGGTCCATGTACTGTAGGCACAGACAGAGGTCCAACACTTCAGGAAATATTAGATTTGAGGGCCTATGTACCGTACTACCTGATCCAGTTGATGGTCCACGTGCCGTACCGTCTGACTCATTTGAGGGTCCATGTGCCGTACCATCTGACTCATTTGAGGGTCCATGTGCCGTACCGTCTGACTCATTTGAGGGTCAATGTACTGTACTGCCTGACTCAGTTGATGGTCCATGTGCCCTACCGCCTGACTCATTTGAGGGTCTATGCACCATACTGCCTGACTCAGTTGATGGTCCATGTACCATACTGCCAAGGTCCATGTACTGTTGGCACAGACAGAGGTCCAACACTTCAGGAAATATTGGATTGGAGGGCCCTTGTACCATACTGCCTGATTCAGTTGATGGTCCATGTGCCGTGCTGTCTGACTCATTTGAAGGTCCGTGTGCCGTACCGCCCGACTCATTTGAGGGTCAATGTACCGTACTGCCTGACTCAGTTGATGGTCCATGTGCCGTACCGCCTGACTCAGTTGGTGGTCCATTTACTGTACCGCCTGACTCAGTTAATGGTCCATCTACCGTACCGCCTGATTCAGTTGATGGTCCATGTACTGTACCGCCTGACTCAGTTGATGGTCTATGTACTGTACCGCCTGACTCATTTGAGGGTCAATGTACCGTACTGCCTGACTCATTTGAGGGTCAATGTACCGTACTGCCTGACTCAGTTGATGGCCCATGTGCCGTACCGCCTGACTCAGTTGGTGGTCCATTTACCGTACCGCCTGACTCAGTTAATGGTCCATCTACCGTACCGCCTGACTCAGTTGATGGTCCATGTACCGTACCGCCTGACTCAGTTGATGGTCTATGTACTGTACCGCCTGACTCATTTGAGGGTCAATGTACCGTACTGCCTGACTCATTTGAGGGTCCATGTGCCATACCGCCTGACTCAGTTGATGGTCCATGTGCCGTACCGCCTGACTCAGTTGGTGGTCCATTTACCGTACCGCCTGACTCAGTTAATGGTCCATCTACCGTACCGCCTGACTCAGTTGATGGTCCATGTACCATACCGCCTGACTCAGTTGATGGTCTATGTACTGTACCGCCTGACTCATTTGAGGGTCAATGTACCGTACTGCCTGACTCATTTGAGGGTCCATGTGCCATACCGCCTGACTCAGTTGATTGTCCATGTACCGTACTGCCTGACTCATTTGAGGGTCCATGTGCCATACCGCCTGACTCAGTTGATGGTCCATGTACCGTACTGCCTGACTCATTTGAGGGTCAATGTACCGTACTGCCTGACTCAGTTGATGGTCCACGTGCTGTACCGCCTGACTCAGTTGATGGTCCATGTGCTGTGCCGCCTGACTCATTTGAGGGTCCATGTGCTGTACCGCCTGACTCAGTTGATGGTCCATGTACCGTACTGCCTGACTCAGTTGATGGTCCATGTACCGTACTGCCTGACTCAGTTGATGTTCCATGTACCGTACTGCCTGACTCAGTTGATGGTCCATGTACCGTACTGCCTGACTCAGTTGATGGTCCATGTACCGTACCGCCTGTATCAGTTGATGGTCCATGTACCGTACCGCCTGTATCAGTTGATGGTCCATGTACCGTACTGCCTGACTCAGTTGATGGTCCATGTACCGTACTGCCTGACTCAGTTGATGGTCCATGTACCGTACTGCCAAGGTCTATCTACTGTAGGCACAGACAGAGGTCCAACACTTCTGGAAGTATTGGATTTCTGTAAAACACTTATTTATTAAAACTACTTGAAAACAATAAAGAGCAAGAAGGGAATAACGTTGTTATAAATCTTGCTCTACTGCTTTGAGATTTTATTTAAAATAGATCTGGTTTCAGAGTCTCTAATGTAACTTCAGAAGTTGTTTTCAATTTGTCACTATTAGGAAGTCGGTCCAAAGCCGTGATGTGCATCCAGCAAGTGCATGTATATAGGAAATGGCTGGAAGAGATAAGCAGAACAGAGATGGAAAAAAGAGTGGAAATCAACTGTTGAGGATAACTATTGGTAGCAAATTAAATACCATCTCATTAAGGTTTACATCTACTTTAAACCCTATTTTCCTTTCTGCACACAACTGGAAACCTATTAACTTACAGGAACGTTTGTGGAAATAAACACAACCAAATATGGAAAAAGCAGACAAACTCCATGCTGAGTATTTCCCAGGCTTAATCAAAACAAAGTGTACTCCTGTGACCCATAAGAGAAGTATGGCCAAAAAAGCTTTGGCTATACTTCTCTTTTAATATTCTTGTAGGTCTCCTCCTGACTGGAAGATGGATAGTATTACCCCAGGGTGGGTCCATGGCAGCAATGAAGATATACACAACAAAGATGGATGTCAGTCACTTCAGTTTCTTTGCTCCGGCTCACAGGAAGAGAGGGTTAGGGTATGGGTCTCCTTTATCATCAGGGTTCCATTTTCTACTCCCACTGGCCCACTAAAGCTTGAAGGACAGTAAACTGGCCCTTTGCTTAGAAAGTTTGAAGACCCCTGTCCTAAGGAGTTGGGTCTACCTGGCTTCAGCCTAGGTAGACCATGGTGTGCCTTGCCTCTGTCAGGAGCCTTGCGCCCGGGGGGGGGGGGTTCAGGGTTAGAGGCACTTTGTCTTATAGGATTGGCCATACTGTACCCTCTGTGCACTTTTTTTTGTGTTGTGTGATTTCAAGGTTCACATTTTTTTGTTCACAAGGGTTTTTGACAAAGCACCGCACCTAGTGAAAAAAAAAACAAAAAAAAACTGTGTGGCTATTAGGTTCCTTCCCACCCGCCTTTAGGGGGAGAGGTCATTTCAGATGGTTGGGTTTCAGCTGATCATGAGGAGCAGGGTCTGCTGGGCCTTTTGGCTAGGTGGGCCTGAGTGTGCCTTGCCCCTATCAGGAGTATTGTGCCCTGAAGGGGTCAGGAAAGGGTCCTTCCCTGTACCCTTATGGTTCACATCTGTGCGGGTGATTGACAGCACCTGTTCCCTCAGCCGCAACCACCCACACAGAAAAACACAGGAGATGTGTGCGGGTGCCATTAATGCACTGGATATCGCTCCCGCACTGGAAACCCGCACTTCACTTGCAGTTCCCATGCGGACTGCGATTCCAAAAATGGAACAGTGACGTTTTGCCTGCGAATCAGGAGGCATGGAAACCCATTTATGCCGCGCCAACGCAAAACACGGCTCATAGAGCCGCATTAGTGTGCACCAGGCCTAAGGCCCAGTTTAGATCTCATGTTAGTGAGAACTAGCGTTCTTGCTCACAATTTTTAAAACGTGATTTACACGCGTTTCTGCATGTTGCGCATATGGCAGCCCATTCACTTGATTAGGCTGCCCTAGGCGCGTTTGTCACCAATTCCATTCAAAAACTATTTCAAATTTCCAAAGAAGATAAAATAGAATAGAAAATAAAAGAGTAGAAAAAAATGGAATAGAAAATAAAGGGACAGAATAGAAAATAAAAGAATAGAGTAAAACAGAACAAAGTCAAATAGAAAATAAAAGAGCAGAATAAAATAAAATAGAATAGAAAATAAAGGAATAGAACAGAATAAAAAATAGAAAGAAAATAACCATCTTCTGAAATTCAAATTGTGAATAGAATAAATTGGAATTAGAATAGAATAGAATAGGTAATAAAATAGAAGGAATAGAATAGAATAAACAATAGAAAAGAATATAGTGAAATAGAAAGGACATAACAATATAACCGTTTTCCGAAATGCGTATAGATTAGAATAGAATATATATATACATGTCACACACACACACACAGTGCCCCATCATTGGTATCAGTGGGAGGAATAGTGCCCCATCATTGGTATCAGTGGGAGGAATAGTGCCCCATCATTGATATCAGTGGGAGGAATAGTGCCCCATCATTGGTATACCAATGATACTGCTGATACCAATAAAAGGGGAATAATCTTCCCACTGACATAACAAGTGGACACTATTCTTCCCACTGACACCAATGATGAGACACTATCCCTTCCACTGATACCGGTAATGGGGCACTATTCCTCCCGCTGATACCAATGATGGTATCAGTGGAAGGGATAGTGCCCCATCATTGGTATCAGTGGGAGGAATAGTGTCCACTTGTTATGTCAGTAGGTAGATTAGTGCCTTGTATCAACAGGGGAGGGGGAATAGTACCCCAAGGGCCAGATAAAGGCAAGCAAAGGGCCGCAGTTTGGACATCAATGCCACTGACCACCAATGGAAGGAAGGAGGGTAGAGGTTGGTCAGAGGAAAGCCCAAAGATAATATGTGGACTTTGTTTTATCCTTAATACAGTAAACACACACACACACACGCAGTATCTCACAAAAGTTAGTACACCCCTCACATTTTTGTAAATATTTTATTCTATCTTTTCATGTGACAACACTGAAGAAATGACACTTTGCTACAATGTAAAGTAGTGAGTGTACAGCTTGTATAACAGTGTAAATTTGCTGTCCCCTCAAAATAACTCAACACACAGCCATTAATGTCTAAACCGCTGGCAACAAAAGTGAGTACACCCCTAAGTGAAAATGTCCAAATTGGGCCTAATTAGCCATTTTCCCTCCCCGGTGTCATGTGACTCATTAGTGTTACAAGGTCTCAGGCGTGAATGGGGAGCAGGTGTGTTAAATTTGGTGTTATCGCTCTCACTCTCTCATACTGGTCACTGGAAGGTCAACATGGCACCTCATGGCAAAGAACTCTCTGAGGATCTGAAAAAAGGAATTGTTGCTCTACATAAAGATGGCCTAGGCTATAAGAAGATTGCCAAGACCCTGAAACTGAGCTGCAGCACGGGGGTCAAGACCATACAGCGGTTTAACAGGACAGGTTCCACTCAGAACAGGCCTCGCCATGGTCGACCAAAGTAATTGAGTGCTCATGCTCAGCATCATATCCAGAGGTTGTCTTTGGGAAATAGACGTATGAGTGTTGAAGGGGTGGGGGGGTCAGCCTGTCAGTGCTCTGACCATACGCAGCACACTGCATCAAATTGGTCTGCATGGCTGTTGTCCCAGAAGGAAGCCTCTTCTAAAGATAATGCACAAGAAAGCCCGCAAACAGTTTGCCGAAGACAAGCAGACTAAGGACATGGATTACTGGAACCATGTCCCATGGTCTGATGAGACCAAGATAAACTTATTTTATTCAGATGGTGACAAGCGTGTGTGGCGGCAACCAGGTGAGGAGTACAAAGACAAGTGTGTATTGCCTACAGTCAAGCATGGTGATGGGAGTGTCATGATCTGGGGCTGCATGAGTGCTGCTGGCACTGAGGAGCTACAGTTCATTGAGGGAACCATGGATGCCAACATGTACTGTGACATACTGAAGCAGAGCATGATCCCCTCCCTTCAGAGACTGGGCCGCAGGGCAGTATTCCAACATGATAACAACCCCAAACAGATCTCCAAGATGACCACTGCCTTGCTAAAGAAGCTGAGGGTAAAGGTGTTGGCCTGGACAAGCATGTCTCCAGACCTAAACCCTGTTGAGCATCTGTGGGGCATCTTCAAATGGAAGGTGGAGGAGCACAAGTTCTCTGACATCCACCAGCTCCGTGATATCATCATGGAGGAGTGGAAGAGGACTCCAGTGGCAACCTGTGAAGCTCTGGTGAACTCCATGCCCAAGAGGGTTAAGGCAGTGCTGGAAAATAATGGCGGCCACACAAAATATTGACACTTTGGGCCCAACTTGGACATTTTCACTTAGGGGTGTACTCACTTTTGTTGCCAGCAGTTTAGACATTAATGGCTGTGTGTTGAGTTATTTTGAGGGGACAGCAAATTTACAGTGTTATACAAGCTGTACACTCACTACTTTACATTGTAGACAAGTGTCATTTCTTCAGTGTTGTCACATGAAAAGATAGAATAAAATATTTACAAAAATGTGAGGGGTGTACTCAATTGTGTGAGATACTGTATACTGCTACTTATATATATCCAAAATAAAATAAGAAATATGTTTTTTGCCTTAACCACTTCCGGACCGCCCGCCATCATTATACGTCGCTACTCTGACTATAAATACCGTTGATAAGGCAGCAGATAGCTGCCATAACCCCCCGGTATTTTCTTCAATAGCAAGCGGTCCGCTTTGAAAGAAAAGTGGTCTCTGTGGCAGATTCGCCGCAAGATCACTTTTATCAGCGCCAGGAAAGAAGGGCCCCCCCTCCTGGCGCATATTGGATCCGTCAGTAGTGGTGGAGACGATCCGATGTTTTCCCCTGGTGGGCAGGAATTCGAGTGAAGGAATGATGGCCCCCATTCGACTCTATGCCCTTGGAGGACGGGAGCGACGTCAAACGTCACTTCATCCCTCCGGCCTTTAAAGGGACCTATTTTTTAAACAGAAAAAAAATAATAATATTTTTTTTTATTTGCTTTTAAGTGTAAGCCCTGGTTCAGATTGCGATACGATTTGACATGCGATTTGACATGTCAAATCAGCGGCAATTTCCGGCAATGGCACCATCCAAATCAGTGCGGCGCCGCATCGATTTCAAAAAGTCGTTTCTGTACTACTTTTTGCGATTTCGGGCTGCGATTTACATTGACATCTGCACAGATGTCTCTGAAATCGCGGCCCAAATCGGGACTGACATGCGGGAGTGAAATTCTCGCACGGCTTCATTCCCGCAGCTCAGTGTGAACCTGGACTACATATGAGATCCGAAATCTTTTTGACCCCAGATCTCATATTAAAGAGGTCCTGTCATGCTGTTCTATTACAAGGGATGTTTACATTCCTTTGAATAGGAATAAAAGTGATCCAAATTTTTTTTTTTTCCCAAAAGGACAGTATAAAAAAAAAAAAAAAAAGTAAAATAAATAAGAAAAAAAAAAAATTAAAGCACCCTGTCCCTCGCGCAGAAGCGAACGCATACGTAAGTCGTACCCGCATATAAAAACGGTGTTAAAACCACACATGTGAGGTATCGACGCGATCGTTAGAGTGATAGCAATAGTTCTAGCACTAGACCTCCTCTGTAACTTAAAACTAGTAACCTGTAGAAATTTTTAAACGACGTGGAGATTTTTAAGTGCCAAAGTTTGTCGCCATTCCACGAGCGGGCGCAAATTTTGAAGCGTGACATGTTGTGTTGCTATGGCCATTTGTATAGTAACACACATGTTAGGCGTCAATTTACTCGGCGTAACATTATGTTTCACAATATAGAAATAAAATTGGGCTAACTTTACTGTTGTCTTATTTTTTTAATTCAAAAAAAGTGTATTTTCCCCCCCCCCCCAAAAAAATTGCGTTTGTAAGACCGCTGCGCAAATACGGTGTGACATAAAGTATTGCAACGACCGCCATTTTATTCTCTAGGGTGTTAGAAAAAATATATATATATATATATATATATATATATAATGTTTGGGGGTACTAAGTAATTTTCTAGCAAAAAAAATAACAGATTTTAACTTTCAAACAACAAGTGTCAAAAATAGGCTTGGTCCTTAACAACTGCCATGATGCTGCTGCTGCACATGTGATCAATTATGACACCAGCCATTGGATGGTTTGACAGTTTGGTTGAGAGCAGAACAAATGGGAGTGCTGCATTTCCGGCACGTGGCGGAAATTAAACTGTTTTATGGCTGGGTTTACTACCGCTTTAAGTGGTTAAAGTGTTACTAAAGCCCCAACAGTAAAATCAGTCTGCATATGCAGTAAAGCAGGGGTTCTCAGCCCTGTCAAGTACCTCCAACAGGCCATGTTTGCAGGTTTTCAATGGCTTGGTATTTTGGACGAGTATTTTATCTAAGAGAAATTCCCAAAACATGGACTTATGGGATGTACTTGAGGACAGGGATGAAAACCACTTCACTAAAGCATGCTTGTTACACTCACTGTGGAACCTAAGGGGTTAATCCTCTGCCTTGTGTAAAAAAAAAGGCAGTTTGATCCTGTCTTCTCTGATCCTCCCCTTCTGTCACTGTCCCCAATATATCTCCTGATAGTACAGAGCCTTTGGAGTCACTCTGCACATGCTCAGTTTGGTGCGTATTGCTAGAGAGTTTTTTTTTTTTTCTTGGGAGGGTACATGTGATCAGCACAGGGCCAATCAGCACTGTCCAGACAGGAGCTCAGGGGTCCTGCAGCCTCATTGGACAATCAGAGCAGAATGAAAACTCCTCCTACAAGCTTTAACCAGACACGGATAGAAGTCACAAGACTGCTATATACTGCTGATGAGAGAAAAGGTATTTAGCAGTTTATATTTACTAAAATTATTGAATTTCCGTGTTCTGTGGGTGGACAGATATAGTGAATGCAGGGTCCGGGGTTTAGTAACACTTTGAATCACATTGTTAGGTGCATATTGTACTTGTTTGTAGTCTAAATACTGAAATTTTCACTTAAAACTGTAATTTTTTTGGAAATGCCAGGAAAAACTTCAATAAATTGTAGGCGTTGTGTCAGTAAATTCCAATCTGGTAGCTTGGCAGCCCCGACTTCCTTACATTGCACTTTACTTTTGTCTGTAAAAACATCACTAAAAACTCAGATTGAAGTTAAAATAAAATTGCGGATCCCCCCGCTGCTTTAGAACTAACCCCCGTTTTCTTGATCAGTAGAAGTGAATATTATTTAGTGAATGGCTCCATCACGATGAGGAAATAAATTGAATTTGTACTCCGCGCCCCGGACAATGTTCTCTATCCTGGAAGCGGGGATAATGAACGCTGCCTGAACCGACATTGGCCCTTTAATCAGAGCCATGCTTCACCAGGAGACAGGTATAATGGGATCATTTATTACCCGGACAGCTCCTCTACCGGACACCCTGCGGAGAGGGAATGCGGAGTAGAAGGCCATGCTTCGGAGATGTTCTGTATAATGCCGCCATCTTGGAATACTAACTCAGCACGCTTCTCTACTTCATCTCTCTGCACAGTTATCACAAATTTCATAAGACGGGGCAGTGAGATAATAGGATTCATAAAGACTATTCTAGGTGCTTGTGTAAGCTTTTCATTTAACCACTTACCTACCGGGCACTTTCACCCCCTTCCTGCCCAGGCCAATTTTCAGCTTTCAGGGCTGTCACACTTTGAATGACAGTCACGTAACACTGTACCCAAATGACATTTTTTATCATCTTTACAAATAAATCTTTCTTTTGGTGGCATTTAATCACCACTGGGTTTTTTTTTTTGCTAAATAAATTCATAGTTTGGTAGAAAATTTTGCAAACAAGTCATTTTTCTCCTTTACTGATGAGGCTGCACTGATGGGCACTGATAGACAGCACTTATGGGAATTGATAGGCTGCACTGATGAGGCTGCACTGATGGTCACTGATGAGGCTGCACTGATGGTCACTGATGAGGCTGCACTGATGGGCACTGATAGGCAGCACTGATGGGAATTGATAGGCTGCACTGATGGGCACTGATGAGGCTGCACTGATGGGCATTGATGAGGTTGCACTGATGGGCACTGATGAGGCTGCACTGAGGGGCACTGATGAGGCTGCACTGATGGGCATTGATGAGGCTGCACTGATGGACACTGATAGGCTGCACTGATGGGCATTGATGAGGCTGCACTGATGGGAATTGATAGGCTGCACTGATGGGAATTGATAGGCTGCACTGATGGGCACTGATAGGCTGCACTGATGGGCATTATTGAGGCTGCACTGATGGGCACTGATAAGGCTGCACTAATGGGCATTGATGAGGCTGCACTGATGGACACTGATAGGCTGCACTGATGGGCATTGATGAGGCTGCACTGATGGGAATTGATAGGCTGCACTGATGGGCATTATTGAGGCTGCACTGATGGGCACTGATAAGGCTGCACTAATGGGCATTGATGAGGCTGCACTGATGGGCATTGATAGGCTGCACTGATAGGCTGCACTGATGGGCATTAATAGGCTGCACTGATGGGCGGCACTGATAGGTGACACTGATGAAGAGGCACTGATTGGCAGCACTGGTGGTCACTTTGAGACGACAATTCAGTGTAGATGTCCCTTTTAGAGAAGGCAGTTATCGGCTCTCTTCTCCTTTCAGCTGTCAGCATGAGGAAAGGAGTGCCAATAACCGGCTTCTGTTTACATCCGTGATCAGCTGTGATTGGACACAGCTGAGCATGTGGTAAAGAGCTGCTGATTGGCTCTTCACCTCAATCTGTGATCAGCAGTGTCCGGCGGACAGTACGATGACAGAGCGCGCCTGCAGCGGGCGCGATCACGGGAGGCTGTCAATTGACAGAACTAGCTGGCTGCGCTGTAGCCGTCATTCGGCTATGGCGCGGTCGGCAAGCGGTTAAAATATACAGCATGCTGAGGATTTGACTTTCACACAAAAACACGCACGCTTGTAGCATTTTTTTTCTTTCATGTCGAGGGCTCTTAAAACAATATCAAACCTAAAAGCAAACATCTATTATATTGCAGCTTACCAATTCCTAGATGTGATGGCTGCATTTGTTTTCTTTTTCAGGCTTTCTTCTATTTTTATCTGGTGATCCAAACCGTCAGGCTGGGTTCACACATATAGTTTCAGTGCGGCAGTCTGGTGTGGTTCTGTTCACTGGTTCAGGTGCAAATTTTGAAGCAGCTAATAAAGGAATAAGAGAACCGACTGAACTATTCCCTGTAGCCTTGAACCCGTCTGGTCTTCTGGAAAATGCCCGTCTATCTCCGCCGGCCGCTGACCTCTAGCGGCGGTGAACAAAATCGGGAAAAAAGGGATTTCCCAGGACCTTTCCCGGGAAACACTAAAATTGGGAAAAGGGTCTAAATTCCGGGAATGTCCGGGAAATTCGGGACTATTGGCAACTATGCTCCAGCTCTGCATTCACCAGTACTGGGGGAGGGGGGCATAGAGGCTCTGATGGGACAACCAGCCTCCACCATGGACTGTTCACACTGGACCAGCTGGGACATTTCACTTTCAGTTTGGTGCACACATACGCCGTCATGCGTGCATCAAGGTGAGGAATCATGGCCTCCGATACAACTGAGATTGTCCCCCATGGATATGTAGCACAGGGGTTTGAAGTTATCATGTTAAGTAATGTATTGTTTCTTAAGTAAGGGTTTGGCTCCCTCTAGTGACCGCTGAAACTTTATCAGGAACTTTTCTTCATTTAAGAGGTAGTTATGCATTGTGGGATATGTAGTTTGATGAGGAATTGACTCATTTTGTTAACTTAAGTTTGGGAACTACTGGACCCACAATGCCAAGTCACAGAACAGCCTGCTGGGTAAACAGATAAAAGGACAAGAGCGGCCATTTTTCGGCCTCTCCGGACGCCATTCAGCAACCAGCAGGGAAGTCTGTGTGTTGTGTGATCAAAAGACTGCGGCCTACATGGCGCGGAACGGGATCGCCAGCCTCTGAGGGACTTCAGAGTACAGCCCGGCCAGCTTAGCAAGAGGATCAGTGTGTAGTGCCAGGAGATATGGAAGTTTTCCTGCATCCCAACCATCCGGAGGAGCATTTCATCAGACTGAGACAGCAAGAGGGGAGTCCAGATGGAGCCTCACAGCCTCTGAGGTCATATAGTGTTACCAAACCCCCGTATTTTTTGAATATGTTCAGGTGTTTTTAAATAGCCTTGCAGGAAATGTCATTCTTAAATGTGCGCGCTGTAATCTGTTTTGTACCATCTTGAATTTAAACGCATTGTATGGTGGGCCCCCCAAATATGTTTTTGTATATTGTAATAGACCCTGACCAGGTTTTTTTGGGGCTGCACCCCTCCCCCTCTTCATTACCTCTTATTTAGTGGCCACCAGTGCATAGGAGGAATCCTATTCAGTTCTCTCACATAGAGGAGTTCAGCTCCCATGGTTGAGATGCAGGATCTTTCATTCTATTACTAGGGTAGGACCCACTAATTCGGGGTACTTTGTCGTAGTAAGTGGGCTTAGCACTCTATGACCACATAGTGTGACCAAACCCCCGTATTTTTTTGAATATGTTCAGGTGTTTTTAACTAGCCCTGCAGGAAATGTCATTCTTGAATGTGTGCGATGTAATATGTTTTGTATTGTGGTGAGAGGGCACCTGCCCATTTCGGTAAAGTGCACTGCTTGCTGAGTTATTTACAGACTGCTGGGAAGACTTGTAGTCCCACAAAAGTGATTCTGCCTATTCACAGGCCACATACAGCTGAATTTTAGGGTCTGTTATTCCCTGTGCTGTAAAGTCAGTACTGTATTACACTCGCACATAAGGAGGAAGTGTTACAAGTGCTGTATTTCTTCAGTTAAACAGTTATCAACGTATCATTTATTCTACAGTTTGCTGTCGGTTTCCCTGTTGGATTACAAATACTGCAGTTTAAACTAAAGGCTAGCTGAAGATATCGGAAGACAAGGAACTCTTATCATTTACTGCAAGGTATCACGGTTCTATTTTGTAGATGGGACACTGAATTACAACCTAGGGGGAGCCCTTGAGCACCCGCTAAATAATGCATTGTACTGCTGTATGTAAGTAACATTATATTATGACAGTTTGGTGTGTGTGTGTATTGGGGTTTCAGTGAGAAGGTGTTTACTATAGGTTTTGGAGCATATTGAGTGCCTGCCCCATTGTAGGCCTGTCTGCATATACTCCCTACTGTGATTATTGAACCCACCGTCTCACATATACACTGACTGTTATCTACTGTCATTTATTGTTTCTGATTGATCACATTGTTCATTGTGTTTAATATCCACTTTAGTAAACTTTCTGAGTGGTTAATTGATATTCTGTGTGAATCTCTATTTACTACCACAGCTGGTGAAGTGACGGGATCCAGGGCTATGGTAAATATACTTTATGGTTTATCATTATTGTGTTTCTCTCTACTACTCGACTAGTTTCCATGGGAGAAATGCTGACCCATCGATGGGTCAGCATTTCTCCCACAGACACCATCGATGGGTCAGCATTTCTCCCACAGACACCATCGATTTGTTTCCGTGGGAGAAATGGTGACCTAACGATGGTGGCTGTGGGAGAAATGGTGACCTATTGATGGTGGCTGTGGGAGAAATGGTGACCTATCGATGGTGGTCGTGGGAGAAATGGTGACCTATCGATGGTGGCCGTGGGAAAAATGCTGACCCATCAATGGTGTCCGTGGGAGAAATGCTGACCCATCAATGGTGTCCGTGGGGAAAATGGTGCCCCATCGATGGTGTCCGTGGGGGAAATGGTGCCCCATCGATGGGTCACCATTCCTCCCACAGAAACCATCGATGGGTCACCATTCCTCCCAAGGATACCATCAATGGGGCACCTTTCCTCAGACTATAAAGTCCAAATTGCCACACTAGAATTTCATAAAATTGTGTCAATCTTAGTATATAAACCAATAAAAATAATAATCCCAAAATATAAAGAAGAGTCCAGATTTGTGAAGATTATTTTGAAAAAGTCTTGTCTTGATAGCCAGATACTCCATACACCAAGTGTCCCACTACCTTGAATGTATAGGGCAGTGATGGCAAACTTTAGCACTCCAGATGTTTTGGAACTACATTTCCCATGATGCTCAACCACACTGCAGAGTGCATGAGCATCATGGGAAATGTAGTTCCAAAACATCTGGGGTGCCAAGGTTCACCATCACTGGTATAGGGCTTTTACCAGAACCAGTGGGTTCTTTATACATAAAAAGAGCAACATGAGTTTGTGTATCAATGAGTCATGCGTGAGGGAGCATAACCTGCCTCTAGGTCTCTATTTAATTGCCAAAACAGCTGAATATTTGACTATAGCATATAAAAAGAACCAAGGATACTATCAGTGTAAAACTGTATATACCTGTAAAACCTTTTATTTTAAAGTACCACTTTATTTTTAAAGTACCACATCAAGCGCTTATCTGAAAAAATTGGACCCCGCAAATCTGACCAGTCACTTCCTGGTTGCGGCATGCGTGGTGACGTTACAAGCTCCGCCTTAAGTGTTTCTTCATATCTGACGGCATCGGGACACACCAACGATGGAATCACTATTCCTCCCACTGACACCATCGATAGGGAATTATTCCTCCTCCTATGAACCACAGATGTCATTTTCATTACTTCCACTGACCACCAGGCCTAAGGCATTGTTTACTCTCACTGATCCCGGGACATTTTCTACCCCCGCTGGCCATAATCTGAAGGACAGTAAACTGGCCCTTTGTTTAGAAGGTTTGGAGACCCCTGCTCTTGGACAACACAGCTCAAATGCACATGAATTACGGCACATCACAACTCATGGTAAAACACACGGCCATGCATTGTGGGGCAGTGCATCAGGAAAAAATAAAATGTGCATGTGCTTTAATGCAGTGGTTTGCACCCCAAGTCCTCAAGCACCCCCAACGGCCCTGTTTTCAGGTTTTCCTTTATTTTGCACAGCTGCTTTAAAATCAATATCAATGACATGGTATTGTTAAGAGCGATTTTATCTAAGAGAAGTTCCCAAAACATGGCCCGTTGGGGGTACTTGAGGACTGAGGTTGAGAACCACTGCTTTAATTGTCCGGTCTTGTGCCCTGGTATAACATGACACACAAGAACAGCAGCAAAGCGTGAATTGGTCCTTAAAAACGGACTATAAGGGCTCATTTACACTTGCTTCAGCTTCAACAAGGCTTTGGGCAGGCTTTGTTAAAGCTTTCTGAACGCTAGTCAAAGCTCCTGTCACTAAATAAAATGGTTAGCTTACAGTCCTGTTTACAGTTTGCTTTGGCTTTGCTTCAAAAATGATACCCCATGTAGCTTCAGTGGTGCTTCAAAGCCTCCATAGAAGTCTATGGCAAAGCTCGCTTGAAGCCCCACGAAGCCTCACCAAAGCCCCATCGAAGCTCCAAGCAAAAGCAGGTGTAAACAGGACTAAGCCAACCATTTTATTTAGTGACAGGAGCTTTGACCGGCGTTCAGAGAGCTTTAACAAAGCGTGCCTTGTTTTAAAGAAAGTGTAAACTAGCCCTAAGGGCTAGGTCAACCACTGGACTCTTCCAAGCCGTGCCGATAATTTATTTTATATTTTTGGCAGCCAAGATAGCTAACACTTCCAAATCATCCAGTGGCTTATTCGGTAAAAGTGATCTGGGCGTCCTTGGGGCTATTAACTATCATAAATTAATACACAGTATCAAAGAATGGACACAAATCCAGAAACGTCTGACCTTGGGGCATGTCCACCAAATATGAAGGGCTGTTCCCACCTGCCCACAATCTCTGAAGCATAAAGGTGAGAAACCTGGGTACATGTGTGAGAGGCGCTCTGGCACCAAACACCATCTAGGAGTAGACTTTATAGCTCACCTCAACCAGAGCAACATTTAAGATTCCCTTGTGGGTACGAGTAGTCCAGGTGCGCTAGTCCTCCTCACCATCAAGTCCCATGCCTAGGTCTTTTTCCCACGCTAATTGATAGGACAGTTTAGTGGAGGAAGAGACACAATTGTTTGTAGTACATGGAGATGCATCCACGTTGTAAAGTGTCTCGTTATACATCCGTTTTCAAACACCACATGTGTTGCAAGATCCAAGCTCATTTTCTGCAGAGTACGTAGAAAATGAATGACTTGTTGTAGTCGAAAGCTTTCAGCGAGATGCATCTCCGATTGTTGCACAAAGTATGCAGCAGGGCCGATTTACACTTAACTCTGTGCTGTTAATACAACATAAAAATTGCATTTCCCCACTCGACCACGCAATCTGATAAAAAGCAAGCCACGGAAACAAGTCCTTATCTGAACTCTGGCCACTCAACATGAGTCTTGGCTGATGGAACCATTTTGCTTTTTCCAGTTTTGATGGGTTAAAATAAATAAATAAAAAAGTCTTTTTTAGCAAAGGAATCCCTTTGGATTTTCGACTGCAAAGTTGTGTGTCAGGTTAATAAAATTCAGGCAGAAATTTGATGCTGAAACACAGGAGCAGCTGCCCCTGATCCCAGATTGTCTGTTATGATATCTACAACCATTATCTGATATGGACAGCAGCTGGAGGAGATAACGCGAATTATCCCGAGTGTTTAATAAAATCATCAGTTTACATTAGGGGGCTCTGTGCTCTTACTGGAAATTGAGGTCAAACTTCTTACATTCTTCGGGTTGTGGGTTTAAAGTAAAAGACATGAACATACCACAAGTCTGTCACTTCCTGCTCTATGGTGTATCGCTTATTTGGGTTATAGACGATTTTTAAGATAGATTTAGTTAAACTCCATTTGTGCAAAAGATATAGTTATACAAGTAAACGAGGCACAGTACAGCAGAGAAAATGTAGAGGTGTGATGGACACAAAGTACAACCTGGTGTAGGGCTGCCCTTTTTCAACCTCAGAGGAACCCTTGAAATAATTTTTAGGTCTCATGGAACCCCTGCTAGGGTTAGGGGGTCATTAAGAAAATGCGCCTTGCGTTGGCGGTCAGTGGGCAGAATGCCACCCTTTCAGACAGCTTTTAAAGACCAATGGTGCCATGCTAATGCCTTTACCAAGTAGGGTTACCACCTTTTCTTCAAGTCAAACCCAAATACTTTAGCGGCGCACAGCAAAATGTTAGTTTATTGTATAAACTATACATATATTTTGCAATTAAATAACATTTATAATCAAATGAAGTTAACAACAAGAGTCCTTTACATCAGAGTCCACAGAGTTCCTCTTTTACATCTGAACTCACGGAGTTCCCTTACACTGTAAGGTGAGGGGGGGGCTCTTCAGACTCTGATGCAAGGGAGATTTCTGGGGACTCTGATCTAAGGGGGAACAGTGAGAACTCTGATGTACGGAGAGGACTCTGATGTAAGGGGGAACACTGTGGCCTCTGGTGTAAAGGGGAACTCTCATGTAAGGGTGCTCCGAGAACCCTGATTTACCTTACTGTACTCACTCAGAGGCAGGAGAGAGAAGGGGGGAGACTTCAGTCACAGGCAGGGATGGATGGCGAGCTCCCTCACCCCTTGGCAGTCAGCACCTCTCATCCAGATGTAGCTGAGGCTGCTGGACTTCAACTTTCCTTTTCTGAGGCACATTGCTGAGGAGTGAAGTGTGGGCAGACAAGGAGGGGTAGGGGCGGGAGGAAGAGGAGTAGATCAAGCCCTCTCTCCTCTCCCGTCTGTGTGGGGGGAGGGGTAATTGTTATTTTTGGCTTCGAGCAGTGTGGAAGAAAGGTGTAACAGACACTCTCAGCTTATACAACTGCAGCCAGCAACCCTGCTGGGAGGCCATAGTCCGGTCTGAATAATATGTCCGGGTTGCAGGTGGTCTGAAACCCGAACGCATGCTTCCGAACTATCCGGGTGGATCCCAGACAGGTGGCAACCCTACTACCAAGTGTTGATGGCCCTGGTTCTACGAACGTGCCATCAGATGGGAGATCAATTAGCCACAGCAAACTCTGGGGGAACCCTAGGCTTCCATGTAACCCTGGTTGAGAATGGTTGGTGTAGGGCAGGGATTTGCAATTAGCGGACCTCCAGCTGTTGCAGAACTACAAGTCCCATGAGGCATAGCAAGACTCTGACAGCCACCAGCATGACACCCAAAGGCAGAGGCATGATGGGACTTGTAGTTTTGCAACAGCTGGAGGTCCAATAATTGCATATCCCTGGTGTAGGGAGTGAGATATGGAGTATCACCAGGGCCAGGACAAGGTGGGGGCGGGGTATGCTGCCCTAAGCACACTGTTTTTGGGTGGGTGGGGAGCGCTGCATGCCCCATCACATGCATGCACAGTCGGAACCACCGCCATAGCAGACCTCCATCAGCACAAGATCACAGTACAGCATAGGAACTGGAGAGGTGTGGTGGACACTGACAGAACAGTGTATGGAATGAAGAGGTATACAGTATCAACTGCAGAATAGGCAAATCGAGAGGTGTGGCCTATAATATACAATACAACTTAGGTGGGGGATCGGTGGTGGAAGGCTTGCACAGCACAGTGTGGGGAATAGAGAGGTGTGGAGTATAACATACAACACAGCTTAGCAGGGAGAGCCGTGATGGATGCCATGCCATTTTTTTTTCAAAGTGCCGAGCGGCGCTATGGAAAAAAAAAAAAAAAAAAAGAAGAAGTATACACCAGTCAGCTCATGAATCGGCATGGACCAAGGCTGTGGCGGACATTTTCCAAAGTACAATCCAGTACAGATGCTGTATCCCCTTCACTGGAGCCAAGAGGCCAAGCCCAACCCATGAAAAACAACCCCACATCATAATCCCCCCTCCACCAAATAAATTTGGACCAGTGCACAAAGCAAGGTCCATAAAGACATGGATGAGCAGTTTGGGGTGGAGGAACTTGACTGGCCTACACATTTAGAACGGAGACTGAGAACCAGTTCTTCTCATCCAATCATCCATCAGCCAGTCCTTCTCGCCCAGCATTTGACCTCACAAATGTGCTTCTGGAAGAATGGTCAAACATTCCCATAGACACACTCCTAAACCTTGTGGACGGCCTTCCCAGAAGAGTTGAAGCTGTTATAGCTGCAAAGGGTGAGCCAACTCAATATTGAACCCTACGGACTAAGACAGGGATGCCATTAACATTCATGTGCACGTTCAGGCAGGCGTCCCAATGCTCTTGACAATATAGTGTCTACAGGAAGGCCAGTTGGTCAATCACCAAACCATCAATGACAATTTATTGCCATGTACAAGGTTCAGGATCCATCTTCTGCCGCTCAGATATTCATTTCTAGATGGGTCTATATCTAGATCCAGTTTGTGGCTGTAGGAGTTGTAGCCATCGGTAATTCTATTTTGTTTGCACAGTAATAAAAAAATGGACACCCGTTCTGACTTGTAACTGACTTTATTCTTTTTTTAAAGTGCTTAAAAACCATATATTTCATGAACATTCTTAATAAAACATAAGCAACAATTATAAAATATATATTTAAACAGAGCAATATATATAACTTGTACATAAGAGAACATTTCCCCCTCCGTCACATGAGTGACCATTGTACCCAACGACGTGCGCACAAAAACGGAAAAAACATAAGAAAAAAAAAAAAAAAAAAAAAAAAAGCTTTAAAATGGGTCTGTCCACCCAAAACAGACCTTCCAGTCCTGGATGGGCCCTGGGAAGCTGAATCACCCATTGACCGCTTTGCTTCTTTAGGGTTTCTATTGGCAATACCTGCTTGGAGGTCCTTTTAAACTTCTGCTACATTCTTTGTAGTGTAAAATGAATGCAAGTAGGCAGAAGCTGGGAATTCCTAGAAGTAGAAAAGATTGAGCCCTCCAAGGCTCCACCCAAAACTGAAACCTGTGTGGATAGATTGACCATTAAACCAACAGTCAGACCTGTGAAAATAGTGTGGTTGCACAGCCGATTATTACATTCTAGCAATAGAATGTGCACCCTCATAAAAGAGTACACTCCCTGCACGGTCTACATGGAGTTTTGTAGCAGATAATATACAGCTGTATGGATAATATTTGCTGATATATGTGCATAGAATGAGCTAGATGGCGAGTTGGCGATTACGTCTGCACTTCGAGGGGGATGTCCACCTTCAGACATTCACACACCCTCCTGGAACTTTTTACCAACATGCAAGTAGACTAAAGAAAACCAATTCTGAGAATTCAGGCTGGTAGTGCTGAACTTTTTTGAAGATGCTAGTACCCTGGTTGGTTATGCTGATCCAGCATGTCCGATATTCGGTTGTCACCGCCCAAGAAAGAAGGATCCAGTGCCCAGACTTCATTTTGACCCACTTGCGTGTCCCAGATCACTGAAAGTACAAGTGTTTTATAACATCCAGGCAACTTGAATTTTCAGAAGTGGGTGGAAGGCAGCAATGGCAATCTACAGCTTTCTCATGATACATTTCCTAAAACTGAACTTTGGGGATCCTTTTTCTTTCATTGACCCCTCCCCTCTTCCCATGGACACTTGGCTCCCTGAAATATTTTCAGACACTTTTGTGGGATCTCCGTCGAGGAGGTCTTCGCATCACCCAACATCATATTTCAATATTTCATGGGCAAGGACAGGCCACCCACTCTAGGCAGCACTGAATTTGAGACACTAACACTGCCTTGTGAAAACTACAAGTGGCAGTCGCACAACCAGTCCCCCTGATCGAACTGAGGGAGTAGAGGTGACTGGTCTATTATAGTGGAAACAGAGGACCTGGTGCACTATAAGTGGTACATTACAGGCTCAATTTTTCAAGATAACAAGCAGCATTAACCACATCATTATAAAAAAAAAAAAAAAAAAAGTATGCCATAGCTTTTGCATTTAAAAAACTTTTTTTTCCAGTGGATATTGAGCTTAAAGAGCAATGCTTTCAAATTAAAGATATTCCATAGATATGCTAGTAGAATATAGAGCCCTTTCTAAACCAGATTGTCTGAGAATGTAATAAGTCGATGCAAAAAAATGCAGTTGGCACAGTTTTCGTGCAAGTTGCACAATTGCAGTGCTAAAGATTTGCACAATTGCAGTACTAAAATTTGGTAAACTCAGAAAACCCATAATGGATTACTAACCGATAGGACAGCATACAGTTGTTTAGTTCGTATAAACAAACTGTACACAACTGCAACACTAACCACAAAAAAGGTTCAGTCACCTCTGTTATCAAGTTACCCATCGTTCAGGGATCTTCTGTGATCAACAGCACACAGGCTTCAGAATTCTCCACTGTACTCACGCGGGAAGGTTAAAACCAAATTTTGCTTCTTTGGTGGTGGCCATCTGAACATTGCTTGGCCAGACACACAGCGGGGTTGATTTACTAAAACTGGAGAGTACAAAATCTGGTGCAGCTCTGCATAGAAACCAATCAGCTTCCAGGTGTTTTTTTTTGTCAAAGCTTAATTGAACAAGCTGAAGTCGGAAGCTGATTGGCTACCATGCACAGCTGCACTAGATTTTGCATACTCCAGTTTTATCGAAATCAATCCCACTGTGTGTTTGTTCCCAACGCCATTCCATATAACTGAACCGCTTTACCAAAAACATTGCAGTAACCAAAAGCCCTGAATGCGGCACAAAGTCCTTGTTATTGCTAAGCCATACATATGTCCAACACAAATATATACACCTCGGAAAGAAAAAAAAAATTGTGCTAATGCAGGAAGTGCAATGCTGATACAGCAATTATATACAGCAATCTTTTTAATTTAGATTAAATTATACAAAAGGAAGCAATAAGAGAATGTCCAGCAGGAAAAGGGCAGCTGGTAGGGCTGGAGAAACACTTACAGTATGAGAACTATAAGCTGCAGATGGGTAGACAGTCCTGTTAAAAGTGATATTTCAGTTTTTGGAGGAGTGGATAAACGCTTGTTGGCCTAAATATTTAAGAACTTCCAAAGTGTGGCTCAGTGACCATCTACCTTGAGATGTACCCACTCCTCTTGCTGCATGCATTCCCCAAAAATAAACAATCCAGCAGGAAAAAAGGAGGGAACCCTTTATGATGGCTGCAGCTGGAAAAATATACGAAGCAGGTAGTAAAATTCCTCAGCAAATACTGGCTAAATGTGGACTGGCCACCTAACTTTTCCATGAGCAGAAACAATGCTACAAATGATACGGAAGCATGGTAGGGAAACGGTATGAAGGCACTCAATGAGAACTTGACCAGTTCCCACTTCAACAAAGCAGACACAAATATAAGTGGTAACTCAAGACAACCAAACAAAACAGCTTTTATTATCTTTATTCTAAGCTGCATTTGGATTGGCTGTCATGGGCCCACATGGGGATACATTGTTACATCCCTGTATACATCAAAGGCAACATTTCAGACAATAAGTCAGGTTGTTGTCAATACCTTTATCAGGGTAAGTGTAGAATAGTGTAAAGGCTAACCATTCACCCACCCACCCTTTAAATGCACCCTGAAGCCAAGACTAAAGACAAAAAATAAAATACAATTTTTATATAGATCTTGCGGTTGACTTTCCACTTTCAAAAAGACGGTTTGCTCTGTACCATACCGGTCTTAAAAACACAGTTGCATTACAGTACATTTAGCTGTTTTTAGTCGTATAAAATAAACTGGGAGAATGCTGGATGTTTCCATGACATTACTTAAAATTTAAAGGTTTAAATGGCTGATGAAAAGTAAAAGTCTTTCCTAGGAGTTGTTATTATAAAAAGGCAGCCAACTTTAACCCGGGTTTGGTAGAACCCTAGAGATTCCTCCAGAGACTGCTAGGGGTTCCTTGGACTGTGGCTGTTCACCTTCAAATTTTAAGGTTCCTACACATTTCTAGATCCAACATCACCTGGAAGAGCCAACAAGACACAAATTATCTTTTTAGTTGTCTGTAAGAATGACATTCTTCCCACTGATCACCAATATAAGGGGCATACTTCCAATTGACCCAAAATTAAATTTTACCAGGAGGTTTTCTGAGGCCTAGAAAGTATTTCAAATGGTTTTTCTGGGGTAAAAAAGTAGAAACGTGCTGCTAAAGGATGCCAGTTCAACCTACATTGGCTAAATAGGCCTTCTATATGCTTGCCTATCGGATTTAGTTTCACTAGAGCATGACTTTCACTGACTTTTTGGCTTAGGCCACACTGCCAGCCTACACCCTGTCCAAAGGGAATTCCCCTAATGGCCACCAAGGCACTCTTCTCATTGGACAGAAGAATGGCAGTTGAGAAGGCTTATCCCAAAACTTATAATAGCTGACAGACTCATTTAAAGATGCTGACTTCTCATAGTCCCTGGTGGTGAAATTGACATACTGGAGCTTGTTTATCTATCCACCAAAACCGAAATATCAGTGAACTAGCATTTCAGGTAGTCTTGACTACTGTAAAGGGGATTGCCCAAGCCTAATCTGTCCACAGTGGCCAACATGTAAAATGTAATCTAGATTTCACACCTATGCCAACATGGCAGTATGCTGGTCATCTACCATGATGGCAAAGCTTCCAGCCATTCTGAAGCCTTAAAAATCTATGGCAGATAACCTAAAACTTTGGAGAAAGTAAAGAACGCCATAAAGAAAACTACAATAAAATCTTAGTAAGCTGGAACTTGTGTAAGCTCATCACTGCATTCAGACCCGGCCGACTAAAGCAATGTTGTGTACCAAGAGCACAACACTGAAACCACAAGGAAAATAATGTGATGGGTACAGCAGCAAACACTTGAGTATGAGAGTTTGGAATTACCACACCGAGCTGAAAGTGGTCTGCATTTTTAACACCGCAAACTAACCCTGCAGCTGCTATAAAAAGGTATTTGAGTGTCATGCATCACCCCACTGTGCTGCAGGAACCCCCTAAAAATTAAGCTCAACAGAGAAAAAGGCAATGGGGTGCATTTACTAAAACTGGAGAGTGCAAAATCTGGTGCAGTTCTGCACCAGAAACGTCCAGGTTTTATTGTCAAAGCTTAATTGAACAAGCTGAAGTTAGAAGCGGATTAGCTACCATGCACAGCTGCACCAGATTTTGCACGCTCCAGTTTTAGTCAATCAACCGCAATGGGTCTACTGAGAATGCAGCAAGAAAGGAATTTTCCTGGGAGAATCATGGAAGCTGCTTTTTGCCTGACTGACTATCACGTTGACCCGTTTAACAGTTGATAAACAACCAGCATTGTTAAAAAGGTCTGCAATGGCTGCCTCCATGGTCCTCTATATGAGCAATATTTGCATGATATGAACAAGGAGCTGGCTACTGAAATGCATAGCACAGGGTCCCATAACAGAGCAAGAAGTTAGCATGCAGTAGGCACAATAATGGATCATTCAGTATCAAACATAATACATTTGTAGCATTTTACATTCTATTTAAAGTAAGCCTGCGCAATTCCACCTGAGCATACAATGAAAAGGTGTAAGAACAGCAGTGAAAAACAAATGCAAAGGAGATCCAGGGCTGGGGAGTAAGAAGAAGAGGAGACCGCCTTGTGCACTTTATCAGGAAGGGGGCTGCAAAAAGGGCAGGACCCGTAACCTATGCTGTTAAAAGTAGTCCATAGCTTTTGGGGGAGGCATACTTTGGCATTGTCGCCTTGGGTGCCAAAGGATCTTGTCCCAGCACTTTCCAGTGAAAGTTGTATGCACAGCTTGACTGCTTCTGTAAAAGTCAAGCTTGACTTCGGTTCTTCCCATCACTTTAAAATCTGTCATGTTAAAGATTTTCCAGGTTGGGTTTACAGTCGGGAGGGATAAGGGTCAAGTTCAAAACTTAAGATCTCTGGATCTACAGATTATTTTGACCAGCACTTTTCAATGGTGCCAATATATTGTGCATTTTCTACATCATATGGGGGGGGGGGGTTTGTATCACTCAGGTTTGTGACAGCTTTAAGACAGATCTAGAACAAGTCATCCATATCCAACAACTCCCCAAAAGCCTCTACCGATGTAAAGAATCACGACGGTTTAACTGAATTTATGGAGGGTTCAGCTGAGTGAAACTGCAACTTAAGATACATGAACTCTGACCAAAGCTGTCAAAGGTTAGGAACTGATCACCATATTCCATTTTGAGGTCTAATGGGGTATGCTATAGCGAAAAAAAGAAAATGCCCAGTTGGATTCCCCTAGGAGGTGGGCAAGACCGTGCTCTAACACAGTGATTCTTAACCCTGTCCTCAAGTACCCCCCCATATTTACAGGTTTTCCTTTCTCTTGCACACGTGCTTTAAAATCAGAGAGTCAATGGCTTGGTATTTTGGACAGCCATTTTATCTAAGAAATTCCCAAAACATGGCCTGTTGAGGGTACTTGAGGACAAGGTTGAGAAACACTGTTCTAACTCATGGTGTCTTTCTAGCACCGAAGCATAACTTGATTGTGTAAGATGGGGGAGCTGGCAACGCATTCTTCCAAATGAATGACTATTAACAAACGGCAGAGTGTAAAAATGCAACAGCTTATGCGTTTCGGCAATACGCCTTAATGATTAAGCTGTTGCATTTTTACGCTCTGCCCATTATTAATAAAGTCATTGATTTCGAAGAACGAGTTGCCGGCTTTCCATCCTACTTTATCAACTAATGAGTAAAATACCCAAAGGGGTCCAGTGGCATTAAATGTCTGACATTACATGTAGGATACTATAGATACATGTATTATACTATGAAGGCAGCTGAATCAAAGTTCAGGATGTAGCCTAGTGACAAGATCGGTGACAACACAAAAAAAGTGTACAGCTATGGGGACACTTGAATGCTATCAAGTCTAGATAAAATGTATGCAGCATCTAGACATAAAAAAATCCATTTTATAAACTGGTGTGTATATGCACAATAACATTCATCCATATGTAAAGTTCCTTAGAATTGGCATAGTTTGGGAGGGCAGTTATTTGGGCATCATCGTCAGATAGCTCTCTATATACATAGCGTGAGGACTTTAATATACATAGCTGTGGGTGTTATTAGCAGCTCTATCATAATGTCTATGTAATGGTATAGTGGTCCCTAAATACTTGAATCAATTTTGTGTGGTGTACACAAAGCGCAGCGTTAGGCCAGTCTGAAGACTTTGAAGACTTGTACAATATATAATAATCCAAGAGTGAAACTGAGCTATGATAGCGTTTGAATGTGTGAAAAGGATGCTCAGCACCATATTGTTATGGCAGAAGAGTTGAAGGCCACCTGTACAAGTCATGGCTAGGAGTCGTCAACCAATGTGAGCTTAATAGTCGCTTATCCACAGGGGATACAGTATTAGACTAACTGGAGACCTTTTCACCAGGTCTCCGCCTTAGCTTTTATTTCTTGGTCTCCAGAGGAACCTGGAGAAGTGCAGGTGCCTGGTCCATAATGCGCACCAGAAGTTTGTCTATGTAGTCTTCCAATTCCTGCATGTGGAGATCCTTATTCTCCAGTTCAGCCTCTCGCTGCAGTAACATCTTGATCAGCTCGTCATGGGTCAGGTGGTAATATTTGGCTGCCTGGTCTGGAGAGGACACATCCTAAAAGAAATAAAAAAAGATATAAATAAAATAAATGTAATTGCAACTTCCACACAAACCAAGATTAAAAAAGCTCTTGCCTGAGCACATTGGAAGGCCATTGGATTAAATTACATCTTACTAGTGTATGTTAAAAAGAGAAATTCAACCAGCTTTGTATTTTATGTCCTGAGCCTTCTGTTGTCATTCAATGAGGAGGCAGAAGAACGTACTGTATGTGAACACCTGGCCATCACTTCTATATGAGCTTGTTGTACCATCCAATGCCAAAACCAAATGGGAAGACAGCTGAACTTAGTAAGTGAACGCCTGGCCACCATTGCTATACGAGCTTCCCTGAACATCCCTTTCCAAAACCATGAACATTATGGAGTTGCCCCCTCCTTTTCATCTACAACAACCTTTCACTGTTCTAAGGTGGCTTTTCATAAGATTTTGGAGTGTCTATGGGAATTTGAACATTCAACATTTGTGAGCTCAGGTACCAATGTGGGGTAAGTAGACGTGGCTTGCAATTAGCATTCTAAATCATCCCAAAGGTGTTCAGCAGGGTTGAGGTTAGTGCTCTGTGCAGGCCACTTGAGTTTTTCCACACCAAACTCATCAATCTATGCCTTTATGGACTTGCAAAGCTTTGGGTGCCACTCTATACGTGTCTCCTACTATTGGGGTACAGGCAGAAAAACAAGCTTGTCCTGGCTCTATGCAACTCCTAATGAAAAAACATCCAACTGGCGCACACCAACTCAGCCTGTGTCTGTTGTAATGAACGGCTACAGCCCGGGTGCATCCAGGCCACGCTCCCCGATGAGGTTTAACCCCACCCACAGGGCTCCGTTATGGAGGCTGGTGAGCGGCAGTTGGGTATTTTTTTTTTTCTTTAGGACATGTCTATATGGAGCAGACTTTGTGCACAAGGGCACCATCATGGAGCACAGAAAATGATCTTTACCAAATTGTTACTAGAAGGTTGGAAGCGCACAATTGTCAAAAACGTATGTGTATACTGTAGCAATAACTGGGTCCTTTTCTAAAAACCAGAGAATGCCAACATTTTATGAGTTGTCCACATACATTTGGCCATAAAATGTATATAACAATGTAGGTCTACCGCTCTTAAAGAGCTATTGTGCCAGTACAATCTCCATTAATACTCTATGTATATAGGACTCGCTATGTAAAGAATACACACAAAAAACACACAGCACCTTTGGGATTAGCAGCTAAAATAACCTCCAGCTCTCAGGGGGCGGTGGGAGATCCATGGAGAATTTTCTGCATATTGCAGTGTAAGCAGAGTTCATTAAACTTGTCACACCTTGTCACATCTCATCATGTAGCCCATGTGACACCGGGGACAATTATGTGACACCGGGGACCTCCATCCAACAGGCTTCCTCCAGCCAGCCACACTATGGGAGCAAGATAATTAAATTTATCATCACTGCCGATACCAGGGGAGGACCCTGTACAGATGGCAAGTCACAAGACCTAATAAAGTGGCACATGCATTCAGTGTGCAATGCAGCACTACAACTGGGGCTGACAAGCCAGTTGTGTGAGATGGCACCTTGGGGTGCCCACATGTGATTAGGCTGGCTTGCAATGCTTCTGTCCACTTGTTAGCTGTTGGGTTCCAAAATCACAGTGCATACTGTTGCTCTTTAATGACTCCTGCCTGTTATATATATTCATAAATTGTGCCAGGGTATGTAAACCTATGAGGACAACTGTACACACAGTATCTCAAAAGTGATTAGACCCCTCACATTTTTGTAAATATTTTATTCTATCTTTTCATGTGACAACACTGAAGAAATGACACGTTGCTACAATGTAAAGTATGTAAAGTAGTGAGTGTACAGCTTGTATAACAGTGTAAATTGAAAATAACTCAACACACAGCCATTAATGTCTAAACCGCTGGCAACAAAAGTGAGTACACCCCTAAATGAAAATGTCCAAATTGGGCCCAATTAGCCATTTTCCCTCCCCGATGTCATGTGACTTGTTAGTGTTACAAGGTCTCAGGTGTGAATGGGGAGCAGGTGTGTTAAATTTGGTGTTATCGCTCACTGTCTCATACTGGTCACTGGAAGTTCAACATGGCACCTCATGGCAAAAACTCTGAGGATCTGAAAAAAAATAATTTTTACTCTACATTAAGATGGCCTAGGCTATAAGAAGATTGCCAAGACCCTGAAACTGAGCTGCAGTATGGTGGCCAAGACCAAACATCGGTTTAACAGGACATGTTATACTCAGAACAGACCAAAGAAGTTGAGTGCACGTGCTCAGCGTCATATCCAGAGGTTGTCTTTGGGAAATAGACATATGAGTGCTGCCAGCATTGCTGCAAAGGTTGAAGGGGTGGGGGGGGTCAGCCTGTCAGTGCTCAGACCATACGCCGCATTAAATTTGTCTGCATGGCTGTCACCCCAGAAGGAAGCCTCTGCTAAAGATGATGCACAAGAAAGCCCACAAACAGTTTTCTGAAGACAAGCAGACTAAAGACATGGATTACTGGAACCATGTCCTGTGGTCTGATGAGACCAAGATAAACTTATTTGGTTCAGATGGTGTCAAGAGTGTGTGGCAGCAACCAGGTGAGGAGAACAAAGACAAGTGTGTCTTGCCTACAGTCAAGCATGGTGGTGGGAGTGTCATGGTCTGGGGCTGCAAGAGTGCTGCCAGTGTCCTGTCGAGAACTGTCCCCCATCAGATAGTGTCCGACTGTACTGCGCAGGTACAGTGCTTGCGCAGTACGGAGGACAAAGGAGACGCCAAAAGTCTCTGAACATGAGCAGCTGTTCATGAGCTGTACATGGCGCATGCGCAATTAACACTACATTGTGCCACACGCTCCCTGCATGCTCCCGATGCTTGTACAACTCTGCCAGGGGCGGGTGTAGGGGCGGATGCATACAGAAAGCTCATACGATGGGGCGGGTGTAGTTTACACGCTTCTCAATTTTACATCCGCCCCTTTGAGAAGTACACCCCCATTGTATGAGCTCTGGCCATCTTCTGTATGCATCCGCCCCTACACCCGCCACTTACAGAGTTGCACGAGCATCGGGAGCATGCGGGAGCGTGTAGAACAATGTAGTGTTAATTGCACAGGCGGCGTGTACAGCTGTTCATGTTCGGAGACTTTCGGTGTCTCCTTTGTCCTCCGTACTGTGCAAGCACTGCGCCTGGGCAGTACAGGGCGAACACTATCCGATGGGGGACCTTTCTCGGCAGAACACCGGTACTGGGGAGCTACAGATCATTGAGGGAACCATGAATGCCAACATGTATTGTGACATACTGAAGCAGAGCATGATCTCCTCCCTTTGGAGGCTGGGTCGCAGGCCAGTATTCCAATATGATAATAACCCCCAACACACCTCCAAGATGACCACTGCCTTGCTAAAGAAGCTGAGGGTAAAGGTGACGGACTGGCCAAGCATGTCTCCAGACCTAAACCCTATTGAGCATCTGTGGAAGAGGACTCCAGTGGCAACCTGTGAAGCTCTGGTGAACTCCATGCCCAAGAGTGTTAAGGCAGTGCTGGAAAATAAAGGTGGCCACACAAAATATTGACACTTTGGGCCCAATTTGGACATTTTCACTTAGGGGTGTACTCACTTTTGTTGCCAGCGGTTTAGACATTAATGGCTGTGTGTTGAGTTATTTTGATGGGACAGCAAATTTACACTGTTATACAAATATAAACACATACATACACACAAAATATATTATATATCCATCCAAGTTACCCCTGCAAAAAAAGTTGAGGCACCCACCCCCACATCTACACCCCTACGAGAAATGTTTTTCGGTGCACTGTACTTACTATTCTGAGATTGGTTTTCATGTACTTTTTACTTTAAAAAATTGAATTGTCTTTGTAAACCATTGAAAATTGTTGCTAAAAATATATTTAGCCTTAAATCTATGAAAGAACTAAGCTCGTATGTGATCACCTTAACCACTTGCCGCCCCGCTAACAGTACATTTACTGCTAGTGGGCTGCAAAACCACCTACTGGTACTTCACAATCCACTTCCTGTTTTTTTTTGGGCACACGTGCACACGCCCCCTGCTAATCTGTGCTGTGATCAGACACAAGTTTGTCAGCAGGTTACAGCCAAACGAATTTGGCTGTATACCTGCTGATTGACTGTGGCCAATCACAGCACAGAGTTGTGTGTTTACAAACACACAGAACAGCGATCTGGCTGTTTCTTCTCCTTGAAAGGACAGCCAGATCTTTGTGGGTAAAAGCAGCACACATACACCTATTAGGCATACAGTTACCCCCCCCCCCCCTTGATTGCCCTTCTGATCACCGCTGTCCCCCATTCTTGCCATTAGTACAGTATTATCACTGTATTAGTGTCACTAGCAACTTCAGTGTCCGTTTGTGACCCTGCCAGCCAGTGTCAGTTAGCACCAGCTTGCCACCATCACAGTCACACTATAAGTCGCTAATACCGTTATTGGAAAATTAGTGAAAAAAATACAAATAATATATATATATATATATATATATATATATATATATATATATATATATATATATATATATATATATATATATATATATATATATATATATATACACACACATACACACATACATACACACACACATACATAAACATTTGGGTAAAGCTTTGCATTACCGAGCAATGGCTAGTAGCAGTGCTGAGTAGTAAAAATGGCCTGGTCATGAAGGGGGAAAAAAAACATCCTGAGGTCAAGCAGTTAATCTATATCCTAAACCAGTGCTTAATGGTTTTCCAGTTGCTACGCCCTTAAAAAGAATGCTTGAGGCACCCCAGGCTAAAATGTAAAAAAAAAAAAAAAAAGACAACCAAACGTTACTTACCATCAATGGGAAACCTAAACATGAGACTATGCACTCAACCACTTTGATGTAACCAACTTCACATCAGAAGCCTCCCATTACATAATAGGCTTTCCCCATCACCTCAGAGTCTTCTCTATACATCAGAGGTCCTCCCATCACATCAGAGTCCCCCATCCAGGGTCCTCTCATCCATCACATATTCAGGGCAAACTGGGTCACGTACTCACAGCACCCCCAGGGGAACTCCATTGGCACTCAATGGCTCCACCACACCCTGGTTGAGAAACCATGCCCTACCCACCCATCACAACCCACCTTGAGCCGGTCCAGCTCCTGCTTCTTGCTAGATGGATGTTGTCCTGTGGTTACATGTTTCAGCAACTCCAGACCACTGGTCAGCGCTGTGGACAAAGCCGGCTTCTGAGCCTTCTTATCGTGGGCCGGTTCTGATGGTGCGGCACTGATGGGCTTCACAGGGTGTGGGCTGAAGAAATAAAAAGGTCAACATGGTTATCCAGCAGGATTTTGAGATAGATAAAAAAAAAAAAAAGGAAGGAAGGAAGGAAGGAAGGAAGGAAGGAAGGAAGGAAGGAAGGAAGGAAGGAAGGAAGGAAGGAAGGAAGGAAGGAAGGAAGGAAGGAAGGAAGGAAGGAAGGCCATCTATGACACAGTGAGTCCCATCATTCGGACACAACGCTCACTCATGCTCCCAGGGAAGCTCTGATTTCAATCACCATGATGACCATAGTCACACAGATGCTTCAAGGCAAAATTTCTAAACAGGAAAAAAGGAGTCAAAATTGAGTCTGACCATTTACTCTCATCATTCACTTTCTCCAGTCACTCGCTGTAGTTCCTGTATAAAATACACTCAATGTTATATTTGCTCTGTTGACTTCAAAGCAGTAATAAAAAGATAGAAACAAAAATATTACTAATAATTATGTTTTTTTTATTTTTTTAAATACAAGCAGTACAAGTAAACTGATTTTGTCTTGGTATCACCCTTCTGCAATCTCCTGTATAGCAGAGCTAAGACTGGAGAGAGGGAGAAGCAGCACAAGGAGCCAATCAGCTTACTGCTATGCTAATGTACCAAAGAACATGCTGATAGGAGGAGAGAACAGAGGGACAGATAATCTTGTCAGTCGGTTGCTTCTCCTATCACTGTTAATTTACAGGCTGGAGGAGAGAGGAGACCTGTAAGATTGCATTCACACCTAGAGAAAAATTTAAGAGCAAATTCTTGGTTAACTTAAGTGTTTTTCAGGCATTTTACAATCTCACATCAAGCATATATAGGGGAACCCCAAGGGGGGAGAGAGAGGAAGAGGAAGAGGAAGAGAGAGAGAGAGAAAGAGGGGGACGCGGGGGGGGGGGGGGAGGGAGAAAGAGGGGGACCCAAGGGGGGGAGGGGAAAGGGAGAAAGAGGGGGACCCAAGGGGGGGAGGGGGAAGGGAGAAAGAGGGGGACCCAAGGGGGGGAGGGGGAAGGGAGAAAGAGGGGGACCCAAGGGGGGGAGGGGGAAGGGAGAAAGAGGGGGACCCAAGGGGGGGGGGGGGAAAGAAAAGCCTGAGGGGGACCCAAGGGGGGGAAAGAAAAGCCTGAGGGGGACCCAAGGGGGGGAAAGAAAAGCCTGAGGGGGACCCAAGGGGGGGAAAGAAAAGCCTGAGGGGGACCCAAGGGGGGGAAAGAAAAGCCTGAGGGGGACCCAAGGGGGGGAAAGAAAAGCCTGAGGGGGACCCAAGGGGGGGAAAGAAAAGCCTGAGGGGGACCCAAGGGGGGGAAAGAAAAGCCTGAGGGGGACCCAAGGGGGGGAAAGAAAAGCCTGAGGGGGACCCAAGGGGGGGAAAGAAAAGCCTGAGGGGGACCCAAGGGGGGGAAAGAAAAGCCTGAGGGGGACCCAAGGGGGGGAAAGAAAAGCCTGAGGGGGACCCAAGGGGGGGAAAGAAAAGCCTGAGGGGGACCCAAGGGGGGGGAAAGAAAAGCCTGAGGGGGACCCAAGGGGGGGAAAGAAAAGCCTGAGGGGGACCCAAGGGGGGGAAAGAAAAGCCTGAGGGGGACCCAAGGGGGGGAAAGAAAAGCCTGAGGGGGACCCAAGGGGGGAAAAGAAAAGCCTGAGGGGGACCCAAGGGGGGGAAAAGAAAAGCCTGAGGGGGACCCAAGGGGGCTGGAAGCCTGAGGGGGACCCAAGGGGGGGGAAGCCTGAGGGGGACCCAAGGGGGGGGAAGCCTGAGGGGGACCCAAGGGGGGGGAAGCCTGAGGGGGACCCAAGGGGGGGGAAGCCTGAGAGGGACCCAAGGGGGGGGGGGGGAAGAGTCAGAGGGACGTCTGAGAGGGACCCAAGGGGAGGGGGGAGCCTGAGAGGGACCCAAGCGGGGAGGGGGGGGAGCCTGAGAGGGACCCAAGCGGGGAGGGGGGGGAGCCTGAGAGGGACGTCTGAGAGGGACCCAAGGGGGGGGGGAGAGTCTGAGAGGGACATCTGAGAGGGACCCAAGGGGGGGGGGAGAGTCTGAGAGGGACGTCTGAGAGGGACCCAAGGGGGGGGGAGAGTCTGAGAGGGACGTCTGAGAGGGACGTCTGAGAGGGACCCAAGCGGGGAGGGGGGGAGCCTGAGAGGGACCCAAGCGGGGAGGGGGGGAGCCTGAGAGGGACCCAAGCGGGGAGGGGGGGAGCCTGAGAGGGACCCAAGCGGGGAGGGGGGGAGCCTGAGAGGGACCCAAGCGGGGAGGGGGGGAGCCTGAGAGGGACCCAAGCGGGGAGGGGGGGGGGGGAGCCTGAGAGGGACCCAAGGGGAGGGGGGGGGAGCCTGAGAGGGACCCAAGGGGAGGGTGGGGGAGCCTGAGAGGGACCCAAGGGGAGGGTGGGGGAGCCTGAGAGGGACCCAAGGGGAGGGTGGGGGAGCCTGAGGAGGGACCCAAGGGGAGGGAGGGAGCCTGAGGAGGGACCCAAGCGGAGGGGGCGGGAGCCTGAGAGGGACCCAAGGGGAGGGGGGGAGCCTGAGAGGGACCCAAGGGGAGGGGGGGAGCCTGAGAGGGACCCAAGGGGAGGGGGGGAGCCTGAGAGGGACCCAAGGGGAGGGGGGGAGCCTGAGAGGGACCCAAGGGGAGGGGGGGAGCCTGAGAGAGACCCAAGGGGAGGGGGGGAGCCTGAGAGAGACCCAAGAGGGGGGGGAAGCCTGAGAGAGACCCAAGAGGGGGGGGAAGCCTGAGAGAGACCCAAGAGGGGGGGGAAGCCTGAGAGAGACCCAAGAGGGGGGGGGAGCCTGAGAGGGACCCAAGGGGGGGGGGAGCCTGAGAGGGACCCAAGGGGGGGGGGGAGCCTGAGGACCCAAGAGGGGAGGAGTGAGGTGAGTCCTAGAGGATGAGGGAAGGAGAGGGGTCCTAGGGGAGGAGGAGAGGAGTTCAAAGCTCATTTTTTGAATATTGGGCAACGAAGCCTACAAGTGTGAACAGCAACAATTAGAATTAATGATATTCTGGATGTTGAGCGTAGTCAGGGATAAGGAAATAAGCTGAAGAACACAAGCGTGAACGGAAGGTTAAGTGTTACTAAACTGCAGCAGAGAAAAATCAGGTCTCCTGCCCTGCCAGACTGGGCTGTGCTATGTGGCAGAGGTGTGTGAATTACAGAACCGTTTGGACAGAAATGCAAATCCTTTGACAGGATAGTATAAGTATAACAGTTCCCCTATAGGTTAGGTTTATTTAGCAGTTCGCTTGGGAGTACAGCTTTAAAAAGGATAAGTTCACTTTTAGGAAAAAATAATAAATGCACTTTTTTTGCAGGTGAAAAAAATTAGCATTTGGCGCCAGTAAAGCATTGTACCATGCAGGTCTCCAGCAGATCTGCCAGTGTATCTGCTTCCCTGTACAGGCAGATACAATCTGACAGGAAGAAAGAATGAACATTATACAGCTGCACCAGCCTCCGCTCCGCCCAATCCCCCATTCTGACAGCTAGTGGGGTATCTCGAACGAGCCGTGGTAGTTAATTGAAAGCTACAAGCAGACAGCCGCAAAGGCTGCCGAATCTTGTAGTTTTTCCATTGACAGAACACGGTGCATGGATGATGCGGCTGGGCGGGTAGAGAAAATCCCCCACTAGCTGTCAGAACCGAGGATTGGGGGGAGCGGGGGCCGGTGCATCTGTAACATCTTACACCCTGAATATGGGTGCGTCATGTTACAAAAGGTGAACTTAAACAGAACTCTGGGAACGGCAAAAAATCCCCCATGAGTACACAAAACACTAAACCGTTATTACATTTGTGAAATTCCTTACCATTGAAGAGAAAAGTCGAATTGAATTTTCAGGAAGTCCTCTCTCTAATTCCAAAAATGCGGCATCTATTCTGCCAGGGAGGAGCTGTTAGAACAGGGATTACATAATATCCTCTCCTCTACAGGAAAAGTAACTACATTACCCATAAATCTTTGGGAATGGCAGTGAACGTGGGAGGGTACACTAGGCCTATACATGTTAAATGTGAACATGCCCACTTCAACATAAATCACACCCCCCCTCATTCTGCAGGCAGCCAGCCATACTACACAGTAGTATCTGTGCTCACCAGTGCAGCCTGTTTCCCATCAGTGCGGTCTCATCTGTGCCCACTAGTGCAGCTTATTAGTGCCACCTGTGCCCATCAGTGCCGCCTCATCAGTGCTGTTTATCAGTGCAGTCACATCAGTGCCGCCTCAGTGCCCATGAGCACAGCTTCATCGGTGTACATGAGTGCAGATCATCAGGTCTCATCTGTGCCGCCTCATCTGTGCCCACCAGTATCCATATGTGCCGGTCAATCTCAGCCCAGGAGGCGGGACGTTACGGCCGGTGTTTAACATACAAGATCTGTCAGGGCCGGAGATCTCCCCTCTGTCGTCCAGCTGATGTCTGTTAACAATCTCTGCTCTGCACTGAGAGATGGTGGGAGGGCAGGGGCGGTGGGCGGATTGGGAGCGTTGCTGGCAGGGAGTAGAAGGAGGAAACCACCTCCATGGAAGGCACAGACTGGGGTCTTCGAGACCCCTCTGCCCACTACAGCAAGCAGTGACGGAAGTAAAAGTCCCTGCTTGCTTTAGAGAACTACTAGGGGGAAGTGCCAAGAGTGCTGGCTGAGGGTACAGGAGGAATAGCAGCTAGCGGTCTTGTGAACAGGAAAACATTGGAGATCTATAGCTTATCTGCAAAATCAGACTGCTACAGATGAACTACAGAGCTAAGAAGAAGATGGATGGAAAAGTTGGTAAAGGTAGGAGGTCAGACACAAGGACACGCTGCTTTAAGCACAGATCCCAAAACAGCAAATAACTGATTTCATCCACTGCCCACTATGAGTCGGTGGCGGAATTGCCAGGGTCGCAGATGAGACCGGGTCCTGGTCTTCCGCCACTGTCAGGGGCCCCAGCGGGGGTTGCTGGCTGCAGGACTCTGAGCTAAGAGTGTTTCTCTTATACAGCCTAGAGCCTGCACTGACAGTTCCCCCCTCCCTCACACGGATGGGAGGAGAGAGCCGATCTGCTCCTTCTCCTCCCGTCCCTCTCCTGTGTGAACTGCGGGAAGTGTGAAGCTAAGCATTTGAATCTGATCATCCAGCTGCTGGGAGGAGGAGCAGATCGGCCCTCTCCTCTCTGATCCGTGCAGGCTCTGGGCTGTAAGAGACGATCTTAACTCAGAGTCCTGCTGAGGATGAGGAGGAGGCCCTGATGGGCTGCACTGATAATCAGGGCCCTGATTATCAGCATAAACAATATATGGACAGTCTTAAATGTTAATGGCACTCCTTTCCTCACAGACACAGCGTGGAAGAAAAGGACTGCCAATAACCAGTAAGTCTGTTTATATGTGATCAGCTGTGATTTGCCCTTTACCATGATCTGTGATCAGCTGTGCCAGAAGGACACAGCAGTCAATGGTTATGGTTTTTTTGTACCGGGGCCCTGAAGGTTCTAGTTACGCTTTTGCTATTAGTCCACATCCAGAAGCAGGGAGGGCAAGAAAATAACCTAAAAGAGCAAATGCTGATGGTTGCAGTGAAATTTAAGCTCTGCCCACTATTTATTACATTTTGATTACGATATTATAATATTTATTAATATTAGGTTATAGCGCTACCGGTTCGGAGACTGGGCTGCAGGGCAGTATTCCAACATGATAACGACCCCAAACACACCTCCAAGACGACCACTGCCTTGCTAAATAAGCTGAGGGTAAAGGTGATGGACTGGCCAACCATGTCTCCAGACCTAAACCCTATTGAGCATCTGTGGGGCATCCTCAATTGGAAGGTGGAGGAGCGCAAGGTCTCTAACATCCACCAGCTCTGTGATGTCGTCATGGAGGAGTGGAAGAGGACTCCAGTGGCAACCTGTGAAGCTCTGGTGAACTCCATGCCCAAGAGTGTTAAGGCAGTGCTGGAAAATAATGGTGGCCACACAAAATATTGACACTTTGGGCCCAATTTGGACATTTTCACCTAGGGGTGTACTCACTTTTGTTGCCAGCGGTTTAGACATTGATGGCTGTGTGTTGAGTTATTTTGAGGGGACAGCAAATTTACACTGTTATACAAGCTGTACACTCACTACTTTATATTGTAGCAAAGTGTCATTTCTTCAGTGTTGTCACATGAAAAGATATTAAAATATTTACAAAAATGTGAGGGGTGTACTCACTGGTGAGAGACTGTGTAGTGTGTGATATATATATATAATTTCCGGGTATCGGCAGGAGTGCGCACCGCTGAAGGCTCCCGGGAGCTGATCATTGTCCACCAGCACCTGCTGATTATTCAGAACGACAATCTGTCAGGAAGGAAGCCATGGATCCTGTGTTCCTGCAAAGCAGTGACATGGATCCATGCCTTTCCTTAGTGAAAACACCTCCCACACTACAGTAGAACACCAGCTAGGCACACATTTAATTCCTTGATGTTTTAGCACTGATCACTGGATTCGTGTCACTGGTTCCCAAAAAAAAGTGTCAGTGTCAGGATTGACCACCGCAATATTGCAGTCCCGCTATAAGTCGCTGATCACTGCCATTACTAGTAAAATAAAAATACAAAATTCCATAAATCTATCCTACAGTTTGTAGATGTGATAACTTTTGCACAAACCAATCAATATAACCTTATTGGCATTTTTTTTTTTTTTTTTACCAAAAATATGTAGCAGAATACATATTGACCTAAATTGATGAAGAAATTAGATTTTTTTTTAATTGGATGCATTTTATAGCAGAAAGTAAAAAATATTTTTTTTTTGCTTTACGGCACTGTTACTTTAACGAACAATTGCGACGTTGTACCCAAATAAAATTGTCTTTTTCCCCCACAAATAGAGCTTTGGTGGTATTTTTCGTTTTTATTTTTTGCGCTATAAAACAAAAAACTACTGACAATTTTGAAAAAAATATATATAATATAAATTATATTTTTTTTCAAAATTGTCGGTTGTTTTTTGTCTATAGGGAAAAAAAATAATTTATTTGGGTACGTTGCAATTGTTTGTTAAAGTAACAGTGCCGTAAAGCAAAATGGGTAGGGGTACCCCTGTCAGTATGTACCCCTACTCATTCACATGAGGGTGTGGGGGGGCACTGGGATCTGGGGCCCCAGATTCCAATAAGCCCCCTGCCTGCAGACCCCCACAACCACCGCCCAGGGTTGTCGGGAGGAGGCCCTTGCCCCCCTGCCCCAAAGCACCCCCCCCCCCACCCCACCCATGTTGAGGGCATGTCTCGGCCAGTGTATACCAGGCTTAACTAAGCTTAAACCTGCTTCCACCCCCTCTTCTAAATCCTATTCAAACTACTCTGTGAAAGGAGAATGCTTATACTTAAAAGGATAAGGGTGGCCATACATTATACAATGTTCTTGTACAACTTTCCTTTAGATTTACCAAAACCATATAATAATACCAGGTCAAACCTAAACACTTCCAATTTGTAGGCAATCAGACAGGCCCTTATACTACATAGTTGAAGGTAAATCTAAAGAAAATTGAAGAAAATTGTATGTACAGCTTAAGTTCACCTTTGTTCAACTTTTTTTTTTCTTCTAAATTCCAGCTCCCCTATGTACCAATATAGCACTCATGTACTTTTTTGCAAAAATATCAACACTTTCCATTAATTCTACAGACACTTACTTCACTTATCCTCATCAATGCTTCTGCCTTACTTCCTGGTCAGACTAGAGGTCATGACACAGGAAGGAGTTGACCAGCTGACCTCATTAGCACACGCCCTGCATCATCCACCCTCCTACCTACCCACCCACTTCCAGGTGCAAGTTTTTTTTTAAAAATGAAATGCAATCAGTGATCACCCTTCTCACTACATACACAATATACAATCAGATTCCATAGTGTATGGCCTTTATACAAATATACCTAGGATTCACATTTTTGCATAGCGGGAATGTGCATTCCCACATGCGTTTTTTGTTTTGTTTGTTTTTTGCAGGGGGGGGGGGCGCGTTTGAGCATTTTCACTCATCGGGCAGCCCATCCACCTTAATGGGCTGCCCTACACACAAACAATCTCCCCAAAGAAGCTTCGCCATCTTTATACACCTAAAATTACTAGCTGCGCTTTCAGTGCCATTAATGGTTAATGGCACACCAAACACAGAAGCAAACACACATTTTGCCATGTGAAACAACAAGGGGAAAATGCTGCAAAAAGCACAGTAAAAAACACGCAACCCACGACACCAAAATGTCCCATAAGCCACATGTAGTGCAGCCAATTGAAATAAACGGGCTGCCCTTTACGTGTCACAGGAAAAACGAGGCGCAAAACATGCGCTCCCACTATGCTATATGTGAATGAGGCCTGAGAGTGAAATTGGTGCAGCACCACAAGAAAAATGAGGCTCCATTCACATCTGTGCGTTTCCTTGCATTTCAGAAATGTGCTGCACCAAAAATCACAGTAAAAAATGCAGCAGGTTCCACTCTAAAGAAAAGTTCTGAAGCTTCTTTGGGACCATTGCTATGTGTAGGGCGTCCCCATTCAGGTGGATAGGCTGCCCTATGCGTAATCTGAAAACGCGCCAAAATGCCTCCCCTCGCTAAGAGAAAAAAAAGACGCATGTGGGAAAAGCGAGTTCCCGCTTTGCAGAGATGTGAATGGGGCCTGACAGCTGAGTGTTTCTGTCCACTCCCTCCTATGTACTTGTATGAAGATGGCCATACGCTATGCAATCTGATTGTATATTGTGTATTTAGTGAGAAGGGTGATCAGTGATTTATTGCATTTCATTTAAAAAAAACGTGCAAGTGGGTGGGTAGGTAGAAGGGTGGATGATGCAGGGTGGATGATGCAGGGTGTATGCTAATGAGGTCAGCTGGTCAACTCCATCATGTGTCATAACCTAAAGTCTGACCAGGAAGTAAGACATTACTAATGGATACGTTCGGAAACATTGACGAGGACAAGTGAAGTAAGTGTCCGTAGAATTAATGGAAGGCTTTGATATTTTTGCAAAAAAAGTACATTAATGCTATATTGGTACATAGGGGAGCTGGTGAACTTATCCCTTAAAAAGGGGTTGTAAACCCTTGAGGTTTTTCACCTTCATGCATTCTATGCATGAAGGTGAAAAACCTTCTGTAGTGCAGCAGCCTCCTCAGAACCCCCCTTTTACTTACCTGAACCCGATCGTTCCATCGATGAGGACAAGCAGAGCAGCTCCAGCCTCTGTCTCGGGTCCATATTGGATAGATTGATAGCAGCAGGAGCTATTTTCTCCCGCTGCGGTCATTAAAATCCAGTGACATGGGAGTGCTCCCATGGAAAGTTGAGTCCCACTTTTAAAAAGGACTGATACCGGTTGGTGAATACAACTCAAAACTCCCCAAACATACAGCTGCTCCACTTATGGGCCAAAAGCAAGTACGTGAAAGCAGTTTTGGGGTCCTATAGTACAAGCAAAGCCGCTGGTTATGGACTAACCCAACCAAATTGGCACTCCAGTATCATTAGAGAGATACACCTATTCTGGAGAGCCAGAGGGCATTATCAAAAAACGTATGAACGGCCTTTAAAAACCATTAAAAAAAAAAAAAAAAAGAAGTCCTGCTCAATAGCAGGTGTCAGAAAAATACTGCCACCTATTACCTTGGAGTTGAAATTTAGGTAAGGTACACGCTGAAAATTACTGTAGTAGGCACTTCTGCTCCAGTGATCTCCATTAGCTTCCGGGACCCATGCCAGGCGGCTGCCCTGCTGCATTGTGAACACAGGAGGTGTCACATGGCACGGGCACCATTCAGAAACACTTTGTATATTCTTAATGAATGCAAAGTGTTCTCTGATTAAACAAGATGGAGAGGCAGAGCAGTGACAAGGACAATCTCTACCGCCTCCAATTTAGAAGACTTTGCACGCCTTAAGAAAATGCAACTGTTCCCTGAATGGCATCTGTGCCAAGCAAGCCAAATGGCATAAGATCCAGACGTTCATGGAGATCACTGGAGTAGCCATGCCTTCAACAGCAATTTCCAGCTTCCATGGGGGATCCCACAGGTATGGCACATACCTCCTTACATATGCCCAAGCTTGACCAATGTAAAAATTTGCCATACCTGGGAGTTGAGCTTTAATTAGATATCTTTCGGTGTGTGCTCCTCTGGTTTGGCTTTAGTTTGCATCTTGGGGTGCCTTTCCTTAGAAAAGGCTTCCTCAAAGCCAAGGTACCTTTAAAATACAGTTTTTACTTACCTTATCCCTCACTCCCAAAGTCTCCTTCTCTGCGTGAAATCGGTCACCCAAAGTTCATTCTCTTTGGCATCCTGTCCAAGGGTCGTACTCCGATATCATGTACAATGCAGGGCCAGAAGTCTTGGATTGTAAGGAAGCAGAGGGCCCACCCACAACCCAGAGTGTCAAAGAAGAGATAACAGTGCCAGATTCCAGGGGGAGGGAGGGATAAGCAAGGTTATTTTTGGGTACCCTAGACAAAAACGACCATTTGACCCTTGCAGTGTAGGGGGAGCCCCAATGCAAGGGTAGCTTTGTAATGTCCCTGGAATTTAGTATTAACAGTTTGGGGGCCTCTGTAGCCAGGCTTTGGGTTTGTTTTGATATTATTTTGAGGCGCTTCTGAGATCATTCAAAATGTATTTATTGGTGCAACTGACCTCATGAGAACCCCATCAGAAAAACTTTGGGCGCCACCCCAGGTTTCAATGTCCAGATCCGGTGACTTGCACTTAAAAAGGTGCTGGCTTGGGAAGAGCCCATCTCGGCTCAATACACACAATAGGAGGGGAGAGAACCCCCCCCCCCAGGGCAAAACGTGCCAGAGCGTGGCCTGGACAATGTTGGGCTGAGGCTGCTTTTACTAGGAGTGCTGGGTTTTGTTGGTGTGCGGCAATTGGGGATTCTCTCCTGACTTACCATACATTTGACCTGCTTTAAAAGGATAAGTGCACTTATCTTGTTTGCCCCCCTTTTACTGACCTAAGTAACCCACCCTTCCCTTCTACACATGCATACTTACCTGGATCCAACACCCACATTCTCCAGTGTTTTATATCCAGTGCTGCAAGTCTCACTGTTCTGGCACCCAAGCATTACAGTACCATTGACTTATGGGGTTGTGTCCCAAGGCTGGAGACGCCAGGAGACAGTCCTATAGGAGTCCATGGGGAACGCACAGGCTTGGCAAGGGTTTAAGCAAACACCAGATGCCATGGGTGTCAGATCCAGGCAACTATGCATCTGTAAAAGGGGGAAGATAGGTTACTGTAGGTCAGTGAAAAACTGGCAAACAGGATGAGTCAACCTTGTTTAAAGCAGTATTAAAACCAAAAATCAAACATGTACTATAGCCTACGAATTCTTAAACGGGATGGCTGCATTCATTTTTTTAGGCTATTTTCATCTGCTGATCCAGCCAGTAATTTTTTCGACAGAACAAGCTCTCCAGCAGAATGTATCCGTTTACAGGGATGGGACAAACCATTTATCACTGACAGAAGTGCTCACATAAAGAAAAATGAATGCAGTCACCTCATCTAATGATTTGTAAGACAATACATTTTTGGTTTTAGGTTTAATACAGAACTTCTTTAAGCTAGTTTTGCATTCCCATAAACTTCTATGGAAATGCAAAATCCACTTTAGGTTAACAAAAGGCCACCGACACTGGTCCTAAAACAGCCAACTCATTTACTAAAAGTAAGTTAGCCCATGCCTTTTAAAAACTTGCTTGTATGATGGCTGGAAGGGGCTTTGACCGGTGTAGTGCGAACCGGCGTCCCTAATATTAGAACATTTCCCCTTAATTCCTGTTCTAGACAAAATGTAAAATTTTGATTTTCTATCACTTTTTTCCAGGTGACAGTGGTGCAAGGCAACTAAATTGCTAGAGCAGGTAAGCAGAGACACTCCCCATTTCTGACAGGTTTACTTAAAGTTGTGCTGCTGAATATGTAGGTGCCAGTCAAAATCTTTTGCCATAATGACAGACCCCCAAAGAATGGACAGCCACTGAGAACCTCCAGACCCCCGAAGAATGGACAGCTGCCCAAACCTCCAGACCCCCAAAGAATGGAAAGCTGCCCAAACCTCCAGACCCCCAAAGAATGGACAGCTGCCCAAACCTCAAGACCACCAAAGAATGGACAGCTGCCCAAACCTCCAGACCCCCAAAGAATGGACAGCCACTGAGAACCTCCAGACCCCCAAAGAATGGGCAGCCACTGAGAACCTCCAGACCCCCAAAGAATGGGCAGCCACTGAGAACCTCCAGACCCCCAAAGAATGGACAGCCACTGAAAACCTCCAGACCCCCAAAGAATGGGCAGCCACTGAAAACCTCCAGACCCCCAAAGAATGGACAGTCGCCCAAACCTCCAGACCCCCAAAGAATGGACAGCCGCCCAAACCTCCAGACCCCCAAAGAATGGACAGCCACTGAGAACCTCCAGACCCCCAAAGAATGGACAGCCACTGAGAACCTCCAGACCCCCAAAGAATGAGCAGCCACTGAGAACCTCCAGACCCCTAAAGAATGGACAGCCACTGAGAACCTCCAGACCCCCAAAGAATGGACGGCCGCCCAAACCTCCAGACCCCCAAAGAATGGACAGCCACTGAGAATCTACAGACCCCCGAAGAATGGACAGCTGCCCAAACCTCCAGACCCCCAAAGAATGGATAGCTGCCCAAACCTCCAGACCCCCAAAGAATAGACAGCCGCCCAAACCTCCAGACCCCCAAAGAATGGATGGCCGCCCAAACCTCCAGACCCCCAAAGAATGGATGGCCGCCCAAACCTCCAGACCCCCAAAGAATGGACGGCTGCTCAAACCTCCAGGTCCCCAAAGAATGGACAGCCACCCAAACCTCCAGACCCCCAAAGAATGGACGGCTGCCCAAACCTCCAGACCCCCAAAGAATGGACGGCTGCCCAAACCTCCAGACTCCCAAAGAATGGACGGCTGCCCAGACCCATAAAAGAATAAACAGCCTCCCAAACCCCCCCAACAAAATGTCCATTCATGGGACTATCTGGACCCCAAAAGAATAGACCATCACTCAAACCTCCAGACCTCCAAAAAAAATGTCCATCCATGCGGCTATCAAGGGAAGAAAAATCTAATCAGACTTCTTTAAAGATTTAATGTAGAAGGGATAATTCACTGAAATATGAAATATTGATTATATACTTGGAGCCTAACGGGAGCTCAGCCTTTGGCATCCTATATATGTCACAATAGTTTAAAAACCCTCTACCATAATTCCAAACTCTGCTTCAGCCTACCTAGAAAAATGTGGGCGTTCTTACTCACCTTGGGGTGTTCTAGCTTCCCCCAGAACATTATCCATAAATTTAATAAAAATAAAGCTGGGAACATATGCACATAATAAACACAGTAGATGGGCAGAGCCAGTAAATCAGATATCTCATCAATAAATACCCCAAGAGATATACAGGAAACCTATACAGTGGTTTAAACTTCATTTTACTCAAATTTTAAACCTTACAAAAATTTTAAATCCTGCCTTAGAGCAGAAAGAGATGCTCGCCATTATCTACATTAGTCTAAAATGACTCTTTCATGCCCCTGATTTAGTTTCACTTTGTTACTGGGGCTTGACTTTTTCCTGACTTGATGGCCAAGCGCCACCAACCACTGTCACCCTGCCAAGTTTTTTTTAATTTCAGGTACTTATATAGGGCAAATTTACGCAGAGCTTTACATATACTGTATATCATACATTCACATCAGTCCCTGCCCTCAAGGAGCTCAAGTTTGTCTTCATTTGCCATAAAGTATCTTTAGTGACCAATGAAGCACTCTTATGCCCCGTACACACGGTCAGATTTTCCGACGGAAAATGTGTGATAGGACCTTGTTGTCGGAAAATCCGACCGTGTGTAGGCTCCATCACACATTTTCCATCGGATTTTCCGACACACAAAGTTTGAGAGCAGGATATAAAATTTTCCGACAACAAAATCCGTTGTCGGAAATTCCGATCGTGTGTACACAAATCTGACGGACAAAGTGCCACGCATGCTCAGAATAAATAAAGAGATGAAAGCTATTGGCCACTGCCCCGTTTATAGTCCCGACGTACGTGTTTTACGTCACCGCATTCAGAACGATCGGATTTTCCGACAACTGTGTGTGACCGTGTGTATGCAAGACAAGTTTGAGCCAACATCCGTCGGAAAAAATCCATGGATTTTGTTGTTGGAATGTCCGAACAAAGTCCGACCGTGTGTACAGGGCATAAGTGTGCACCAAAATGGCAGTTGGCAGGGCTAGCCATGAAGGCTGAAGACAGACCACAAAAGTGAAACAAAATATAAAACCAAAAAATAGAAGGAAATCCTGCGAGCCACCACTGTCTAGATGCTTAAAGGGGTTTAAATAACCCAAGGACTAATGGTATTAAGCTTGTCACATGTATCGTGAAAAATAAATTATCTAAAAGCTGCTAACACGTCACATATATTGTGCAAAGATAAATACATTAATTGAATACGCTGCGCTAAAAATTATATAGATTGTAGTGTATATTAAAACTACGTAAAATTAATATAACTAATTAATGGATATGATATACACACAAAACCAATTTAAAAAGTGCATAACTGAGTTTAACCACTTACGGTCTTTTCAGCGGATTCGCAGCGAGATCACTTTTAAATCGGTGGCGGGATAGGGCCCCCCCCGCCGCGATCCGGTTCCCTCCATTGTTTACCGGAGCCGTTGGCAGCGGCGATCGCGTCTGTTCTCCTGTCAGGTATGGAGATGAGTGAGGGGGGAAGATGGCCCCTCACCCGTCTCCATACAATTGCTGGGTCGAAGCGACGTCAAAACGTCACTTCCGCCCACAGCTCTTAAAAGGGCCATATTTTTTTAAATAAAAAAAAAATTTTTAAAAAATTGTAATTTAAAAAAATTTATTGCATTTTAGTCTAAATATGAGATCTGAGGTCTTTTTGACCCCAGATCTCACATTTAAGAGGTCCTGTCTTGCTTCTGTTACAAGGGATGTTTACATTCCTTGTAATAGGAATAAAAGTGACAATTTTTTTTTTTTTTTTTAAAAACAGGTGTAAAAATGAAAAGATAATAATAAAACATTTTTAACGCGTCCAGTCACGATGAGCTCGCATGCAGAAGCGAACGCATACGTGAGTAGCGCCCGCATATGAAAACGGTGTTCAAACCACACATGTGAGGTATCGCCACGATCGGTAGAGTGAGAGCAATAATTTTAGCCCTAGACCTCCTCTGTAACTTAAAACATGCAACCTGTAGAATTTTTTTATGGAGATTTATAAGGGTAAAAGTTTGTCGCCATTTCATGAGCGGGCGTAATTTTGAAGCGTGACATTATCTTTCACAATTTCAAAAAAAAAAATTGGGCTAACTTTACTGTTGTCTTATTTTTTTAATTAAAAAAAAAGTGTGCTTGCAAGAACGCTGTGCAAATACGGTGAGATAGAAAGTATTGCAACAACCGCCATTTTATTCTCTAGGGTGTTAGAAAAAAAAATGTATAATGTTTGGGGTTTCCAAGTAATTTTCTAGCAAAAAAAAAAAAAAAAAGTTTTTAACTTGTAAACAACAAATGTCAGAAAGAGGCTCGGTTCACACAGGGGCAACCCAACTTACAGCGCGACTTAGCAAGGAGTTTTGGAGGAGACTTCAGTGCGACTTAAAGTTGCCTCAAAGACAGGCGAATTTGGCTGTGGCCAATCACAGAATAATCAGCTCTCTGGGAGAGAGGGGTTCGCCTGGGATAAACTATTTTTTTTTTCCTGTAAAGTCGCTTCAATATAGATGGAGATCCGACTTGGAGGCAACTTCCATTGAAACCTATGGGTACAAGTTGCCTAGAAGTCGCCTTGAAGTAGTACAGGAACCTTTTCTGAAGTCGGAACAACTTCAGTAGTGTACATTAGGACGGCTCTCATTCATGTCAATGGAATTTCTTATGTCCCGCGACTTGGGGCAACTTGAGGTCTGACAAGTCGGATCCCAAGTTGCTGTAGTGTGAACCGGCACCAAGTGGTTAAAACCATAAACAAAAAATATATAGAAAAAGTGCTCCTGTGCAATATCTATCTATCTATCTATCTATCTCCAAATATGTTGTAAATGACCGCGCTGAAAATAAAACAACACTGCAGGGGATATGTGATTCAGATCATAAGACAAAGTGCTCATAAATCGCATCCAACTGCATCTCTAGTAACGTGATACAAGTTCGTGTAATTCAGAAACAATAAAAAGTGTGATCCAAGATGTGCTGGGGTGTCTTCACTCAGGTGCCCCCCCTTAGGTAGTAAACGCTCACCTTGGAACATACGACTTTGCGATTAAGCTTAGTCAAAGCATGCATGTGAACCACCTCTGGGCAAAATGTCAGGCTCCTGGGTTCCTCAGCATAGTTATCCAGGATATGTGAAAGGAAATACTCAATAGTGCAATGACGTTTTAAACTATTTATTCACTAAAGCAAAAATCCCCATCTGGGGTACTTATATATATCAGGCGTGTCAGTGCACCATTCTATGATGAACATGTAGCAGATTATACCAGGGTGGTATCGGGATGATAGAAGCGTCCTCTTTAGCTTACAAGATGTCTTGTCGTGCCGTCCTGACCCCTCCCCAACTAGTGCCGATACAGTTCCTGAATTACACGAACTTTTATCACATTACTAGAGACGCAGTTGGATGTGATTTATATGCACATGAGCACTTTGTCTTCTGATCTGAAATCACATATCCCCTGCAGCGTTGTTTATTTTCAGCATGGTCATTTACGACACATTTGGACACTATACATTGCACAGGAGCACTTTTTCTAGATATTATTTCTTTATGTTTATGGTTTTAAACTCAGTTATGCATGAGATACTTTAAATTGGTTTAGTGTGTATATCATATCCATTAGTTATATTAATTTGATTAATTTTACATAGTTTTAGTATACACCACAATCTATATCATTTTTAGCGCAGCGTATTCAATTAATGAAAATATAAAACCAGAGAGGCACAAGTAGAAGGTTTTTGGAGTAACAAAAAAGGTAAAATGGCCAACATGAAAATGGTAGGTCCATTTTACTCACAGCCCTTATCCCCCAAATACAAATGGCTTAAACGCCCGACACCAGGTATGGATTTTCTGCATAGTGACGTAGGTCTAGCTTGGATCAATGTAAGTATGCCTATGCCATACCTGTAGAATCCCTGTGGAAGCTGGAAACCCGAGTTCAGTGCTGCCCCGCTGTATACTTAGCACAGGTAGTCACTTCTGCAGCACAGGCGCCATTTACAAAACTCAATGAATGCAAAATGTCTAATTAGAAGAAATGGATATAGTGATGTCACACCCCCCCCCCCCCCCCCCCGACCCCCATCTCATCCAGAGCACATCTTGCATTCATTTAAAAAAAAAAAATTAAAAAAATACAAAGTGCCCTGTTATTGGTGCCCGTGCCAAATAAGCAAAATCTTTGTGGTTAATATGCAACCACTTGGCGCAGGACCCAGAAGACGGCAAAGACTACAGTGATTTCCAGCTGCTGCAGGGATCCCACAGATACGGGAAAACGGAAGGGATTGTAAACAATCCATTCATTTTCAAATAGAAAAGAAAGGCAATGCATTTGTGTATAGATATAAAAAACAAACCTTGGTTTTCAACTGCAAAAGAGCTGAGGGGGGGACAGCAGCACAGTGATCTTCCCAGTGGATGGTTGTGCATGGGGAGCATGTCAGGATAAGTCTGATCATTGGAGGAGAGCACACAGAGTTCCCATCATAGCTGGAGAGCTGTGTTCTCCTGCTTAGTGTGGTCAGTTTTTAAATAGAAAAGCAGAGGGACCGACAGGAACACCAGGAATTTCACACAAAGAAAGCAATACAAAGAACAGGATAATTTATCATACAAGTACATGGTACAGCAGGCACATATCAGGAATATGAAATGCTGGGTTTACATATCCTTTAAAAATTGGTTTAAGCTGGACCAAACTATGCAATAAAATCCATACCTGAAATTCAGTTTTAACCACTTCAATACTGGGCACTTGCACCCCCTTCCTGCCCAGGCCCGGTATGCACCATGTGATCACTTTGGCCAATCACCGCTAGCAACACAATTGTACACAACGAATGGCATGAAAGGGAGCTATCCATGGTTTACAATCGTCATGTGATCTGCTGCGATTGGTCAGAGCAAAAACATGGTACCAGCAGCAGCCGCCCGCTACAGTGATCTGTCATTGGCTGTGTTGGTAAACACAACCGGGGACAAATCGCACCTTAGCACAGCCTGTGGGGCACACGGGAGGCATGTTCCGGCATGATGTCATGACGTCCACCGCGGGACGAAGGTCCCGCCCAACCGTCATTTGACAATAGGCTGGGCGGGAAATGGTTAAAAAATAAATAAATAATAATTTTTTTTTAAAAAAGGGACCTCAACCTCACTTTTGACCCTTCCAGGAGGCACAGGTGAGGTCCCAGTCTACTGGGGAAGCTAGGAGCTTGCAAATCCCAAGAAAATTACCTCCTACAGTGGGCTGGAGACAGGAACAGGGAAAGAGAACAGTGCATATTTGTAGAAATCAATTTTCAGTGGTTTTGAAAACTTTTTAGAATTTGGAGATTTGGCTGTGATTAAGCGGAGGTGTAGGCTGAAATTTAAATGGAAGGTACACTTTAAGCAGAACTTTACCTTTAAAAATGGGGGAACTGACCCTTTCATTTTCAGACGGCAAACATGTTAAACACACTAAAACCGCCACATTAAACCACTCACTCACATCAAGTTTCCCCAATTAACCCGTCACCAAAGCATTCATTTTTAAATCTCTTGGATTTCTCACCTGGTCTTTAGAGGCATAAAAGGATTTTCAGCTGGCTGTGTCTCCTGAGGCAGAACCACAGGTACTGGCGACGTCACACCACTGGAAGCAGGAGAGTGGAGATACGACAAAGTTGCTATGTGGGCGTTTGCGGTGGTGGTGACCCCGGAAGCTGTAGAAAACTGTATCGGAGAGGGGAAGTTTGAGGATTTAGGGTTTGGGGCAGCTAAAAAGGAAGGAGTAGAGAAAGCCAGGGGTTGGTTGCCATGCACATAAGGAGCTCTCACATCAGCAGTGACGACATCAGATGAGAGCCCCCCGATTGCCCTTGCATGAAGATCTTTGAAGCTCATGTCTTCTTGTAGAGAAGATTCAGAACTTTGACTTTCTGTAGAGTGGTCAACAAATGGGTTCTTGTGACTTAAAGGGGCTTTATCAGTAGGCGTAAAGGGATTTCCAGGGGATGGTAAACTTTTTAGGTCATTTTGGGCCAACTGGTCAGAGTCTGTTTTCCAAAAGTCTTCATTCTTAAAGTCTACAATGATATCTGCTGACCAAGAGGACTGTTGGTTTAGTAAAACACTAGGATGGCTTTCTTCTAATATTTTTTCACTAGACTCAAGTGTACTTGAAATCTCATTTGGTGGTGGGCTATGAGATTCTATTAGGTGGCTTATTAAATCTTTATTTTTACCATTGTTTGGCTCAGTTCTGTACTCTACAGTCTGGTTAGTGAGCTGACTGGATTCCAAGAAAACATTGACATTCTGTATGTCCATTGTTGGCTTTGCCATGCTGGATGGTACTTGTTCCTCCAAGGCAGACCAAAACAAAACGTCAGATTGGCTGTGTTTTTTAGATGCACTTGCATCTTCTGTCCTGTTCCCTTTTTGTTTCTTTGGCAAAGACGTTGGTTTTTGGAAGATAAAGTCCTCATTATCCTGTTTGTTGTCACCCAACGTTGAGAGCAATTCAGATGGACCATGCTTAATTATCTCCAATTTGTTTGAGTTTTCTTGAAGACTTGAAGAGTCTAGTGAGACATTCGAAAGGCAAGTCCTGAACTGCTCTGCCGCAGAGGTGTCATTTACGTCTAACAGGTGTTCCCCATTAGCAGCACCCAGCTTTGAAAGTTCATTATTTCCTTCTCTTAAATTAGTCAAAAGGCCCTCAGCGGTGGATTGGGTGTGCTCAGTTGTAGAACCTAACACTGGGCTTCTGATCTCAATTACAGGACAACAGGCCACTGGAGAGTGTGTGTGTTTGCTATCCCCCATGTTTTGCTCAAGCTCATGTTCCTCTGGGCTCTCTGTTTGTTTTCCACTGGTGTCCTGAAAGCTTGTTTGTTTGCAATTATCTACATCAGACTCAATGGGTTCAAAGGCAGGTGGCAACGTAAGCTGTGGGGGCTTGGGTGGTGCCAAGGACCCTATATCTGCACTTATGGCCTCTTCTTTAATTAACTCATTAAATCTGTTTTCTACTGGTGCCTTTTCATTAGTAAAAGGTTCTGGAGAAAGGTCTTCACCTACCCTAACAAAATTATGTTCTATCAATGCCTGCTGTCTGGGTTGGATAGCAGCCTTTACCTCCTCAATAATTATGTCATTACTGTCCCTTAACTCATGTGCACTTTCGGCTTTGGTAGAAGAGTAAATTCTATGAGTCTGGGAATTGTTTGGACGCACCCAACTTTGAGACGTGTCTTCTGAATTAACCTGGTTTTGTGCTTTAATCAGAATTGGTGAGACAGAAGCTACTTTGTTTTCTTTTTGGCTGGTTTCTACATATTTAAATTTTATTGGACTGGGTTTAGAAATGGGTACTTCCATGCTAGGATACTGCCCCTGATCTGCAGTCAAGTCACTAGTGAATGTCTGACTTGAAGCAGACTCATAGGGGGGAATGTATGATGTAGGAAAGATAGAGGGGCTCCCTGGAAAAGGGATTTTATCTGCCTTTTTTCTGTCATTTTCTGTATGGCCTGACCAAAAAGGTGCTTGTGAGCTCGGCCTATTCAAGCGATTCTCCTCACCATAATCTTGCCTAATCTCAGGTCCATGGTCACCAAAAAATAAAAGGGATGGATTCTTTTCAGAGTCGCCAATGAAGTGTTCTTTGGTTTCTGGTGATTTTTGCAGTCGGCTTGAAGCAAACGCATCAAATTGTTCCTCCCATTCCGAAACTGTTTCTGGAGATGCTGAAGAATCATTGACATCAAAAGTTTCCACTGAGTCAATCCCCCTTTGGTACAATGATGACGTCTGATCTTCTGCAGGTGGAAAGAAGGCTGGTGGACTGCGTTCCTCCACAAGAGTAGAGCCCCTTTCGGCAGCTTCTGAGGTAGCAATAGACCCAGAGGGGAAACTAGAGAAAAAGTGAGTAGGTGAAGAAGTATTTAGTAACTGGTCAGAGAGGGAATCCACAAAGAAAGGGTTGTTCTGTAGTGAATTGAGAAATGGGTTGCTGGCAGAAAGGCTCCCTTGGACACCACTAAGAGAAGCTCTACTGATGTTAGTTCTAGGCAATACAAAAGCAGCTACTACAGGGGAAGCTGGGGTAGGAAGGCAAGGGCTGAAGGGGGAAGAAGCAAAGGAGCTGGTTTCTACCAGAGGAGACACATCCAGTCTGTGGAGGAAGACAAAACGATCCTCCATGTTAGTGACAAACATCAACACAGGCTACATATTAAAAACGCACACACGCTGCTAGCGCTCTACGTCTTCCAAGGGGTGTGGGGGCTGTGTGACGTTGACCTACTTGGGGGATGGGACATTGTGAAATGTGCATAAAAATAAATGATGCTACAAAACTAAAATTCATTTTTCAAAACTAAAACATATATAAATTTAAAACATCATCGGGAAACCAAATGCGGTACATCCATGGCATAGAAAGTGAACACAACGGCATTCTTTTAAACGTGTTGGGTAGTATCGTCATTTTTTTTTTATTTTTTTTTTTTTATCAAAGACTAAACATTAGGAGAAACTTGCAGGGGTGAGGTGTCTGGGTCAGTTGAAATACTCACCAGGGTATCATCCCAGATATGTATAGTAATTCGGCAGAGTAAAACATTGGGACTTTAAATATACCATTGGTAGCCATTAAGAAACAAACATTTTCTGAAATTATATATTACACACACATCGTTGTCAAAAGTATTGGGACGCCTGCCTTTATACGCACATGAACTTTAATGGCATCCCAGTCTTGGTCCATAGGGTTCGATATTGAGTTGGCCCACTCTTTGCAGCTCTAACAGCTTCAACTCATCTGGGAAGGCTATCCACAAGGTTTAGGAGTGTCTATAAGAAAGTTTGAATATTCTTCCAGAAGCGCATTTGTGAGGTCAGGCACCGATGTTGGAACAAGAAGGCCTGGGTCCCAGTCTCTGCTGTAATTCATCCCAAAGGTGCTCTATTGGGTTGAGGTCAGGACTCCATGTCTTTATGGACCTTGCTTTGTGTACTGGTGCGCAGTCATGTTGGAACAGGAAGGGGCCATCCCCAAACTGTTCCCACAAAGTTGGGAGCATGGAATTTACCAAAATGTTTTTGTATGCCAACGCCGAGTTTCCTTCACTGGAACTAATCCCCCCTCCACCAAATGATTTGGACCAGTGCACAAAGCAAGCTCCATAAAGACATGGATGAGCAAGTTTGGGGTGGAGGAACCTCGACTAGCCTTAACCCGATAGAACACCTTTGGGATGAATTGAATACTATTATATATAAAATTAATATAGTAGGATTCAATTCATCCCAAAAGGTGTTCTAAAATTATATATATATATATATTTTTTTTTATTTTTTTTTTTTTCCAACCGCAATTTTTTTACATAATATAATTTAAAAAGATCCAGCATATAATCAGAATTAACACAATCTAAGTTACAGTGACAAGTAGTTATTCCCATTGCTATCACATGTCCTACGCATTTTGTGGGACCACCCACTTCCTCAGGATCAGTAGTTTGCACAAAGTACAGTATAGGCAAATTCCCTCAGTGTACAGCAGGGGAGCCAAATAGCAGCAGGGGAAAGGCTGTCTAAAAATGCGCCCGCCGGCCCATGGGAGGCCACCCATGCTGACCGCACTGACACATTGTGCTGTACCCTTAAACCATAAATGGAGGTTATGCCCTGAAGCCAGGATTATTTTTTTTTTAATATATCTGACCTGTTTGTACCATCTTATATCATATCACCATTTGTCTATTGTGGTTGAATATTACAATAGCTTATAGGGATTCTATGTGGGGCTTTTTTGAAATCGGGAATTCCCTCCAATGGGCCTTTGGGCACTTTTAGACACCCTTTCCTCTGCTGCCATTTTGCTCCCCTCCTATACACTTTGAGGGAATTTGTCTATACCGCAGTTTGTGCAATCTACTGTCCTTAAACAGTTACTACTGGTCCTGAAGAAGAGGGTGGGTCCTGCGAAACACGTACACCATAAAAGAACATGTGACAGCAATGGAAATAACTCAATCTAAGTTAAATCGAAGATTGGTTAATTTTATGATTAGCCAAAGGACATGGCATGTAGGCTGCCAAGGCTTCAGGTCACATTAAGAAGCTCAGGTGCTGAATTTTTTTTTTTGGGGGGGGGGGGGGGGGGGGGGAGCAAGGAATAGTCAATTTAAATTTTTACTTAAGCAATACAAAGATTTGGTAAGGCTGACCTGTGTTTAACGTGCATCTTTCCCTGGTTATATAGTGAAATTGTACCCCGACACTTTCCCACTCTGTAGCTACCCTAAGAGTCTGAACCTCTTATGGATGTGTTAAAGTTCATCTTCCACATTTACCAGCCCAACGCCATGTCCTCCCTTCAGATGTCTTCAGGCTGGTCATATGATATGCAGGGTCCTCTTCACCTCCTCTCTGGGATAGATGATTCTGTAGGTTACCATGGTGGAACTTCTCCAAGGGGTGGTTCTAATTTTCTCTGAACTTACAGTATGTCCTCAGTCTTCTAGGTTGAAGGATGATGCGCGTCCTTCAACCCAAAGACAAAGGACACCTAGTAGTGGAAGGTAATTATTGCAAGTGACAACGCTGTAGAGGATGAGAGTCATGCAGTCAAAGCTACTTTTTTTTCTTAAGATTTTAACTTCCTGGATGAAAAAAAAAACCCTGGATTTCCATATGGTGCATGGCAATGGAGGTACTGTAATGTCAAGTAGCAAGTAAGCCAGCACGCAAGACGATGCATTTGATAAAACTTCACCCAATATTTCGCATTGCTTTTGGTCTGTGGCTTATCTTCAGTTCTTGACCATGTTTGCACTTCTGGAGAACGTGGGTGAATCAATGGCCTATGGTGGCTTATCCACCATTGGTCCTCTTTTGGACCCTAGTTCCCTTTTGAGGGCATATCCTCCACTATTAAAAGGACAAGTTCACCCACAGGTAATATCTGGGTTATAGGTGGTGACTGGTGGGCTTAGCCTGTCCCTGGCTTATAATTCTTGGACACCGAAGTAACGGTATTTGTCCACATAATTCCTGACTCCGTTCCTGTCCACCTAGGGAGTTTTGTGTGTTCCTGTGCATTTCAGCTGCTCCAGTTGCTGGTATATTTTCTGTAATTGCAGTGCTTTTAAAGATTCAAAAACATAAGGAAATGGGGCCCTGTCTACTTGTCCATGCAAAGCAGAGGGAATGTCTCTGAAATGGCTCCTCACCCCCCATACTTTTAGTAGCGGCCTCTTGCAGCTCCTTCCTCCTCAGTCAACATTTAAAAGACTGGTGTCTAGGGAAGCAGTGACACTCTCCCAGTCATATCCCAGTGCTAGGACTTAGTGATGGTCACAGGGGAGGTGTTCACATGCTTCTTTGTACCTGGATGTGCCAGGTACCATGGGAAACTGTGGAAGATGAAGGTGCACAGGCGGACACTGGTAAAGAGAACTCATGGGGTCCAGAGACCTTTCCAGACACACCGTTTCTTGTACAGCACAATCTGGAAGGGTCTCCAAGCTAAACTTTGGTGGTTGGGATAACAGCTTCAACAATGGCACAACGCTTACTCTAAATTACTCTAAACCTATTTTTTGTCCTCTCCAGTCAGGTCGCATGATTATGTAGTTCTGGCCTATGGAGCCCTCAATGGCTGGGCATTTTGAGAACCATGAAATCACCTGTAGGCTCTCATAACCCAGCCATTGCTGGAGCTCCCTCCTCTTACCTGTAACAACTGCTCACTGAAACAAGCAAGCTGGAGTTGCGGTATCACGTGACCAGACCAGAATAAATAGGTTAATATACAGATATTTTTCTGTACAGGTTCAGCAAAAGAGGTGGTGGGGGGGGGGGGATTTAAGAATTAAATTTTAGGCTTTATACTTGTAGTATCGGTTCACACGTTTGTGCATTGCCACAACTTACGTGCTGCCCTTCCTTTAAAGTAACGGAAATTTAAATTGAAGCGCCACACCACTGCCAAGGAGGTCAAGATACAACTTTATTCCATTAAAAGTCAATCCAAGTAGCCAACGCGTTCAGGGGTCTAAGGGCCTTCATCAGGGCAAGAAAGAACATAAGATTTCCATATCAATCTAATATAGATACATGAATGAACCTGATGAAGGGGCACTTAGACCCCTGAAACACATTGGCTACCATTTTGGATTGTACCACTGACTTTATGGAATAAAGTTGTATGTGGACCTCTTAGCAGTGGTGTGGCACTTCCATTTCAATTCCCGTTATATTACTCTACAAGCCCAGGAGACTGTGGAGATCCACTGGGGTGTAGAAGCCACCTGCCCAAGAAACAGATCATTTACACCAACAGTACCTTAAGATAATACCAGTAAGGGGACCATACTAGTCCCAGCACTACCTATCCACTTTCCTCGACTATATATATTTTTTTTTTATTGGCACCCAAACACACCTTGCCTTTTATTTTGGAACGCCACAACGCATAACACTACCATGGGTTATGTTGAGCTGCATTCCATAAAAAAGTACATGCAATTTTTTTGGTGCCTTATGCAACACATTAAAAATGCCTTTGGCATCATGCTGCACAGTATACAAATTTTCTTACCCAGATCATTATTTTTTTTATAAATCTGTTGCAAACAGTGAACAATAGATTCTGGGTTAACATAACACTTCAGCTGGATATATCACTATAGTTTAGCAGCCTAGGAGAACACCAGCTAAAAACCAGAGGAAGCGGGATGCAGCAATTACGACACATCCCATGGAAGATTTATGCAACGATTGTGTAAAATCAGCGTGGTGACATTTGCTCAGAGACATAGAAGAGGCAATCATCTAGAAAATAGGATTTCGTACTTAGACTTCAATAATACATCAAGCTGATTTTAAAGGAATCTAACCCACTTTTTTTAAAGGATTTTATATCGGTCATATAAGTGTAAATATGAAATGATCCGTCATGAAGCATGCATATTTCTACATTCTTGTTCTGAGTCAGGAACTCCCTACGGCATGCAAACGGGCAACTAGCATTTTCAGAAGCAATGGTAGCCTCAATGTTTCTCCCATAAGAGGACCCTTCCATGGCAGTTTCTTTGCAGTTCAAGCAGGGCTTTCTAGTAAGAAAGCCCAGCACTGTACTTCTTTTCTACTATGAACTACAAAAATCAACATGGATCCAAATCTTTTAGCAGTCAGCAAGATGGAAAGGGGGCCGGGGCGTGATATATCCCTCATTGGATAAGTTCAGCTGTGCCTGCATTGTTGACTGAATCATATAGGAAGACATTCTATTCATAGCAGTAAATTCCTACTTCTGCAGCCTCTCGTGCACTGCTGTGTAGCTCCCACATTAGCGCTCCCTACAAGTGGAATTCAATATTAATCCACGCTGCAGTCAAGTTTTTTTGCACATCTGGGCAGTTACACATTGTGGTGCATGGGAGATACTGGGGTAATTTGCTAAAACTGGAGTGTGCAAAATCTGGTGCAGCTGTGCATTAAGCTTTGGGAAAAAAAAAAAACCAATGGAAGCAGATTTCTGCACAAGGTTTTGCACTCTCCAATTTTAGAGAATCAACCTCAATGTGCCATTTACTTTTCTTCCGTGTACAGGGAGGCGGCTTGGTAAAGGATATACACTAGTACAGTTATATAGGCTGGCAGTTAAGAGAATGAGGAAGTGCTAGGTCAGTAGACTAAATACACATTAGAAATTTTCACATTTCCTGTGTATGTCCTGAACTCCACAGATGACCGCAGAGAAGCAACTGAATGTGACCACCAACAACAGGTGACTTCTGCATTATGAAACTGAATGGGAACAATCTTCTCTGTTGTTGTTTGGCCTTTAATAACAGACTCAATGCTAACCATAGGGAACTAAGTGAGGTATGGAAGCTGCCACGGCAGACTTATTTTCAAAGGTTCAACATTGGGACTGCCTGCCTTATCTTTGCTTCACTAGGTCATAGGGTATATGGCTAAAGGTTTGTGGACACCTAACCATCACACTTACAGGTCTTTTTGGACATCGCATTCAAAAACCATGAGTCGGCACCTCCTTTGTGGCTACCGATTTCAAAAACATTGTCATTATTATGGAATTGGTCCCTCATTTGCATCCATTAACAGCCTCCATTCTTCTAAGAACGCTTTCCACCAGATTTTTTAGTGGCTGTGGGACTTGGTGTCCATTCAACCAGAAGAGCATTTGTGAGTTCAGGTACCAATGTTGGATGAGAAGACCTGGCTCACAATAGTTCCATGTCATCCCAGTAGGGTTGAGGTCAGGGCTCTATACAGGCTACTTGAATTCTTCATCCCAGTAGGGTTGAGGTCAGGGCGGGCTCTATACAGGCTACTCGAATTCTTCATCCCAGTAGGGTTAAGGTCAGGGCTCTATACAGGCTACTCAAATTCTTCATCCCAGTAGGATTAAGGTCAGGGCTCTATACAGGCTACTCGAATTCTTCATCCCAGTAGGGTTAAGGTCAGGGCTCTATACAGGCTACTCGAATTCTTCATCCCAGTAGGGTTGAGGTCAGGGCTCTATACAGGCTACTCAAATTCTTCATCCCAGTAGGGTTGAGGTCAGGGCTCTATACAGGCTACTCAAATTCTTCATCCCAGTAGGGTTAAGGTCAGGGCTCTATACAGGCTACACGAATTCTTCATCCTAGTAGGGTTGAGGTCAGGGCTCTATACAGGCTACTCAAATTCTTCATCCCAGTAGAGTTAAGGTCAGGGCTCTATACAGGCTACTCAAGTTCTTCCCCAAACAGCCCCATCAAATCAGGTCTTTAGGCAGATACCTTTGTATGCAGGGCACATTCATGCTGGAAAAGAAAATGTCCTTCTCCAAAAACAGTCGGAAAGTTGAAGGTGTACAATTGTCTAAAATTTCTTTGTATGCTGTAGTAGAACAGTATCCTTCCCTGGAAACACCAGAAGCCAATATTGTGGAGGCATGCCCGCATACTCCACAACAGCCATACAGTATAGGTCACCTAGCTTTAATACAGCATAGACATATCATGGTTGATCCACTAAAACTGGAGTGCACAATAGCTGGTCCAGCTGTGCATGGTAGCCAATCAGCTTCTAAATTCAACTTGTTCAGTTAACCCCTTCCTGCCAACCGCACACATATGCAGCCTCATGGAAGTGTTTTTTTTTTTTTTTTTTGGTGGGACCGCATATATGCTCATCTCCCTTTGTGCTGGGAATGCTCTGCACAGTGAGCTACCAGCACAGAGACCGGGCTCTCACTGAGCGCACTGGTTCTCGTACTAAAGATGGGGACCTGGAACTCACGTTTTCCGGATCACCCAATCACTGTGATAGCCTCAGATTATGAAGAGAAAGATACATTGTATCATCTCAAATTTTTGCCAGGGTTAATGTTAGGGTCAAGGTCAGGGTCAAAGGGTATGGTCAGCATATTTTGGGTAGAAATAAATATATTTAATTATCAGTGTGTTTTAGGTAGGATAAAAACAAAAACAAAAAAAACACACAACCCTTTGTTTCTGGGCTGTACTACGGGTACATACAACATACACATATGTGGTATTGCTGCGATCATCTTTGGTGGTAAATTATGAGAATAAAAAAAATCTTTTTAGCTGTATTTTTTGGTAATGTATTGGGCCAGTTTTTCTTTGACAATAACAAACAAAAATAAATAAATATCTAATGATATCTGTTAGCATTTACCACCAAATGAAAGCTTAATTTGTCCTTAAACACAGTATAATCCACAAAGTAGTTTTGATGATATGTGCAGTTTAACTTACACATGTCAAAGTTGCAAAATTGTGCTTTGGCATTTACATTTGTTTTACCCTTAGGCGTGAAGGGGTTAAGCTTTGACAAAAAATTCTGGAAGTGGATTGGTTTCTATACACAGCTGCACCAGATTTTGCACTCTCCAGTTTTAATAAAACTCAATCTCCATCATTTTTGGTGTTCTGAGAAAAGCTCAACACATGCTGGTTCCAGGGCAGGATCTTACCAAGAAGAGAAAGGATAATGACAGACCAGCATCTTACACTTGCAAAAATAAGTCTAACCCGTGGTATCTCAACCTGGGTTCCATGCATGGAACTCTATGGTTCCTCCGGGAGGTTGCTAGGGGTTCCTTGAGCAATTGGCAATTTTTGCCTCTCAGATAAGTTACCATTGATCTTTTTAGCCATCTGTAAAGAGGAAATTCTTCCCAATGTGTAAGGAGCATTCTTCCCACTGACCATCACACCAACGTATCAGGAGTTGTAGATAGTCATTTTTAGCAGGGGTTTCCAGAGACCAGAAAGTTATTTTAAGGGTTCCTGTGTGTTGAAAAGGCTGTGAAGGGCTAGCCCAGTGATGGTGAACCTTGGCACCCCAGATGTTTTGGAACTACATTTCCCATGATGCTCAACTACACTGCAGAGTGCATGAGCATCATGGGAAATGTAGTTCCAAATTATCTGGGGTGCCAAGGTTCACCATCACTGGGCTAGCCTAACCTGACAGGTTCCTTTTAAAAAAGGAAATGCTACAAAAAAAAGTAGTGAAGCGGTTTCATTGTAAGTTTCTTTTTTAGCCTAAGGTTATGCCATATGGGCCCACAGCAGGAAAAACCGGCACCTTCGAATAGACAGATGCAGAGGCTGCTAAAAGATTGGTAATAAATATTGCATATGCACTTTCCATACACTGCATAGCACAAGAAAGGTGACAACACTTCTCATAAACTGTATTTGTGCAGATTGCATCACTTTTACGCCTCCTCTTTTGGATTTGATAAAACAGCCCCTTCCTGAGCCATTCTAGGAGTCCTCAGAAGTATCTCTCCTATGAGCATCCATATCTGGGTGCATCCCAATTTCAGTTTTCAACTGTTGTATGGCAACCAATACAGTGCCTTGAACAAAAGTATTCATACCTCTTGAAATTCTCTACATTTTGTCATGTTACAACTAACAACGTAAATGTATTTTATTGAGATTTTATGTGATAGACCAACCCAAAGTGGCACATAATTGTGCAGTGGAAGGAAAATGATAAAATGGTTTTCAAAATTTGTTTACAAATAATAATCTAAAATCTTTCACATAAAATTCCAATAAAATACTTTTAAGTTTTTGGTTGTAACATGACAAAGTGGAGAAAATGTCAAGGGGTGTGAATACTTTTTCAAGACACTGTATTTCAGGCAATACCGATTGTATTGAAAGCTTATCTGACAGGCTAAACTTTTTTTTTTTTTTAAATACTTTGGCTGGAGTGGGAAGGGTTAAAACTCTTGTCAAGGTTTTGTTTTTCCACTTCTTGTCCCAGTGACACAACAGAAAGCGAGAGGAAACGTCCAACACAAATGGCCTTCTAAACAAGTGTCCCCACTGGATGATTTCTACTTTCCTTCTGTTTTAGTGATAACTAAAATTTAAATGTCTGATCACTTTCTGTTCCAATGACAAATCAAAAGGACATATACAGAGGATGACAGACACAGGGGGACACAGAGAGCATTAAAAACTTGATTGGTGTATAACCCTTCCTCTTTATCAAAAAAAAAAATAAATGAATGGGATATACAAAGTGACGTGAACAAAAAAAATTCGCTGAAGTGAAGCACAGGTTCAAAAACAACTCTACCAACCTTGGTTTTTGTGGTGTATCCTTTGCATCTTTGGAACCGAACCAACTGCCAACTTTGCTTCTGTCCTCAGAGCTGGAAGGCACGTGTGGTCTGGGGTCTTCAACGGTTTTATTAACCACTTTCTTTCCAGATCCAAGCTGGAGGCCATCCTTGGCCTTCTCTTCTTTGGGCTTCACCTCTGAGACCTTATTCTTGGAGAGATCCTCGGAAAACACCATGGGTGATGTGACTTGCACAGGCTTGGTCTCCACTCTGGCCTGGTCAGTTTTTGGCTTTGGAGTCATTTTTAAGGAGATCTTCTCCTCTTCTGTAGAAGACACTGGAGGGGTGGCAGACTTGCGCTCCGGTTTCTCCCCAGTAAAGGTCTGCCTCATCATAACCTCAGGAACCACGGCCTCCTCTGCTTTCTTTATAATATTCTGAAAAGATTTGGAAGCGTGTGATGATTTTTCCAGAGAAGGAGACCTCGGAGGAGGCACTTCTGTGTAGACATGGCTTCCATTGATGCACATTGAAGATTTGGAAATGGGGCTGCTCTTTGGTTTGAGGTTCTGCACAGCCTTTGGTTCAGGGAACGTATTCACCTGACTGACTTCGTCGCTGAAGGCCCTCTTGTGGGTCAGTCTAGGAGATGCTTCATGGTCCATAACTACAAGATGGGAACACAATACACCAGACAAAATTAAAAAGGGAGTTTGATCTTCCTGTATCAGGCATTATCCTGAATAGTGTAACCTGCCTTTGGAAAGAAAATAGGTTCATTAGGCCCTGTACATAAATATGAATAGGGTTGTACAGTTACCCACAGCCCTCTGCACATCAACATCTACAGCAGAGTTAAGGGCCAACAATAGTCTATATGCAACACTGATTGATAGGAGGTGCAAAAGGTTACAACATCTAATACAGGGCTCACCAATAACACTGGATTCACAGATCAATATGCTTGAGGTGATTGCAGCCGTATTAGTGCAAGAACAATTGAGTATTGTCTGATACTTTTATTAAAGTACTCAGATTACTGAGAGTTTTCCCAAGTACAGCAGGAGATATTTACCTTCAAAAAGGCAACCTCACTATGAATTGAACTTTGCATGAAACCACCTTAACAGGTAGGGCCAGTAAAATGGGGTGGGGGAGAAGTGAAAGGAGAAAAATGTATCGTTATTCGGAGAGTCAGATGTACCCGAATTACAATAGTAAGGAATTAAAACAAATCCGAAATAACGAAACTAAAAATTTTTGTCCAAGTTTGATCAAATTTAAAATCAAGAATAGTTAAAAAAAAAACAAAAAAAACACACACACACACACACACACACACACACACACAATTTATATAGAATAAAATGAATATAACCATCTTCCGAAATCCAAATTTCGAATAGAATAAATTTGAACAGAAAATAGAATAGAGCAGTCTTCTAAGATTAAAATTTTGAATAAAATAAATTCTAATTAGATTCAAAGTTTCTGAACGCGGTCAACTAGAATTAAATTTGACTTATTTTGGAAAATTCGTATCGAATTAGAAAACAAATGAAACAAACAACTAAAAACAAATTAAATAAATTTAACTAAAATCTTAAATAACGAATCGCAACAAAACAAATTTTTTCGTTCTGCACGTCTACTCCCTCCCCCTCCCATTTGCAGTTTAAAGATGAGAGTGCCATACTATAATTGATAATTTAGAGTGACTGATGTAGAGAAAAACAAAATATATATATAAAATTGTAAATATTAAAAAGGAACAAATGAAAAGCAAGTTTTTGAAAAAGCAAAAAAAAAAAAAAAAAAAAAAAAAAGGTGCAAAGAAAAAAAAAGCTTTAAAACAAACCAAAAAAAAAAAAAAAAAAAAAAAAAAAACAAAAAACCACACAGTACAATGAGGTCAATTTACAAAGAGATATCACACGAGATATTTGGGTCACGTGACACACTTAACCCAACTATCTCATGCGATATGGAAAAGGTCAATCACTACAAGTTTATGTGGTATTTACGTGTGTATGTTAAATACTGCAAATGGGGGGGGGGAAAAAAAAAAAAAAAAAAAAAAAAAAAAAAAAAATTTACCCATACGGTATTTAACATGCGTTTTTGTGAAGTGCGTGTTCATGAGTTACATACAGCAGAAGTTATTTTAACTCCTATAGATATGCAATATTTAACTTAGTGAATTGACCCCAAAATGACCAAAAAAATAAAATAAAAACAACTACAACCTACAATGTATTAAATTGTTCTTTTAAACAGGCCCATAGCAGGAACGTAAAAATTGGCTCTGGTCCATAATGGAGTGCAGGTGTGAGCTGAACTGAATGTGTCTGAATTGACAAGGGGAAAGGGTGTTATGTGGATGATTGGGGTATTAATATGGCTATATAGGAGGGATAGAAAGGAGGGCAGCGGGATATATAAAAGCATCACAATTCTATAAAGGGATCAGTTTGTATACGGTGTCCTTATGGGCCTCCACCACATAGCCCTCTTCCCAACCATAACCAAGGTGGAGGCGGCATATCCTCCGCCATACTGCACACCCCTTTCATGAAGGTCCAACCTCCTTCATGCCCTGATCACATGTTCCACCAGGAATAGGTTCTGCAGATGTAACAGAACTTGCACTACCTATAGTAAAACTTTATTGGAGGATAGTAAGAAGAAAAAAGTTGGGCAGAAATAGTTCTCAATATCAGAAAAACGGGACTGATCTAATTTGCTATTCACAGTGCTGCCTCATCAATTTTTAGAATATGTACATGATTCCTCTTGTACCAAATTGTAATGCAACTGTAATATCTGCCCTCATGTTGTAAATCGCTGCGCAACCTGTTGGCGCTATATAAATCCTGTATAATAATAATAATAATAATAATAATAATAATAATAATAACTGATCACAATGCTCTTTACAAGCTCTAGCAAAGCACGGTATCAGGTGAGCATGATTTAAACCCAAGACTGCTGTACAAGCTGCTGACAGACAGAGGGCAGCAGAGAAACAAAACTGCCATAAAGTCATCCTGTTCCATAGTGAGAACCAAGATCTGGGAGGCCAAGCGCCATAACTTCACTTCATTTGTGGTTCTTTTTATAGTGAGAAATACAAAAACAAAACAAACAAAAAAAAATCCACAAAAACAAGAAAACACACAAAAAAAACAAAAACCCACCACAATGTAATCCACATCCCTCACTCATCAAATGTAGAGAAGTCACTCTTTCATAGCCAAAGCCACCTTTCTGTGATCTGCTCAGTGTGAATGGATCTGTGAACAAAATGTAAGGGTGTGTTGCCCCAAACCTCATATTTCTGGCCTTGGGGCATAGCCAGTGGGTCTTATTTACTAAAATGGCATGGTGCAAAATCTGGTGCAGCTCTGCACAGAAACCAATCAGCTTCCAAGTTTTATTGTCAAATCTTTACTGAACAAGCTGAAGTTAGAAGCGGATTGGCTACCATGCACAGCTGCACCAGTTTTAGTAAATCTCCCCCATTGTATTGCACACTGGCCCTTTTTTGTATTTCACTGCACTTAATTGTGGGTCTCCAGGCTTACCCTAAAGTCTAGGGGGATGATGTGTGTGGCCCTTGGGTTCCTCCCTCCCCTGCCTTGAGGGTCTCTTTTCAGGAGAGTCCCTAACCTAGTACTTGGTGGTCAGCTTCAGCCTATCATGGAGAGGGTTCCACCAGACTGTGGGTGGGATTGGTAGTTGGGGAGAACGACCCTCCTGCTGCTTCTGAAAGCTATCCAGTTGCCAATTAGCTGCTCTGACGGCTTTCATGAGAAAATTAATTTTAAAAAATGGGGTTATGGCTGATAGCTTCAGCCATAACCTCGGTAAACAACTTGCAAGCCGCAACACACACACACACACACACACGTATTGTAGTTGGCTTCTCCAAGCCACTTCATTTTTTTTTTTTTTTTCTATTGGTGTCGGGAGGGTACCCCGGCATTGATATCCATACAGCTTGATCGAATCACCATGGAATATGTAGATGTTTAAACCAGGACGGGGGGTATAAAAGTTGTGGATGAGAACATTCTTGGAAAATTAATCTCTACACGTGCCATGGTTGCTATGATTGGCTAAGGCATTCTGTTTCGAGATGGGTTCTCCCCAGGCTCCCTGCGGTTACTCTGGAGGTTGTAAAGGGTTCCTTGAGCAATAAGCAATTTCTGCCTCAAAGATGAGTAACCGATGATACCAATATTTTTAACTATCTGTAAAAGGAGGGGATTCTTCCTATTGACTGCAAGTGTGAGGAGCACTCCTATTGACTACTACGCTAATGTTATGAGAGTAGTAGATATACAAAATTGTATCAAGGGTTCCTCCAAGTTAAAAAAGGGTATGAAAGGCTGGGTTAAGGCATCTGTGCTGCCTGGGTGGATATAAATGCAGGGGTATTTTCTTGGCACTCATTACCTGAAGTGGCTTGAAGAATAAACTCCAAAACCTCTTCAACGCTGAACAAAAAGTCCAGTTGAATATACCCAACTACCACTAGATACACTATGACCTGGATAAATGAGAACCTTCACAGACATTTACCTGAGGGTTCAGTGGAGAGACTGTTGTTCCTGCCAGTAGTAGGCTTCTTGCCAGTATCTGACACCACTATAGAGATGCCAGTATTGGTGGGTACAGCGCCGCTGGAAGAGGAAATTGTGCTGTCCGAGCCCAGAGACGTGTTGGACTTGGTCAGGGAGCTCTTGCGTAGATGTCCTTTAAAGAAAGCAGCCGCCTTAGACTTTGGCTTCTTCTCTTCCTCCTCATCACTGTCTAGGCGGCCGACGCTGCTTGGTACGATGGCAGAAGATGACTCCATGTCAAAACGTTTCTTAATTTTCATCTTGTCTTTCAGCTTTCCGAAAGGGGTCTTTGGCTTGTCTTTTATGGAGAGGTCAAACATGCTTGCGGTCAGGTTATTGCGGGTGAACTGGATGGAGACTTGGATCTCCCCTCGCTCCTTCTCCTTCTTCCCAGGCTTCGAGTGGAGTTTGTACCATCTGCAGGGTAAAGAGAACAGTGTGTGCTCATTAGCAAATATGGGTGATAGTCTTAAACCATCAAATTCTTCCTAAAATGAGGGATACAGTCAAGCCAGACATTCTGTCAGAAGAGAAAAATAAGTCCATACTTTGAAGACCATTTTACCTTGCTTATGAAGGGCACAGCAATAGGGCGTCTGCATTATATCGCCCCCCCCTATATTCACCCCCACAGCACTCTGCCACTGCTCATTGTTCCATCACTGCCATTGCTGCTTTGGAGTATGTTCTTCATGATGAAAATAGTGGTTAGGAATTTCTTGAGCGGTGGTTTGTTGACCATCCATTTGATGGTGTTTACAAAGTTCTGCTTCCAATACCACTTGGGAGAACCAGCATTATGACATCAATGATCTTTTTAGTGGTCTGTAAAGGGGGCAACTCTTCCCACTGATGCCCAACATAAGAGGCATTCTTCCCACCAATGTAAGGAGCGTTTATTTCCCCAGTGAGCCCCAATGTAGGGAGCATTTTTTTCCCCAGTGAGCCCCAATGTAGGGAGCGTTTTTTTCCCCAGTGAGCCCCAATGTAGGGAGCGTTTTTTTCCCCAGTGAGCCCCAATGTAGGGAGCGTTTTTTTCCCCAGTGAGCCCCAATGTAGGGAGGGTTTTTTTCCCCAGTGAGCCCCAATGTAGGGAGGGTTTTTTTCCCCAGTGAGCCCCAATGTAGGGAGGGTTTTTTTCCCCAGTGAGCCCCAATGTAGGGAGGGTTTTTTTCCCCAGTGAGCCCCAATGTAGGGAGCGTTTTTTTCCCCAGTGAGCCCCAATGTAGGGAGCGTTTTTTTCCCCAGTGAGCCCCAATGTAGGGAGCGTTTTTTCCCCAGTGAGCCCCAATGTAGGGAGCGTTTTTTCCCCCAGTGAGCCCCAATGTAGGGAGCGTTTTTTTCCCCAGTGAGCCCCAATGTAGGGAGCGTTTTTTTCCCCAGTGAGCCCCAATGTAGGGAGGGTTTTTTTCCCCAGTGAGCCCCAATGTAGGGAGGGTTTTTTTCCCCAGTGAGCCCCAATGTAGGGAGGGTTTTTTTCCCCAGTGAGCCCCAATGTAGGGAGGGTTTTTTTCCCCAGTGAGCCCCAATGTAGGGAGGGTTTTTTTCCCCAGTGAGCCCCAATGTAGGGAGGGTTTTTTTCCCCAGTGAGCCCCAATGTAGGGAGGGTTTTTTTCCCCAGTGAGCCCCAATGTAGGGAGGGTTTTTTTCCCCAGTGAGCCCCAATGTAGGGAGGGTTTTTTTCCCCAGTGAGCCCCAATGTAGGGAGGGTTTTTTTCCCCAGTGAGCCCCAATGTAGGGAGGGTTTTTTTCCCCAGTGAGCCCCAATGTAGGGAGGGTTTTTTTCCCCAGTGAGCCCCAATGTAGGGAGGGTTTTTTTCCCCAGTGAGCCCCAATGTAGGGAGGGTTTTTTTCCCCAGTGAGCCCCAATGTAGGGAGGGTTTTTTTCCCCAGTGAGCCCCAATGTAGGGAGGGTTTTTTTCCCCAGTGAGCCCCAATGTAGGGAGGGTTTTTTTCCCCAGTGAGCCCCAATGTAGGGAGGGTTTTTTTCCCCAGTGAGCCCCAATGTAGGGAGGGTTTTTTTCCCCAGTGAGCCCCAATGTAGGGAGGGTTTTTTTCCCCAGTGAGCCCCAATGTAGGGAGCGTTTTTTCCCCCAGTGAGCTCCAATGTAGGGAGCGTTTTTTCCCCCAGTGAGCCCCCATGTAGGGAGCTTTTTTTCCCCAGTGAGCCCCAATGTAGGGAGCGTTTTTTTCCCCAGTGAGCCCCAATGTAGGGAGGGTTTTTTTCCCCAGTGAGCCCCAATGTAGGGAGGGTTTTTTTCCCCAGTGAGCCCCAATGTAGGGAGGGTTTTTTTCCCCAGTGAGCCCCAATGTAGGCAGCGTTTTTTCCCCAGTGAGCTCCAATGTAGGGAGCGTTTTTTCCCCCAGTGAGCCCCCATGTAGGGAGCTTTTTTTCCCCAGTGAGCCCCAATGTAGGGAGCGTTTTTTTCCCCAGTGAGCCCCAATGTAGGGAGGGTTTTTTTCCCCAGTGAGCCCCAATGTAGGGAGGGTTTTTTTCCCCCAGTGAGCCCCAATGTAGGGAGGGTTTTTTTCCCCAGTGAGCCCCAATGTAGGGAGGGTTTTTTTCCCCAGTGAGCCCCAATGTAGGGAGGGTTTTTTTCCCCAGTGAGCCCCAATGTAGGGAGGGTTTTTTTCCCCAGTGAGCCCCAATGTAGGGAGCGTTTTTTCCCCAGTGAGCTCCAATGTAGGGAGCGTTTTTTCCCCCAGTGAGCCCCAATGTAGGGAGCGTTTTTTTCCCCAGTGAGCCCCAATGTAGGGAGCGTTTTTTTCCCCAGTGAGCCCCAATGTAGGGAGCGTTTTTCTCCCCAGTGAGCCCCCATGTAGGGAGCGTTTTTCTCCCCAGTGAGCCCCCATGTAGGGAGCGTTTTTCTCCCCAGTGAGCCCCAATGTAGGGAGCGTTTTTTTCCCCAGTGAGCCCCAATGTAGGGAGTGTTTTTTTCCCCAGTGAGCCCCAATGTAGGTAGTTTTTTCCCCAGTGAGTTCCAATGTAGGGAGTTTTTTCCCCAGTGAACCCCAGTGTAAGGAGTTTTTTTCCCAGTGACCATGTAAGTGGCATTCCTCCCACTGATGAGCCAACGCTTCTGATAAACCAACGCTGAAGCAACTTCAATGCAGTAGGCCTCATCTCTTGCTGTTGCAGCATTCTTTTATTCAGCTTTCACTCTCCTGTCGGTGCGAAGACTTCGTTCTAGCTGCAGTACACATCTCACAGAAACTTGCTTGCTTGGGACCTTCTCCAAATATTCATAGAATGCAAGGCACTCGGATTGGAGGAGGCATGCATGAACTTCACAATCTTCCTCCTCCAATCACAAAGGACCCTTCAATCACTGAATAGAAGGCAAGCCTTTTTATGAATGGAGGAGTTGCTGAGCGAGCAATCTCCTGTGATATCTGTGCTGCAGGTGAAACTGCAGTGCTGGACATTCAGCACCAACAGGGGAGGAGCGTTGGCTCAATAATAACAAACTCTGCAGCAACCAGAGAGGGGGAGAACCTCCTTGGAGGCAATTTTTGCTGTGTAAAAAAGTACCAAAATGTGTTTGGGGCTGAACTTCAGCTATAGTAGCAGAGATTACCTGAGATCTAAAAAAATAGCAGTCCTGCATTGTACATGAGAACACCAAGGCAGGGCTGCTGTTAGAAATCACGGGGCCCCATACAGCCTACCTGACAGGGCCCCCTTACCCTGTCCAAAAGTGACAGAGGACATAGACTGAAAAAGCTTTCTCTGCAGCCTCAGCTGCACAGTAGAATGAATAGGAAGGGCTCCAAGGCTTCCTGCTCATTCACAAACGGAAGCATAGTAAGCACAGTGTGCTATGCTTCAGTGATGAATGGACACAGGAGTTATTGGTACCAATCGCTCACTGTGTTCATTCAGGAAAGGAAGGGGCCAGTAATTTACATATTTATGCAGCAGCGCTGCAGGAGGAGGCAGAAGAGGATCAGTATCTGCAATAAGACAGGACAGCCGGACCTCCTGCTCAACAGGTGCCCGGGCACAGTACAGGAGGGATGGCAGTACTGCCTTAGCAGCCATGCGCCAAGGACCCGGTCACATTCCTAAGTGCCGGACAGCTGAGGGGAAATGGGCTGCCAGTGGAGTAAAAAAAAGGCATGCAGATGATCCAATTCATCATCCCCTAGCCAAAAAGTGCATTTAACCCTTGCAGAAAGGGCAAGCCACTGCAAGGGAAAATTATCACACCCCCCCCCCCCCCCACCCCGTTCAGCTTTTTATCTGTATATTTCACAACAGAGATGCACGTTGTAGGATATAAAAGAGAGACTTCTGACAAACATGAGTAAACCAATTATAGCTGAGGAAATCCAAGAACTAAATATTTATTATAGTGGGAAACCATCTCTCCGGATGTTAAAAAAAAAAACCAAAAAACAAACACAACATTCACACAAAAGTGTATCCATAGAAGAGAATATAAGAGGTCAGAAAATAAGGGGTCACCTTTTGTCCCTCACAAAAGGAAGAAATTATTAGGTTTAAAAAGGCAGCGGTGGTGGTCAATATAGGGGTCTTCAAGGGCAGTCCTTAACATCACCAAAGGGCCATTATATTTAGTGAATATAAGACAAACCGTCAGAGCACATGCATGCAACAGGAGATGGTCAGGGGATGCAGGCAGGGCACAAGAAGAGATGGTCAGGGGATGCAGGCAGGGCACAAGAAGAGATGGTCAGGGGATGCAGGCAAGGCACAAGAAGAGATGGTCAGGGGATGGAGGCACGGCACAAGAAGAGATGGTCAGGGGATGGAGGCACGGCACAAGAAGAGATGGTCAGGGGATGCAGGCACGGCACAAGAAGAGATGGTCAGGGGATGCAGGCACGGCACAAGAAGAGATGGTCAGGGGATGCAGGCACGGCACAAGAAGAGATGGTCAGGGGATGCAGGCACGGCACAAGAAGAGATGGTCAGGGGATGCAAGCAGGGCACAAGAAGAGATGGTCAGGGGATGCAAGCAGGGCACAAGAAGAGATGGTCAGGGGATGCAAGCAGGGCACAAGAAGAGATGGTCAGGGGATGCAAGCTTGGTACAAGAAGAGATGGTCAGGGGATGCAAGCAGGGCACAAGAAGAGATGGTCAGGGGATGCAAGCAGGGCACAAGAAGAGATGGTCAGGGGATGCAAGCAGGGCACAAGAAGAGATGGTCAGGGGATGCAAGCAGGGCACAAGAAGAGATGGTCAGGGGATGCAAGCTTGGTACAAGAAGAGATGGTCAGGGGATGCAAGCAGGGTACAAGAAGAGATGGTCAGGGGATGCAAGCAGGGTACAAGAAGAGATGGTCAGGGGATGCAAGCAGGGTACAAGAAGAGATGGTCAGGGGATGCAGGCAGGGTACAAGAAGAGATGGTCAGGGGATGCAGGCACAAGAAGAGGTGGTCAGGGGATGAAGGCACAAGAAGAGGTGGTCAGGGGATGAAGGCACAAGAAGAGGTGGTCAGGGGATGAAGGCACAAGAAGAGGTGGTCAGGGGATGAAGGCACAAGAAGAGGTGGTCAGGGGATGAAGGCACAAGAAGAGGTGGTCAGGGGATGAAGGCACAAGAAGAGGTGGTCAGGGGATGAAGGCACAAGAAGAGGTGGTCAGGGGATGAAGGCACAAGAAGAGGTGGTCAGGGGATGCAGGCACAAGAAGAGGTGGTCAGGGGATGAAGGCACAAGAAGAGGTGGTCAGGGGACGGAGGCACAGTACAAGAAGAAGAGATGGTCAGGGGATGGAGGCACAAGAGGTGGTCAGGGGATGCAGGCACAGTACAAGAAGAGGTGGTCAGGGGATGGAGGCACGGTACAGGACTTAGTCAGGAGCTGCTGATCTCTTATATAAGGCTGCTAGAGATCTGCTACGCTATCAAAATGTATCTCTGCACGAGGAAAAATATGGAATTAAAACAAAAGGGATGGAGCAGCACAGCAAAAACATCCAATCAGTGGAATGGGAGTTCAGCAGTGTAGTTCCAGTGATATACGGTAGCATGGTAATGTGTTCCTGCATGTACTGTATGCAGGATTTCTGCTGCTTGAATGATGGCACCATCCTTCTGGAGAGAAAAGTGAAAGCTGATAAAAAGACTCTGCAAAGGCAGATTTGTAAAAATTCTTGTGATTGAATATGGGCGAGATTCAAGTCATGCTTTTCACCTGAAGTTATTTGTGACTTTTTCTTTGCATCCCAAACAAAATTTTCCTGGCAGTTGTGGCTGAAATTTTAGTTGGTCTACCTGACCGTGGTTTGGTGTTAACAGAACCCCACATTTTCCATTTCTTGATTAGAGTTTGAACACTGCCGATTGGCATTCTCAATTCCTTGGATATCTTTTTATATCCCTTTCCTGTTTTATACAGTTCAACTACCTTTTCCAGCAGATCCTTTGACCATTCTTTTGCTTTCCTCATGACTCAGAATCCAGAAACGTCAGTGCAGGACTGGATGAAAGATGCAAGGGTCTGTCAGGAGTCCAGAAACTCAATGACCTTTTATACACACACACTAATTACAAGCAAACAGATCACAGGTGAGGATGGTTACCTTCAACAGCCATTCAAACCCCTTTGCGTCAACTTGTGTGCATGTTATCAGGCCAAAATCACCAGGGTATGTAAACTATTGATCAGGGTCATTTGGGTAGTTTCTGTTGCGATTATGATTTAAAAAGGGTAAACACAGTTGATTGATAATAAATGGCTTCAGCCAAACACTAACCATGAGTGAAAGAAAAAAGTTTGTGTTATCATTCATATTCTCTGAAAAATGGCCAAGAAATCATAAATTTTGCCAGGGTATGTAAACTTATGAGCACAACTGTATATATACATACATACTGAGGCCGAGATGCAGAGGTGAGGAATGAGTTCCAGAACCAAAGATCCAGAACCAAAGAAAACATTAATACCACCTTCACTATCAAATACAAAATGAGCTTCACACCACCCTCCAATTCCAGAGATTGAATGAAAGGGAGGAACACTGCAGGAACCCAGAGGGACGGGGTTCATTCACACCGTGTGCATCAGGCATTGTTACTTCATTAGGCCCAATACAAAAAAAAATAAATAAATAAATAAAAAAAACCTACATGGAGTTAACTGAGCACATAGAATACAAGTGAAAAGAAGACATGCTGCATTGAAACACAGTCTAACACCATGCAATGCAAATACAAGATAAATACTTGACAAAGAAGGATATCAGGCCATTTCCTGTGCTGGATGAAGGGTTTTTAATGATTAAAAATGGAAGATACTGCATTTGACCACTAGATGTTTGCCAAGAATCACAGGAAATTCGAATGGTACTGAAATCTGTCCACTAGATGGTGCCAAGAATCATAGGAAATTCCTATTATACTGATATTTGGCCACTAGATGGTGCCAAAAATCATAGGACATCCCTACGATACTGATTTTTGGCAACTAGATGGTGCCAAGAATCCTAGGAAATAATTAGAATACTGATATTTGGCCACTAGATGGCGCCAAGAATCAAAAGGAAATAATTATGATATACTGATATTTGGCCACTAGATGGTGCCAAGAATCATAGGAAATCCCTACGATACTGATATTTGGCCACTAAATGGTGCCAAGAATCCTAGGAAATAATTAGAATACTGATATTTGGCCACTAGATGGCGCCAGGAATCATAGGACATCCCTATGATACTGATATTTGGCCACTAGATGGTGCCAAGAATCATAAGACATCCCTACAATACTGATATTTGGCCACTAGATGGCGCCAGGAATCATAGGACATCCCTACGATACTGATATTTGGCCACTAGATGGTGCCAAGAATCATAGGAAATAATTAGAATACTGATATTTGGCCACTAGATGGCGCCATGAGTCAAAAGGAAATAATTATGATATACTGATATTTGGCCACTAGATGGTGCCAATTATAATAGGATTTCCAGTGCTACTTACCACCATCCAGTGGGCAAATGCGATATTTCCTATTTAAAACCAATGGAAAAAAAAACAAAAAAACAAACATTCAATCAGCACAGGAAATGGCCAAATGACATTGGTTATGCTTTGTTTTTTGCTCCAGTCACACAGCATGCATGTGCGTACATTTTCAATGAGTGAATTTCTATGCATTTTTTTGTTTTGTTTTATAAATACACTCCGTGGCATAAACAGGCTGGAGCACATGGGAGCAGCCATCCTTGTGTAGGAGTTGGACACAGTGACTGTGCTTTACTGTTTTGCTCCCTCAATATAACCCTCCAGTATGATAAAAGCTGAATATCAAAGTAATTTCTAACAAAAAAAACAAAAAAACAAAAAATAAATGAATAAAAAAAATAAAAATAAAAAAAAGGGAGGAGAAGGAAGAAGAAGGTCTTGGCTATACATAACGGGAAGCTCATTAATATATCTTAGCATTTCTTTTTAAGCCCGGACAGGGAACGCCCATGTATTGTTTACAGAGCCCCAGTGATCCGGTACAGACAGGTGTTTAGTCCACAGACAGAGCCAAGACAAGCAAATGAATTCCCATGTAAACACAGATCATAAGATCCATGGAACTCAACTCAACTTCTCCGCTACCCAGCCTGCATGCATTATAAAGGCCCATAAAGACCTGTGCGTATGTATAATTATATGTGCCCACATGGCATGTTTTCAGGAAGCTATGCACAGCACCCTGCTGGCATCTCCCACCAGCCATAATCTGCCTGCATTCCATAGAGAAGCACAGATGACATCAAGTCTAAAAGAAGGTATATAATAAAAACTTAAACACAAAAGAAAACAAAAAACAAAAAAAAAAAAAAAAAAAAAAACGCAAACATTTTGGGGGGGGGGGGGGGAGAGAAACAATGAAAAGCAACATAGAAGCAGATAATAACATCAGCTTTAACATTCTCACACATTTCTTCTACATCATTATCCCACATCCACAAATGAATAGAGTTCTGTGAAACTTCCTTGGAATGTCACACGGTTTGTTACATGACATTTTGTGGTCACAAGTTGTCACTGTCATGAGCCGTAACATCACAACTGCTGACTGTACAAGTTATAACAGCACAACATCTGCCAGTTATTATCTGTAGACCGCATCTGTCTATCAGCAATGACCGGTGTGTGAACCGCTGCTGAACAGTTCTGGGGGTGAGACTGGAGATGACACTACAGAGAGGGGGGGGGGGGGGCAGGATCTCCGGGCGAAGGAAGAGGGAGAGAGAGGGCAGGATCCCCGGGCAAAAGAAGAGGGAGCAGGATCCCCGGGCAAAAAGAAAGAGGGAGAGAGGGGGCAGGATCCCCGGGCAAAAAGAAAGAGGGAGCGAGGGGGCAGAATCCCCGGGCAAAAGAAGAGGGAGCAGGATCCCCGGGCAAAAAGAAAGGAGGGAGAGAGGGGGCAGGATCCCCGGGCAAAAAGAAAGGAGGGAGAGAGGGGGCAGGATCCCCGGGCAAAAAGAAAGGAGGGAGAGAGGGGGCAGGATCCCCGGGCAAAAAGAAAGGAGGGAGCGAGGGGGCAGAATCCCCGGGCAAAAGAAGAGGGAGCAGGATCCCCGGGCAAAAAGAAAGGAGGGAGAGAGGGGGCAGGATCCCCGGGCAAAAAGAAAGAGGGAGAGAGGGGGCAGGATCCCCGGGCAAAAAGAAAGAGGGAGAGAGGGGGCAGGATCCCCGGGCAAAAAGAAAGAGGGAGAGAGGGGGCAGGATCCCCGGGCAAAAAGAAAGAGGCAGAGAGGGGGCAGGATCCCCGGGCAAAAAGAAAGAGGGAGAGAGGGGGCAGGATCCCCGGGCAAAAAGAGAAGGGGCAGGATCCCCGGGCAAAAGGAGAAGGGGCAGGATCCCCGGGCAAAAGGAGAAGGGGCAGGATCCCCGGGCAAAAGGAGAAGGGGCAGGATCCCCGGGCAAAAGGAGAAGGGGCAGGATCCCCGGGCAAAAGGAGAAGGGGCAGGATCCCCGGGCAAAAGGAGAAGGGGCAGGATCCCCGGGCAAAAGGAGAAGGGGCAGGATCCCCGGGCAAAAGGAGAAGGGGCAGGATCCCCGGGCAAAAGGAGAAGGGGCAGGATCCCCGGGCAAAAGGAGAAGGGGCAGGATCCCCGGGCAAAAGGAGAAGGGGCAGGATCCCCGGGCAAAAGGAGAAGGGGCAGGATCCCCGGGCAAAAGGAGAAGGGGCAGGATCCCCGGGCAAAAGGAGAAGGGGCAGGATCCCCGGGCAAAAGGAGAAGGGGCAGGATCCCCGGGCAAAAGGAGAAGGGGCAGGATCCCCGGGCAAAAGGAGAAGGGGCAGGATCCCCGGGCAAAAGGAGAAGGGGCAGGATCCCCGGGCAAAAGGAGAAGGGGCAGGATCCCCGGGCAAAAGGAGAAGGGGCAGGATCCCCGGGCAAAAGGAGAAGGGGCAGGATCCCCGGGCAAAAGGAGAAGGGGCAGGATCCCCGGGCAAAAGGAGAAGGGGCAGGATCCCCGGGCAAAAGGAGAAGGGGCAGGATCCCCGGGCAAAAGGAGAAGGGGCAGGATCCCTGGGAAAAAGAAGAGGGAGAGGGGGCAGGATCCCCGGACAAGAAAAAGAGGGAGAGGGGGCAGGATCCCCGGGTAAAAAAGGAGGGAGAGGGGGCAGGATCCCCGGGTAAAAAAGGAGGGTGAGGGGGCAGGATCCCCGGGCAAAAAAGGAGGGAGAGGGGGCAGGATCCCCGGGTAAAAAAGGAGGGAAAGGGGGCAGGATCCCGAGTGAAAGAAGAGGAAGAGAAGGTAGGAGCCTGGAATGAGATGGAAAGGAGTCAGGAGCCCAGGGTAAAAGAAAAAGGGAGCAGGAGTGAAGGTAGGACCCTGGAGTGAAAGAAGAGGGAGACGAACTGGTGGTAGGAGCGAGGGAGAGGGAAAGGAAGAGAAGGCAGGAACCCGGAGTAAAAGAAGAGGAGAATGAGCTCGAAATGAAGTTAGCCTCACGGGGCACATGAAAAAACAGTAAAGTCTTTTGTAAAGCAGAACTCTGTAGTAACTAAAAATTATAACAAGGGACATTATGAAGTAATGCTATCAGAGGTATATGGTGTCCTTCTGAAGACACCAGTTGCACAACTAATAAAGTGCATCTAAAGAAAAACTTTGTTGTTTTGAATAGGGTGGTGAGGGATTAATGCCTCAGGTCCCTCTATACCTTTCGCCATTGGCCCTGGTTACAATCATTGGAACAGAAAGGGAATGAAAAAAATTAAAAAAAAAAAAAACTTGAGTTGTAACCAGAACAGGACATTTTCCATCGGGGACAATTGTGCAAGATTGCTCTCCCTCATTATGAAGAGATCATCTTACACTTCCTGTTGGGTCTACAAGAAGTGGAAGTGGAAGGGAATCTCCCCAATGGAAGAAAATATTACAGCGCACACATGCAAAAAATGACATTTAACTCCTGCAAGGCTATTTAAGACACATTATGAACATTTTCAAAAAATATGGGGATTTGGTCACACCATATGGCTATATGGTGCTTAACCACTTAAGCCCCGGACCATTTGGCTGGCCAAAGACCAGAGCACTTTTTGCAATTCGGCACTGCGTCGCTTTAACTGACAATTGCGCAGTCGTGCGATGTGGCTCCCAAACAAAATTTACACCCTTTTTCCCACAAATAGAGCTTTCTTATTGGTGGTATTTGATCACCTGTTTTGTTTTTGTTTTTTGCGCTATAAACAAAAAAAAATAGTGACAATTTTGGGGGGAAAAAAAGCATTATTTTTAAATTTTTGCTATAATAGTAAATATCCTCAAAAAATATATAAAAACATTTTTTCCCTCAGTTTAGGCCCATACGTATTCTACATTTTTAATTTTTTTTACAAAAAAAAAAAAAAAAAAAAAAAAAAAAAAAAAAAAACGCAGTAAGCGTTTGATTGATTTGCGCAAAAGTTATAGAGTTTACAAAACGGGATAGTTTTATCGCATTTTTATTAATATTTTTTTTTTTTTTTTTATTAGTAATGGCGGCAATCAGTGATTTTTATCATGACTGACATTATAGCAGACAGATCGGACACTTTTGGCGTGGTTTTGGGACCACATTTATACAGCGATCAGTGCAATTAAAAATGCATTGATTACTGTGTAAATGTGACTGGCAGTGAAGGGGTTAACCACTAGGTGGCACTGTAGGGGTTAAGTGCGTCCTAGGACCTAGTGTCACTAGGCAGAATGGGGAAATGCTTGTTTACATCAGCATTTTCCCGTTCTTCCTCACCGTGAGACGATCGCGGGTATCCCCGCCGACAGAGTCTGCGGGACCCGCGATCACACTCAGGGAGCTCCAAGCGGGGGCGCGCGTGCGCCCGCAAGCCGCCTCTTAAAAAGGCAACATACAGGTACGTGATTCTGCCTGTATGCCCCCTTCTGCCGCAGTATATCTGCGTGAGACGGCCGGGAAGCGGTTAAGCCAACTTACTGTGACAAAGTACTACGCTATCCATAGAATGGAAGATCCTGCTTCTCTGAACCATGGGAGAAATAAATACACTCCTCTATATGGGAGAACTAAAGGACTCCTCCTATGACCGAGGTGGACACGAATAGGAGGCAATGATGAGGGGAGTGGGGTGCTCCTGCCCAAAGGGATTTGGTCAGAATCCATACAATAGACAGATTTGGGGGGACACACCCTAAAAGATACATTCAAGATGGTGCAGCCATAAGACCATAAAAACAGACTGATATTGGGGTACTTTGTTGCAGTAAGTGGGCTTAAGCACCATATAGCCCATATGGTGTGACCAAATCCCCATATTTTTTGAAAACGTTCAGGTGTTTTAAATAGCCTTGCAGGAGTTAAAGGCCATTTTTTTGCATGTGTGCGCTGTAATATTTTGTTCTGTTTTATGGTCTTTTGGCTGCGCCCATCTTTAATGCATCTTTTAGGGTGTGCTCCCCCCCCAAATCTTTGTTCTCCCCAATGGAGACACAGATAAAAGCCTGGACTGGGGTTTTCACCACTCCATAGTGTATTCAGGCTTTGCCACCCCCTTTTGCAAAGTACCTTACCAGTTGAGGACATGTGGCTTGGTTTGGTACAGAAGCAATGGATTGCTTTAGTGAGAGTAGGCCCTTGGTTTTAAAGTGATTGTAAGGGTATTTTTTTTTTTTAAACAAACATACATATTAATATATTAATACATACCTCCACTGTGCAGCCCGTTTTGCACAGTGTGACCCTGAACCTGCTCTTCTGGGGTCACTCGGCGGTTTCTCCCTGCATCAGATAACCCCCAGGGAGAAGCTCTCTCCTGGGGGATTACCTTGCGGGCGTGCTCCCTAGTCCAGCATTCAGCGTCCATAGAGGCCGAATGCAGGACTGGGCCCCGCCCCCAGCATTATTGGATTTGATTAACAGCAGTGGAAGCCAATGGCTGCGCTGCTATGAGATCTCGAGAGAGAGAGAGAGATCTCGAGAGAGAGAGAGAGAGAGATCTCGAGAGAGAGAGAGAGAGAGAGAGAGAGAGAGATCTCGAGAGAGAGAGAGAGAGAGAGCTCGAGAGAGAGAGAGAGAGAGAGATCTCGAGAGAGAGAGAGATCTCGAGAGAGAGAGATCTCGAGAGAGAGATCTCGAGAGAGAGATCTCGAGAGAGAGATCTCGAGAGAGAGATCTCGAGAGCGGTGACTGCCAGGCGTTTTTTCACCTTAATGCATAGGATGCATTAAGGTGAAAAAACACGAAGGTTTACAACCCCTTTAAGTCACACCAGTCCCGTTTGGCTGCGTTGAGCAGCAATGTATAAATTAAGCAATTAACTTTGTGTCCTGTTGCTTCAGTTCACGCTGATATGTAAAAAAAAAAAAAAAAGAAAATAAAGTTGAGCTTTTGTGCAGCATGTTCTGACACACTAATGTATCTCAACATGCTGATGATAGGCGCAACAATAAATAGGAATTTAAGAAATGCAAACACAAAGTTATCACATCATGTTATCAGTGCTTAAAATAGTGCTGACGTCTGACCGCCAGTAATGGTGGTTTCATGAGACTTCTATTGCTCAGGGTTATCACACGGGCCCAGCAGGCTCCCTGTGGTCAGACCATGCCTGCGTCCCTCTAACAAAAAGTGACAAAGCACAGGAAACCCCTACAAAAAGGGCGACAGATACTGCTGATAGAATTCAGAAATATGCCGTCAACTTTCACTTACAAAGCTAGCAAAATAAAATAAAAAAATAAAATAAAAAAAATTACAGTTAAGCTCCAAGCAAACCGCTAAGTACACAGAAGAAATGCATACAATAGCAGTTTTCCTGCCAAAAGATTTGTATTTCTGTCCATCGAGGTCTGAGAATTACACAGCTCTGCAACACAACAGATTTTCTCTGCTGCAGTTAATTCACACTTACATATATAAAAGAAGAAGAGGTGCAGCGCTAGAAAAATAAAAACCAGGTAAAAAAAAAAAAAAAAAGTTTTGTCATAGAAAATTAGTTGAAGACGATAGAAGTCCTCTAGTTGATCGATCCTGATGAGGACAAAATAGGAAAGCCACCACCAACACCCAATCCTACTGACTCTTACCGTCAGTGTGTAGGGTACACATATTAAATGTATAGGTTATGAAAACAGCAATACTCCTCCGCAGAACGATCAACTCCACAGCAGATCAAAACATCTCATTCAATGGGGCAATAAAGACCTCCAAAACCTTCTCCATAGAATGGAATTCCACATGCTTATAGAAAAGAAGACCGCGCACTATTACACTCACATGGATTGAGAAAACTGGCAGGTAAGGGGAACAACCAGTTTCCAACCAACAAAATGGCCGCCTGGCCCCTGTCAGCGTCCTAACTCACACGTCCTTAGCTCCTCCCAACGTTTCGTCATAAACGTGCATCAGGCGCGTTCTGGTCTGCTGTGGAGTTGATCGTTCAAAAGGAGGATTGCTGGTTTCATAACCTATACATTTAATGAGTGTACCCTACACACCGAGAGTAATAGTCAGTAGGATTGGGTGTTGGTGGTGGCTTTCCTATTTGTCCTCATCAGGATCGATCAACTAGAGGACTTCGATTGTCTTCAAGTAATTTTCTATGACAAACTTTACCGGTTTTTATTTTTCTAGCGCTGCACTCCTTATATTTTGTCTCATTGCAAACAGTAATATAGTGTCAGCCGCTTTTTTCTTAGTTTATTATTTTCTTTCAAGCGCAACAGATCTGTATTTTTAAGTCACACTTACAGGTCTTGTCCCTCCCCCCAAACTAGGATTGGAGAGTTAGGAGTTCATTTTTTGGTCACTGCTCTCTCCTCCCATCAGCATGTTCCTTGTCAGCACAACTGTCACTTCTCTCTTCCAGTCTGTGCGGTACAGAGGCAGATATCAAAGTCAAATACTGCTACTTCTAGTGCTCGTATTTAAAAAAATACATCAAAATGATGCATCAAGGCCGAACTCGGGTCACAAAAAAGCCTCCTTGCAGTGAGACCCTCCCCCGTCCGCTAGACAGTAAAATCACTAAGCCAAAGTAACTTAGAATAGAGTTCTGTACCACTAGACTGGGATTAACTCACAAATCAGTAGTCAGCAATAAACAGTGCAAATAAGCATCCACGGCAACGTGAACACTACTATAAACTAGTCTAGAGTGCACTCTCTAGAATAGTTAGGATATGGTGCAACGACCCCTAAGAGGTACCTCTTAGCATAAGCAATAGGTAAAGATCTGTGTAGCAGCTGTACAGGGATAGTCTTTAGTTCTAACTCTTCAGCCGGCTAGCGTTGAGGCCCAGTTGTACCGGTGGTGCACACGTGGATAGTCCCAGTCAAGCCTAGGGGCAGCAATAAGACTACTGGATGGCTGTATAGTCAGTTCCTAAAGGTCTCAGTCTCTCTAGCAACATATAGCAAATCCCCGCAGCAGCCAGATTGCATCTCACCATCCGGTCACACACATACGACGATTATATGCAAGTGTAGGTGTAGTAGCGCTGCCCATCACCTGAAGATTGAACCTCCTGTGTAAGTCACTCCTCTCAGGTGAAAGTGATTTTTTACCAAGTGACTATTTAGATCTGATGCCATTAAAAGGCAATGTGCATAAAACAGGCAAGAAGCTCTCAAAGTTCATCAAGAGATACAAACCGGAACTTCACAAACCGGAAATGACGTGTTTGCGTATCAAGCTCCCGCTTACGTGTTTTGTCATAGGACGTCGCCCTCCTCAGGCTGGTGACCAACTGATCGGGGGAGGGTGCGGGTGACCCAACCGACTGGGGGTGGGTACCTGTGGGTGCATTGTTTCCCGCCCCCCCCAAAAAAAATATACCACCAGCTGCCACTGCTCTCCCTCATGGCAAGAAGCAGCCGTGTCCTGTACATATGAGAACATGCAGCTCTTTCCCCTCTTTTCCCTCAGGAAAAACGCACTTCTCTCCTCTGGACTACAGTTCCCACAGTGCAGTGCTGCCTGACTCAGTCTATCGAACACTTACTGGTATAGCTGTTAACCAGTTGAGGACCGCAGGGCAGCAGCTACAGAGCAGCTGCAGCCAGTGTTTCTCCTGCTTTCCATTTTTAGCCAAGCACCTGGTTACACGTATGGAAGAGACAAGCATGCAACTGTGGACAGGAGCACCTTAGAGAGGCGGCTTTGCGTGATCAGTCGCACGAATAGATGGAGCCTACTGTAGCAAGGAGTAGGTCAGTATTGCTCTTTTTCCTGCACCCCTAGACTAAATGAGCATTTGACCCTCACAGTCTGGGAGGCCCCACTGCAAGGGGGTTTTTTTTGGAGGGGGGGGCCCAGAGTTAGGATTTCACTACTATTTAACTAATATAAAGCTGCATTATTTTGTGTCTTTTAGATATGCCTAAAGTTCAGCTTTAAGAAAAAAAAACAAAAAAAAAAAAAAAAAAAAAAAACACACCACCACACACACACGAACCTTACAAGCCAAGCTAAAAAGATTTTACTGGAAGTTATTTCATAACTCCCAACGGTCATACATATACACACACATAATAATAACAATAATAATAATAATAATATTATTATTTTTGATTTATATTTATTAATATTATTACACACACCAAAGTCCAAACACATAGGAGGTACGTAAAACGAGAAATCCATCCTCATACAAGTATGGTCAGTGGTGACAGGAGGGGGTTATGTGTCAATACTGTCATCATTACAATGCGGTCACTTCCCCTGGCCCCAACCACAACAGGAAAGCGTGGAACCTAAAAAGCGACAAAGATTGTTTGTTCCCACCCTAGATAAAATGTACACAAAGCCGAAAGCAAACCGCTAAAGTCTTGCAACTGTGTACAACAATATACACACCCAGTTAGAAACACTCCCCCCAAACAGGCTGCCATATATAAATGTAAATTGTAAAAAGTCAGAGAGCCACATCAGTGGTGTCCATCTACCCAAGAGACAATTGTCATGGATCCCGCTCCCGGGCAACCATAGCCTGCCGGTCAAGCAAACACTGTTTATTTTGGTGGATCCATGGAACGCTATCCCGCTTGTATGGCCGTGTTGTTGGCTGGGAACCAAATGAACCATGCCGCTTGGGACAACGTCCATGGGAGGCAGGTCATATCAACTTGTCCCAATCATCATTGGTCATCTTTAGGGAATTTCACATTAGGCCTAAAGACAGTTTGAGTCCAGAGCCATTCATCTGTCCCTGTACACATGTAAAGCCTCAAATATGTGATTAGCAGCGTACAGCCTGACATTGATAGTTGCAGTAAAAATAAATAGGCTCCATGCACACTGGATGTTAAAAAAAAAAAAAAAAACTCGAGTAACTTTGCAGTGAGTCTTTCAAGGTTTTTGCAATAGCGTTTATTAGCTTTTTTTTTTTCTATGGATCAAAAACGTTAAACGCTGGTGAGACACGTTTTTGAGCGTTTTTTGTGGTCAGAAAAACAACTCCTGAAACTTGATTTTATGGCGTTCAGAAAAACAGCCCATAAACTCCACTGCTGATAAACATCCAAAAATGTCCCATGTGTGCATAGACACATAGGATAACATAGGGAGGGGAGTTTATGGTCTGTTTAAAAAAAATAAAAAATAAAAAATGATATGAGCCATCTTTCATTTTTATCACATCGGCATCCTCCCTGTTTTCTGATTGCTGTTTTCTGATTGCTGCAATTAACTATTAAATGAACTGCACCCTGTGGTTAATGCAGAGGGCACTGGTCATGCTCCATGCACACTGAAGCTCATAAACGTCCGTTTTTGAGAGTTTGGGCGTTTTTTTTTGTTTTTTAACAGCCCATAGACGCCCAAACTCTCAAAAACGGCCGTTTATGAGCTTCAGTGTGCATGGAGCCTTAAGCTTTACTTTGCACTCCTCATTCCCTCAGCTAAAAGGGGTTGTATACATGCTGTGGCATACATTTTACCCCAGATTGCATTCGGTGGGCAGTGCTGCCGCAAAAAATGCAACAGGTATGCTGGTTTTAAGCCCCTGATTGCACCTCCATGTATAACAAACATACATGACCAGTGCCCTCTGCATTAACCACAGGGTGCAGTTCACTCAATAGTTGAAAACAGCAATCAGAAAACAGGGAGGATGCCGATCCTCCAGGACTGGAGATGTGATAAAAATGAAAGATGGCTCATATCTTTTTTTTTTTTTTTTTTTTGGGCAATTAAAAAAAAAAAAAAAAAAAAAAAAAACACACAGAAAAACAAAATGTATGAAGCATGCAGAACACAATGTTCCTTATTACAAGGACAAGAAAAAAAAATATAATAATAAATTACATGGAACGGAAAAAAAAAAAAAATGCAATATTGCATGAGAGAGAACAGAACTTGCTGTGAGGTCATGGTGAAAACTAAAATCAGAGAGGGGCACAGAAACAGGAATGGAATCTTTAGAAGTTTAAAATTCTGCAAGGTCAATTTAAGAGCATTTGCAAATCATCAACAGCCCCTTCATGGCCATATCAGAAATTTCAAGGAAATCCATGGGAGGATAAGATTTAACCATTACATTTTTTTTTATAGTATTAAAAATAGTAAATAGAATATAAAATATTTAAAATAACTACTATAAAGACTAAAAATACACACACTATAATAAAATACTACTACTAATACTAATAATAAGTGCTGCACAAACTGTTGGCGCTGTATAATAAATAACCTGTATAATAATAAAAATAATAATAATAAATAATAAAACAACAACAACATACAATATACTTCCAATACAATACACCTCAAATAAAAGAGGCCCTCAGCTAGACTGCTGGCATATCCTGAAATAAGCCACTGACTTATAACCTCCAGGAAGACAAAGGGGACATATGTATTAGGTAATGACTTCTACGCATATTGCAGCAGGAGACCCGAGTCAGTCAGCTGGGTGTCCCAGCTCTAGTGTTCTTCCCTTTGAAGTCTGGAACAATGGCCACAGCATCTGTACAGCCAATTATCACTGGGCGTCTCCCCATACTTCAAGGCTCGTCTGCAGAAAAGGGGGGGGGGGGGCGATGCCAGCTTCACACCTACCAAAGATTAAACAGTCTTCTGTTCTCTGGGCACTTCCAATGCTCTCCCCTTCCCCCATCCAGATGGAGGTCTTTCATGGCAAGGCAACAACCTTGGCATATTATTTCTTGATTTCCAAAATAGAAGCAGAGCTTCATCACCCCTTGACTTAAAACAATGGTGCCCAGTTTCTAGATTAATGGGAGAGAACACTGATGGGAAAAAAAAAAAAAAAGTAGTTAAATAAGCGCACCTATAATGAAGACGTTAAATTGGTCCTCCTAGCTGGATGAGCCTTTGCCAACAACCTTAAAAGCATGTCCATATACTCCATTTACAACAGGAACATGCTCAAGGTAGGTGGAGAAGTACAGACTTCAGGGTTTTCTTTGGAAAAGAAGAAGAAAAAAAAAGAAGAAGAAGAAAAAAAAAGAAAAAAAAAAGGAAGAAGAAGAAAAAAAAAAAAGAAGAAGAAGAAAAAAAAAAGAAGAAGAAGAAAAAAGAAGAAGAAGAAAGAAAAAAGAAAGAAGAAAGAAGAAAGAAGAAAAAAGAAAAAAGAAAGAAGAAGGAAGAAGAGTACCTGTACTGCAACATTTTAAAAATCTGAACCCCAAGAAGAACCTTCGCCTTCCTTTTGGCAGAGCTTTCTAAACTTTGAGTTGAAGTACTCTTAGTCATTGATGTATACCATCATGAGAAACATGTAGGCAGGTGCAGTCTACTTTTTCCACTGCAGGTGGTACTATTCTGCTGCGGCAGTGCAGCTGGAGATGCTTCCTTGATGGCTTCCTGGGTCAATGGGTAAGCTAGCCAATTAGATGTTGCCGCCCCATGTGACTAGCAGCCATCTTGGGTCAGGCAGAGCCTATTTGAAAAGGAGGAGAATTGCAACCAAATCTCGTTTGGCTGTACTTCTCCTGTGGATCACAGGAGTGCAGTTTCTTCTGCACTCCTGTGACGCAGTTTCAGCAGACAGCGAACTAAAGCTCACCATCAGCTGACATCACAGAGCTGGGGCAAGATCGTGGCAACATGGTCGGAACCCACCCACATGCCTGGACTGGCACCCGTCTCAGTCTCTCAGGAGCCAGCCGCTCCTGCTCCCTCCACAGCCCAGCGCTCCAGTGAGGGGGGGGGGCAGAGCAGAGAGCCAATGTTTGACAGTCACCAGCTCTCTGCTCACAGAGCTCTGAGAACCGAGTGATCAGCGGTCTTTGATCACACGGTTCTCAGTGTTCCAGCCAGCGGGGGACAGATGCAGCATTGGACTGATGGCTGCAACCACCTAGGAAACCGATTCTTTGAAAAAAAGAAAAAAAAAAATCCCAGACTTCTCTTTTAAGGCCCTGGCTCCCAGGCTTGATATGCATTTTGCAAGTGGGTAGAGTAGGGACAGGTACCCCACCTGGTAGGGACACAACTAGCAGCAGGGAAAGTGTAGGCGCGCAGCTCCTCCGGACATCTTCCTGCTTGGGCACAAGACTGGAATTTCTATTTTTCCTTTTAAACTCGTAATGCCGGTGATCAGCAACTTATAGCGGGGGTGAGTGAGGCAGACATTCTGACACTTTGTGGGAACTGCCACTGACATCTCCGGTGACACTAATACAACAAACAGTGCTGGCAATATACACGGACTGTACCAATGACACTGACTGGGAAGGGGTTAACATCTAGGTCCTACTAAGCAATGAGCTGGTTTTTACTCCCTGCTATGTGGGGAAAAAAAAAAAAGAAGGCAAAAATCGCTGTTGTCTGTAGAGAGCCCTGTGTTATTTACCAACACAGGGCCCTCTTCTGTCATTCGCTCAGCTGATCAGCGGGTCCTGGCTATAAAAATAGTGGGACGAGACTTGCTGATCAGCTTGTGCTGCAGCGTATGGCAACTCAAGCGTGCGCATGTGCGAGCAGACCCCGGAAGAAAGCCGTGACATACAGGTATGCGACTGCCTGTTCCAGACAGCCTGCTGCAGTAAACGTACTGTGGTGGGTCAGAAAGGGATTAAAAAGGAGTACCAAGGTCTTGATAAAGCCAGCAACACTTATACTTTCGCAAGCACTATGTAGAAACTCTAGGTCCACCCACACTGGAGACCACAGTTCAAGCAAGAAACAAAATTTAGAAAGTGTAGGAAATAGGTGTCACCTGACCAGATTGGTAACATGGGGGGTGGGGGGGGGGTGGGGGGGGGGCAAAGTTCAGTGGAACATTTGTACCATTTAAGTGTGGTGAAAGCCACAAGGGTGAGACGTGAGACCAGCCAAGGTCTATCAAGAGAAAGAGCTCAGATCATGAGATCATAGAGACCAGCCAAAGTCAAGCATCAGAAAAGCTCAGATCGGAGAGGTGAGCCAAGGTTGAGTGTCAGAAAGGGCACAGCTTATAAAATCATAGAGACTAGCTCAGATCACAAGATCATAGAGACCAGCCAAGATTGATCATTAGAAAGCTCAGATCATAAGACCATGCAAATCAGCCCATTTAAGATCAGAAACAGGATAGCCAAAGGTCAGATGAAGCAGTCCACGATTAGAATATTAGTACATCATTACTCAGGTTAGATGTCTCAGCACACAAAACAGTATGCAAACCCCAAATCAAGAGCTTAGACAGTAATAGTCTGACAAACTTCAGTGACCCCATTTAGGCTTTAAAGAGGACCCGAGCATTCTAAGCAGAACCTCTGAAGAAAAGCAAAAAACAGAGGGCAAAAGGATTAAATTACCAGTATTGTTTGCATGCTTCCTGTTACCCTGTTTCCCCGAAAATAAGACCTAGAGTGATTGTTGGCGATGGCTGCAATATAAGCCCTACCCCCCAAATAAGCCCTAGTTAAAGTCCTTGTAGATCTTATTTCAGGGTAGGACTTATTTTCAGGAAAACAGGGTAGGGCTTATATTGCAGCCATCACCGACAATCACGCTAGGTCTTATTTTCGGGGAAACAGGGTAGTGACCTCCTTCCCCCCCATTACGGATTTACTATGACTTGTTCTGCACAGACTGTGTGGAGGTGGCCATCTTGGTCGAAGCAGGACTCCGCTTCCTCATGTTGGAGCTGTCCTGACGGCTGATCTGATTGTAGGCAAAAGCATTCTATTTTATTCACTGCAGCGGCAGTGCAGCGGGAGAGGAAGTCAAGAGGACCATGGCTGTGTGATCCAGTTAGATGATCACAGCCCATGCGACTCTGGCAGACATCTTGTGTCAGGCAGAGTCTAAAACCCTGGTTCCTGAGTTTGGCGTGCATTTAGCATGTGGGTAATACAGGGACGGGTCACCCGTCTGTCAGGGAAAGGTTCCAGATGAGTAGGGAAAACCTAGGGATCCACCATTCTTCCTGGAAAACCTCCCCAGTTGGGCACAACCCTGGCCAGGCTGCTTTCTGCCCCTCAAGACAGAAGCCTAGCAATCTGCCCCTCTTCCTGGAAACCTTCCCGCTTGGGCAAGGACCGGCCAGGCTGCATTCCGCCCTTCAAGACAGAAGCTTAGCGATCTGCCACTTCTTGGAAACGTCCCAGGTAGGGCATAGCCTGACCAGGCCACTTTCTGCCCCTCAAGACAGAAGCCTAGGAATCCACCACTCTTCCTAGTAGCCTCCCAGCTTGGGCAAGGACTGGCCAGGCCACATTCCGTCCCTCAAGATAAACACTTGTCAGTTCAGTGGAGATTTGCTCCACTACAATCTGCTGTACATCCTTGAGTGTTCCCAGTTAAGCTACCTTCTCACTGGGCTTGTTGTGAACAGTTATACAAAGTTCTTTCTATTGCATTACTGCTGCTGCACCCACCCACATGATGACAAGGGGGAAATATTCAAGAAGCAGAAGGAGAGGTGGAGGAAGCACACATTTACTGAATGAAGCAGAAGCAGGGTGATCCCTGCATTGCTGGTCCTCAGGTAAAGCTTCCTTTCCAGCAAGGAGAACAGTGAGCAAGCAGCACAGTAGACATATTACCCAATCTCGCTCCAAATCTCCTAAAAACTAGCAGTCAGTGCGTTCGATTCAATACTGTAGATACATAGCCTTACGGTTCAAGGCACATGAAGAGCGTAAGCAAGTGTTCGTATCGCTTTTAGTACCCCTGCATGTAGTTGTGGGTGGAGTCTGACCATTTATAATCTTGTGTGGGCGGAGTCCCTGGCAGGGGAATGGCAACAGGTTACCCCTGACTTACACCGTGTAGGTTTGTAACCTGAAGAGGAGAAGGCCTTCCAGGCTTAGACACAGAACGAGACTGAAAGTGGGGACCCCATAGTAAGGGGGCTCAGTGGAGACCATAGGAAAATTGCTGGACTTTGAGTTCAAGTTTATTGCACTGTACTGCTGATCTGAAGAGCGAGGTTGACCAGGTGGCTGCACAGAGTTGACCACTTATCTCACAGTAAAAACATTAAAAATGCGCTAATGGTGTGGACATTCCTTATTTGTGAAGGTGGGCCTCAGGCTGGGAGAATGAATATTACATGAAAGGAATGGAATGAGACTTGCAGAGAGAAGGGAGCTTGCCCTTTAAAAGGTGAGAGATGCGGATGGAGGTGAGCAAGGAGGCAATGATGAGGGGAGGACCAGAGTCGGCGGTGAGGGGAAGGAAGAAGCTGATTGAATGGGAGAGCGGCAGTTCTGAAGTGAGATTCGGCATTGCTAGTGGGAGTAAGAGGGAGTAGGATAATCTTTACTCTTGTTTTTAAAGTATAACTAATAAGCAAAGCAGAGACAAGCCTCTCTGCGGCTGCACGGAGAAGCACAGGATCTGGTGGAGGAGTTCTGTCCTCCTCTCTGCTGCCATCTGCTGAGACAAGGTGGGGGCAGAGATGCAGGAGAGGTGCAAGGGCCACATGAAATGGCCTGGAGGGACAGAATCGGCCCCCGAGCCTTGTGTTTGACACATGTGAGTTAGGAGGTTGAGACAATCCATTATACCACTGACAGGGGTGCTTACAATGATTAGCTTTTATTTACACAAAACCTTCAAAAAAAAAAAAAGGTTTGCTGTTAACTGCTTATAAAAGTGAGCTGGAGTTGAGCTTGAATTGGTTAGTGTATCTAAATCTGCTAGTTCAACTAAAACTAGGGGTCAGCAACCTGTAGATCGCGATCTACCAATAGATCTTGAACAGCAGTGCGCCTGTAGCTTTCCTCCAGATTTGCTGCACTGAGCCATAGACTTCTATTATATCCTGTGGGTTTGGTGCACTTTCTGAAAGGGTTTTACACCCCCCAACCCCCTACCAACTTTACGTGTGAACGAGCCCTAAAAGGTGCCGCTGCTCATTCACAAGTACAGCAGGCACTGCTGCTCCTCTGAAAAGCGACCTGAGTGTGTTTGCCTCCACCACCAGATTCAAACCCATGATTGCTGTGCAATGCATGCAATTGCGGCACGGTAGTACGGCAATTAGAGGTTTAAATCAGGTGTGAGGGGGTGACACTGTGCCCGGTGATCTTTGATTTCTCCCATGTTGTTCAGGTAGATCTCCACCTCCTTAAGGTTGCCTCCCCTCAGTGGCGGCCCGTCCATTGTGAGTGCACGGGCGCCGCCTCCCCCGTCCACTGCCGCAGCCCTCCCTTATCCATGTGCCCGACCTCTTTCAGGACGCCGGGCGCATGAATTCCTATGGCGGGGGTGGGCGCATGTGTATTCTTTGAAGCACCCGATTAGAGCCAGAGACTCCAATAGGCTTCAAAATAGGGTGGGCTTGGGGCGCAGAGACCTGTGTCTGGAGCCCATCCAGTTGTGTTGCAACAGCGAATGAATATTCGCTGTTGCAACACTCATCCTCTTTCCAGCCAAATCGGGAAGCGGGTCTGACACCCGTCACCCAATTGGCTGAAAGGACAGGCAATCCTATTGGACACCTAGAATAAGGGAAGGAGACGCACGGTGGAAGGAGTAGAAAACACAGGAGTCGCTGCCCGATGCAAGCTGATGCCCCAGTCATCGCCACTGCATGATGTGCCCACCGATGCCCTAATCCCCACCGCCTAGATGGCGTAAGTGCCGGTGGCCCGGCAGAGAGCATGGTGGTGGGAGGGGTTTGAGATGCCGGGGGGGGGGTTGGTTGTTCGCGTTACCCCCCAAACAAAAAACCACCAGCCGCCACTGCCTACCCCTGATCTAAACACTCCCCCCCCCCCCCCCCTAGACTGATAATGCTACTGTCTAGGTGGTGTCTGTTACTGGCCAGGTGAAAAAAAAAAAAAAAGGGGGGGGGGGGCCTAAAAACAAAAAGAAAAAGCCAAACCACCTAGAAAAACGAATGTAGCCACATCTAATGATTAGTAAGCTGCAATTTATGACATTTTTTGGTTTGGGGTTCAATACTGCTGTAAAGAGACCCTTTTGTCGATAGGAAGACCATGTTGCTGACAAGACAGGTTCCCTTTAAGCAAAGCAAATCCACAGTGAAGTATGAGATTGAGAATACATTTTTTAAACCTTCATAATAAGAGAAAAAAAAAATAAATAAAAGAAGAGCAGTCACATACAGAACTGAATACAAGTCCCTTACTCCCCATTCTTCTCTTATATAATGCGACCACTTTCACGCCCACAGAAGATCTATATCACCACCGATGGTATGTAAAGTGCCATTTCCTTCTAATTACAAAAGGCCATTCCCAGCTAGGCCTAGAGGCGGCGGATAGGCTGGAAGCAGACTTATTGGGCGATGTGGCCCGTCTCTGCTCCTACCGAGACAGATTGGCAGGACTGGCACACAACACTGGCACAAATGTTCCTGTTTTCTGGAAGCCCCCTGTGTAAGCAGCACAGACTGAGGGCTGGATATACATTATCTGTATTGTAAGGACTCCCCCAACCATCTACATCTGTCATCAACATAATGTGCCCATCACACCCTATAGGGCCAGTGCCAACATATTGGGGTACCAGCAGGGGGTAATGTGTCAGACGAGATGTACAGGAGGTCTGTATACACAGATCAGAGCCACCATTAATATATAAATTTATATACTGTACACACTAATATAATATAAAATATAATATAAGATCACACACACACACACACACACACACAGGGATCCAGAAAGAGTTCCGGGACTGGAAAGGGATCCAGAAAGAGTTCCGGGACTGGAAAGGGATCCAGAAAGAGTCCCGGGACTGGAAAGGGATCCAGAAAGAGTCCCGGGACTGGAAAGGGATCCAGAAAGAGTCCCGGGACTGGAAAGGGATCCAGAAAGAGTCCCGGGACTGGAAAGGGATCCAGAAAGAGTCCCGGGACTGGAAAGGGATCCAGAAAGAGTCCCGGGACTGGAAGGGGATCCAGAAAGAGTCCCGGGACTGGAAGGGGATCCAGAAAGAGTCCCGGGACTGGAAGGGGATCCAGAAAGAGTTCCGGGACTCAACGCCTTTTTTAATTTTAAATTGCCAGACGGAAAAGTTTACATTGTGGGACCGTGCCACAACCATGAGCCAAGTGTGACTTGTAGTTGTGGTGCGGCCCCATTGATCTGAACAGTGGCGGCCTGTCCATAAGGGTCGTAGGGGCATCACCTCCCCTAATCTACATGCATGGATTTTCAATGTTTTTTTTTTTTTTTTTGGAAGCACAGGATTAGAGTCTGAGGCTTCAATTGGCTAAAAAAAAAAAAGAGTGAGCTTGGGGCGCAGAGCCCATCCAGTTGTGTGACAATAGTGAATTAATATTCCCCATTGTCTTCCTGATTCTCTTCCTGGCCAATCAGGAAGCGGGTCGTGAGACCCGATAAGACTCCCAGCCAATCGGGTCTCAGGACCCACTTCCTGTTCGGCTGGGGAGGAGAAGCCCGGCTCTTCCCTTAGCTGGAGCGAGGAGCAGCAGCCCCACCCCTCACCATCTAAGGTAAGGCCGCCTTTCCATCCGCCTCCCGGGGGAGAGATGTTGGTTTGCTGCCACCCCCCCCCCCCAAATATTGAGCACCAGCTGCCACTGGATCTGAATGGGCAAGTGATGCCCCTGCTCTGTCAGTGATCAGAGAGCTGGCATTAAACTCTGCTTCTGAAGGCGCTCAGTGGAAGGGACGAAACGCGTAGGGGGACTAGTTATACGAGATGTAGTGACGGCTGACAGCACCCCAAGGCAGCGATTTATACATATATTACACCTTTTCTTGGATGCTAGTGCATTTGTTTTTTGTTTTGTTTTGTTTTTTTAAATAAACCAAGCAATATTACGCTATACATCTCGCTCTTCATTTAGTATATCATTCATCTATAGTATTGCAATGGAAACCCGATTATTAGAGAGGAAGGAGATATCCAAACCGTTGATGTAGGACAAAGACCTTTCGGTTTTAGCTTACTTTTGGTGAGTGGGGATCCAGGAGGGGAGCACAGAGTGGTACTGGAATCCTCACAGCAGGAATTGAGCACGTTTGACTACTTCCTGGCATGGATGGACGATCACCTATGATTGCACCATTATGAACTTTAGGTTTGCACAAGCACTTTATATATAGTTTATGCAATATTTGATGTATAGGAGCAGCGCGAAGTTTAACATTTTGCATACATTTTTTTTTTTTACCTTACACAGCAGCAGCTCCACATTACAATTCTCTTTTGTTTATTTAAATTTAAAATCCATTTCACTTAGATACCATAGCGCGGGAATTTTATTTACATTAAACTCTGCAGCCACAAGAAAAAAAAAAAAAAAGAAGAAGGTGTAGCTGCAAAGCATTGAGGCCATAGCATGTGTCAATTCTGGGGGCGGCTGCATGGGTGAGGGGGTATAACAGTAAATACGAGGCTCAACTGTCTGTTTTTACTGTCCCCTGGCCACCCGTGTGAAAGAGCGGGTATTATGAGAGAGGGATGGAGCCAGGTGCACATAAGAAGACATGTGCAATTCGTTTCAACTCCAAAAATTCTTTTGACGAAATTCGACAAATATCGTTAATTCGGAAATATTCCAACGAAAACCCGTTTAACACATTTTTCCGAAATTCAAAAATCTGGAAAATTTCCTATCAAATTTGGCTGTTAGTGAACGTAATGAGTACAAATTTATCCGAAGTTACAAATTATCTGAAATAAATGCAGCATCTAAAAACGAATGGAACATAACGAATTAATAATAAAACACTTTATTTATTCGTTACGGTCGATTCGTGTAGATGCGGCATTCCTTATTTCGGATAATTTGTAACTTCGGATAAATCCGTACTCATTACGTTCACTAACAGCCAAATTTGAAAGGAAATTCCAATACCTATAAATTTAATTGTTAATTATTTTGGATTTTCGAATTTATTTGAAATAACGAATGACCTGAAAAACGAGAAGAAAAAAAAACAACAAAAAACAAAACAACAGCAAATGAAACGAAAAAACGAAAATCATTTTTTGGCAGTGCACAGGTCTATATAAGTTAGGAGGGTCCGCTTTAAGCTGCAACAGCAGCTAGACAGGGCAGCACACATGCCATGGCAATAAATGATATCCTGACCTGTCTGGTGGTACTGCCCTAAAAAAATTGTAGAACCCCATTATGCGGGAAAATGTAACCGCAGTCTGAAGTTGGACTTTAAAAAACACCACATCGATTAAACAGAAATGAGAGTAATGAGATGAAATAACAAACATTTCCTCATCTACTCGAACAATGTGTGCAGTGACTGTACCCCCCCCCCCCATGATGAAGAACCACAAACCGCTCCTCCGCTAATCTGCCGACAGGGCAGAACACAGTAATAAAACCCCAGAGACCCGGAGCGAGGTCATTATGTCTTGTATGATAGGAATGAGATATGACCAGGACATGTCCCCCCCGGGGATGGTACGATACATACGCAGTGTATTCGCCAATAATCACATGCAATATATTTCTATCATCACTCAAAGTATTGAGGAATGTGCTGTGATCTCCATTACAGTGTAGTGGTTGTATGGTGATCAAAAAAGGACTGTGCATGCGTTCATTTTGTTACATCTATACCATAGATCCCAACTGTCCCCGATTTGGAATAATGTTCCTCATTTTATAGTATATAAAATGCACTTTTTATCTATCAAAAAAGGGTTTTCCAGTGCTAAACCTTTCATCTGATTTCTAAATTGCTGCATTTGTAAATTGCAAAAGCCAATATAAAGTAATAATAGTGATAAAAAAAAAAAAAAAAAAAGGCACTTGTGGGTTTAACCAATTTTTTTTTGTGCAATTCTCCGTTAAGGGGGCGTGTCCTATTCCTGCATACTTTTGCCGATAGGTGTCCCTCGTTCCCAGTTAAAAAAATTTGGGAGGTGTGCCTGTAGGCCATTTTGGTCCCCTAGCTGAAACACTGCTTGAAAGAAACAAGGCAGGATGTGGGGGTTACTAATGTAGCACCCTCTAGTGCTGCTAGAGTGCTAGTGTCAGGATTTTTGTACAGAATAGCTAAAGCAGAGTTCCAGACGAATATGTTTTTTTTTATTTTTTTATTTTTAAGTCAGTAGCTGCAAACACTGTAGCTGCTGACTTTTAATAAGGACACTTACCTGTCCAGGGAGCCCGCAATGTCGGCCCCCCCCAGGCCGATCCATCCATCGGCTCAGGTGCAGGCATCGCCATTCCAACTTTGGGGAGCCTTGCGGCTTCACTGCCGGTTTCCGACTTCGCATGCGTGAGTGAGTGAGTGGCGCGGCGCTTTGTGAATGGCCAGCTTGTGTTCTGGGACACACACATGTCCCAGAAGACAAACGGGGGGGGGGGGAGGGGGGGGAATCGCCACAGAGGAGGATTTAACGACTTCGGCTGCAGCCCGTCTGGATCGGAAGTACTCTTAGTACTTCCAAAAAAGGCATGACAAAGCAAAAAATAAAAAAAATTAAAAAAAAGTTTAAAATATCCAAAAACAAGGAGTGGAGGGGTGGTCTTTCGTTTAAGACCACCTCTCAAAATTGGGTGGAACTCCACTTTAAATTGGCAGCCAAGCCGGTTTGTTTTGATCTGGGTTGGGAGCAACTCACAGGCAGGGCAGGGTGACTCAAAGGCAGCATCACTGAGACCTCCCACTTATTTCCAGAACATGCTGGAAAGGAACGAGAAGAGGAGAGGTGGAGCTGTCTGGAGTATTCTGAGGAGCCCTGACTAACCCCTAACCTGGATTAGCAGGGGGGAGGCCTCCTTAAATACCCAGGGTCAGCCCAGCTGGGGAGGCGTTGTTTGGGGTGGAAGCTGGAAAATAAGTGCTAGGCTGTCGTGGCCTCAGGGGGAGCTCCAGTCTGGGGAGGGGGGTAACCTTGGGCCCGGGCGCAGACAGGACCTTCTACATCACTCAGAGGTGTCCTGGACAGGAGGGACAGCAGGAGAGCACTGCCAGGCAAGTCTCCATGAGGGAACAGGTCACAGCCAGGAGGACTGGTGAGTGACACTTGGTCAGGAGGACTGGGGAGGCACGCCTGAGAGGACTGGTAGATTACAGTCTGGGATGTGTGCAGAGCCAGTGGAGTGGATTGTGGTGGCACAAGCAGTGGAGAGAGGCAGCTGCAGCCAAGAGGGCTGGCAGAGCCCGAAGATGTGGTGCTGGGATCAGTAGCCAAGTGGACAACTAGCACTAGTACTGCCACCACTTTGCTACACCAGAGGGGCCCGTAGTCCCTGCCTGCAAAGGGCATTTGGTTTGGGTCTGGCCGTGCCAGTGTCAGGCCTAAATCACAGCGCTAGCAGGTCCTGGGAATAGAGATCAAGAATTGTGCTGGAGTTGGAAGTGACGACATGTAACCAAGTGATGTGCTGGAAGTGAAGAGGTGTAATATAGTTTGAATTCCCAATTCCCAATTCTTTGTTTCTTCAAATCAAGTGGGCATCCCATATCTCCCCAATCCCCATTCACGTTTATTGCCCTCAAAAATACAAAAACAAAAAGTTCAGACTGGTTTTCTGCCTGAGGGTGAATGAGAACTCTGTGCCTGACTGGGCAGGCTGACAGATGGACCACAACACTCAGCAGCACCACTACACTAACTAACTGAGTTTTTTTTTAGCCAGGCTTCTAAGAGTACTTAAATGGCCTACATGTAAAAATTAATTAATGATCATTTTATAAAGCCATCACCCGCTGGCTCTGTATCTCTTCATAGCCCAGAAGTGCTATGACCACGACTGTTTGTCGAAACATGTACATTTTTTTTAAATTTTACCAGTTATGCCAATAAAAGCTGTCTTAGCAAGGACACACAGTATGTCGGGTGTGCAGCTTCCTATCCTGGATTAGCCCAGAAGTGAGGCTTGCCCACTATACAGATCCCCCTTATACCAATTACATAGGAAAAGCATTTCTGGGGGAAGGCAGGAGGCAGGAAGGCGCCCGGCCGCAGGAGGGAGGCAGGAAGGCGCCCGGCCGCAGGAGGGAGGCAGGAAGGCGCCCAGGCCGCAGGAGGGAGGCAGGAAGGCGCCCAGGCCGCAGGAGGGAGGCAGGAAGGCGCCCAGGCCGCAGGAGGGAGGCAGGAAGGCGCCCAGGCCGCAGGAGGGAGGCAGGAAGGCGCCCAGGCCGCAGGAGGGAGGCAGGAAGGCGCCCAGGCCGCAGGAGGGAGGCAGGAAGGCGCCCAGGCCGCAGGAGGGAGGCAGGAAGGCACCCAGGCCGCAGGAGGGAGGCAGGAAGGCACCCAGGCCGCAGGAGGGAGGCAGGAAGGCGCCCAGGCCGCAGGAGGGAGGCAGGAAGGCGCCCAGGCCGCAGGAGGGAGGCAGGAAGGCGCCCAGGCCGCAGGAGGGAGGCAGGAAGGGGCCCGGCCGCAGGAGGGAGGCAGGAAGGGGCCCGGCCGCAGGAGGGAGGCAGGCAGGGGCCCGGCCGCAGGAGGGAGGCAGGCAGGGGCCCGGCCGCAGGAGGGAGGCAGGCAGGGGCCCGGCCGCAGGAGGGAGGCAGGCAGGGGCCCGGCTGCAGGAGTAGGGGTACCACCTTTTCTTCAAGCCAAACCTGAACATTTTAGAAGCACAGAACAGTTTTTTTCATAGTAAACACTATAGGATTATAAAAGACCTGGGACACCTTTGGGTGCCCCAAGGAGATTAGTAATGCCGGCTGTCATAGCACGCCTCGGTGAACAGTGGGTGTAGCCAAATTGCTCTTGCTGACATAATCGCCCCACCCAGACAGCCACCCACAGCTCCAGGATGGCAACAGGATTGGTTTGTTACTAGCTCGGATACTTGAGGAGCCACAGCTCAGTCTGAATAAGGAGTCTGGGTTTTAGATGGACTAAAACCCGGACATGATTAAAAACCCCGTCTGGGTGAACCCTGGACAAGTGACAACCCTATGCAGGAGGCCAATGGGGATCACTACCATTAAAACTCCTTTGCGACTCCATGCTTCCACTCTTATTACTTGGAAACGGCAAAGTGCTGCATGAGTACCAAAGAGCTGTAGGATAGCTGAATAGTCACCAGTGAACTGGAGACATCACATCAGCATGACAGCCAAGCAACAAGCATCTTTAGAAGGAGAAGACAGCACTGACTCTCAGCCTCTCAGCACAGGTCCTTTAAGCATATGGAAGAGGTTATACAGCATCTGCAATTGTAAAGAGTTAATAAACCTGAGCAGATCCAACATGGAAAATCCCCACCCGGCCTATCAGTGAGCGCACACAGGGGGGATGTCTGATACCGGGTCTGGCAGGGATTTCCTCACACACAGCAGAGGAACAGCTTTGGAAAAAACATGACATTTTTTCCAATGAGTAGGGAAAGTTATTATTACCTATTAAGCAATTCCAAATAAAAGACAGCCTGTTGCTTGGAAAGAGATGTTGAAACATCCTGATAAAGCAAAATCCAGCCATACCCTGAAAAAACATTTCTATCAGCAGGCAATAGATCACCAGTTTATTGACTCATTGCTGCAGGAAGTGACAGTGTAAGATGGTAGGATTCACACCAGTAGAAGGAAACCAGACTGCTGTCCAGAACTCAGTGTTGGGCCTGCATTAGCAAGCAAGGACGTGCAAAAGCATTGGCGTTCAGCAGCCTATATAAACTGGAGCACTGCCATTACCAAACTGGTTTCCAATTCCCTGCTATCTGACCTGCTGATCCTGCCTCTGTAGGACCTGGCTTGCCTCCCAACCTACCTCTTGACATTTGCCTCTTTAAAACCTTGGCCTGCCTTTTGTGCTCTGCTTATTGCCTTCGGGCTTGTACTTGGTTTGCCTGGCTGTTATGGACTTTTACCTTTTCTGGACTCCAATTTTGCTTCCCGATCTTGTACTACGCTGTTTGGGCATTTTGACCAATGAAACCCCACTGCCTGGCCATGTCTACTCATGCCAAGGGCCTCAACCTGTGCTTGGTTCCTGATTTGTAATCCTCAGATCTCGAGTAGAGACGCAGCCCTGGTACTGCCAGAAACGTTGGCACTCGTGCCACTCCCTTGTCCTTACATTCTCTGCCACCACTTTCAGGAGTGTAGGGCAAGAGGAGCCCCTTCATCTCTGCTCCGGGACAAGAGGAGCCCCTTCATCTCTGCTCCGGGACAAGAGGAGCCCCTTCATCTCTGCTCCGGGACAAGAGGAGCCCCTTCATCTCTGCTCCGGGACAAGAGGAGCCCCTTCATCTCTGCTCCGGGACAAGAGGAGCCCCTTCATCTCTGCTCCGGGACAAGAGGAGCCCCTTCATCTCTGCTCCGGGACAAGAGGAGCCCCTTCATCTCTGCTCCGGGACAAGAGGAGCCCCTTCATCTCTGCTCCGGGACAAGAGGAGCCCCTTCATCTCTGCTCCGGGACAAGAGGAGCCCCTTCATCTCTGCTCCGGGACAAGAGGAGCCCCTTCATCTCTGCTCCGGGACAAGAGGAGCCCCTTCATCTCTTGCTCCGGGACAAGAGGAGCCCCTTCATCTCTTGCTCCGGGACAAGAGGAGCCCCTTCATCTCTTGCTCCGGGACAAGAGGAGCCCCTTCATCTCTGCTCCGGGACAAGAGGAGCCCCTTCATCTCTGCTCCGGGACAAGAGGAGGGTTGCCACATCATTTCTTTAAAAACAGGACACATTACACAGGTTCAGAGGCTGATTTAATGCAGATAAGGAACCAAGTGAGTTTCATTACCACCTTAATCAGCCACAGAACCTGTGCAATTAATGTGTGTCCTGGATTAAATGGGTGATGTGGCAACCCTAGGCAAGAGGAGCCCCTTCATATCTTCTCTAGGGCAACAGGAGCCCCCACATATCTTCTCTAGGGCAACAGGAGCCCCCACATATCTTCTCTAGGGCAACAGGAGCCCCCACATATCTTCTCTAGGGCAACAGGAGCCCCCACATATCTTCTCTAGGGCAACAGGAGCCCCCACATATCTTCTCTAGGGCAACAGGAGCCCCCACATATCTTCTCTAGGGCAACAGGAGCCCCCACATATCTTCTCTAGGGCAACAGGAGCCCCCACATATCTTCTCTAGGGCAACAGGAGCCCCTACATATCTTCTCTAGGGCAACAGGAGCCCCTTCATCTACCCTCTTCCAGATACGCGATAGGCAGGGCCACGCCAAGTCCACTCTGTCTGGTCACTGCGGTCGAGCGCCTGCAAAGTGCAGATGCCATTACTGGCACGCTCTACAATGCTAGGGAGCACAAACTCAGTGAGGTGATCAAATCATCTATAGGGCTTCATGCTGGACTGCAGCTGACCTTGACAGCAGGCATTTCCAGTACCAAGACCAGCCAGAGCCACTGGCACTCAGCATGGAGCCTGCTGTGTTGCAGACCAGAATGGAGGTCTAAGACACAGTAGGCTGCATACTGTGTACTGTGAGCCCTCCCCCTACATTGGATAGCAGGGCTTTACAGCCTGCCCTTCTGTAAAACGGTGTCACTGCCCCTCCTCCGAAGCTCTGTGCATTACTAATGAATACTACCACAACTTGTAAAAGCACAACCCTGAGGTCCATCCCTATAGTAAGCTCAGTATAACAGCAGGCGTTCCTTTTAATGCCTCCCCCTTTCCTTAATTAAATCCCAAACGGAAGTCACATAAAAAGATATACAGTCAACAACCTCACTTTCATCATCTTTGTTGTTCAGGGCATCTAAATAGGATTGTGCAGTCCTATAGGACACTAGTGTTAGACCTAGTGCTCTCAGCATAGCTCCCAACTGTCCCTGATTTCGAAGGACTGTCTCTAATTTCGAGCAATGTCCCACTGTCCCTCATTTTGGTCTGATCTATATAGTTGTATATAAAATACACTTTTTATCAATTTTTTTCCCCCCCCCCAATACTAAACCTTTCATCCGATTTCTAAATTGCTGCATCTGTAAATGACAAAAGCCAATATAAAAAGGAATAGTAGTGGTAAAAAAGCACTTGTGGGTTTAACTTCTTGTTTTTTTGTACAATTCTCCTTTAAGGGGGTGTGTCCTATGCCTGCATACTTTTGCGGATAGGTGTCCCTCATTCCCATCTCAAAAAGTTGTGAGGTATGCTCTCAGTAATCAGGACCCAACCACAAAACTTTTAAGACAACACCCCCACCCACCTCCCTCTATTCCGCTACAATTTTCTATGAGGACACATGTACAGAGGGGCGTGGCCGTTACTAAACTCTGCCAACACAGAAAAAGAAAATACGCAAGATGCCTTTTTTTTTTTTTTTCTCGTTTTTGAGTCTGTGTAGATGGGCCATTTCATGCTGCAAGCAGATCTTGAAGGACGAGCTGTTGTGGTCTACAGCACCCCCCCCCCCCCATTTCCAGTCAAAGCAATACTGATGCAAAAACGTTAAATGAACATTTAGGCCCCATTCACATTAAGCTCTCCAGCCATTGAACAGGTAAAGTGATTAAAGTGAGCAGAGTATTTGAGGAAAGGAGGGTTAGATAGGAGGAAGGAGCAGAGTGTCCTCCAGCAGTGCAGGCTATTTCAGGGGAGGAGAGATAGTGAGGAAGGAGCAGAGTCCTCCAGCAGAGTATTTCAGGAGAGGAGAGTTGAGTAGATGAAAGAGCAGAGTCCTCCATCAGTGCAGGGTATTTCAGGGGAGGAGAGATAGAGAGGAAGGAGCAGAGTCCTCCAGCAGAGCGTTTCAGGAGAGGAGAGTTGAGTAGACGAAAGAGCAGAGTCCTCCAGCAGAGCAGAGTATTTCAGGGGAGGAGAGATAGAGAGGAAGGAGCAGAGTCCTCCAGCAGAGTATTTCAGGAGAGGAGAGTTGAGTAGACGAAAGAGCAGAGTCCTCCATCAGTGCAGAGTATTTCAGGGGAGGAGAGATAGAGAGGAAGGAGCAGAGTCCTCCAGCAGAGTATTTCAGGAGAGGAGAGTTGAGTAGACGAAAGAGCAGAGTCCTCCAGCAGAGCAGAGTATTTCAGGAGAGGGGAATTGGATAGAGGAAGGAGCAGAGCATTTCAGAAGATGAGTGTTAGGCAGAGTTTTCCAGCAGAGCAGAGAAGTTGGAGTGTAGCTGGAGCCAATTTGGTCCTCAGCAGAAGAACGTACATTTCTGAAAGAGGTCGGGATTGTTATAGATCAGGATTTCTCAACCAGGTTTCCTTCAGTGGTTGCTCATGGTTCCTTGAGAAATTAGCAATTTCTGCCTCTCAGATAAGGTCCAACTGCCACCATTGATCTTTTCAGCCATTCATAAGGAGGTAATTCTTCCCAGTGTCCACAAGCATAAGGAACATTCTTCCCACTGACCATCACACTAATGTATCATGAGTTGTAGATATAGCAATTTTTAGCAGGGGTTCCCTGAGACCAGAAAGTTATATCAAGGGTTCCTCTGTGTTGAAAAGGTTGAGAAAGGCTGTTATAGATGATACTTGGAAATGTTCTATCACACTCCTCTGAAAGGAAATCTTCTCTCTACCTGTCTCAACAAGCAGTCGACAGTCTAAACAGCAGGCACCCGGGAGGGGGTTTGGAGGCAACATGACGGAGACTGCACAGCTCACAGCAGTCTGTGGAATTTCTCGGGAGACTGAAAATATAAACTAAAACTCAGAGGAGTTGAACTTAAAGTGAACCTTCTGAGATAGAATCATATAGGCGGACATTCCCTACTTGTGTTTAAAAAGGTGCCAGGCTCCTGGGCTTGCATCCTGAACCAACTACCCAAAAAGGTCTGGAGGGCTCGATCCAACAGCCAAACACAGCGATCCTACAAACACCGCCAAAAAACAAGGTTTGAAAGGATAAAAAAAATAAAAACACATTTATGAAGCTATAAAAATGGACCATCCCATGCGACGACATATTTAGCATTGTTTGAACACTACTTTCCAGAGTATGTGGAATCTGAGCTAAATATACTGCAGAGCTGGATCCGACTACAGAATATATTTACACAAAAAGTGAGAGGACAATTGCCAGCTTCCAGATACAGAAGCAAGCTCCACCGCCTGTACAAAAGACCTTTATACAAGTATATGTATGGGACCATGTGAACGGGAACAAAAACCCAACACACACATGGAGTACCCCAAACCCCATTGTTGGGCATCCAAAGGCTAAAACAGACAAACCCCCCCCCCCCCATTGTTTGGGTCCATGGGCTAAAACAGCCAAACTTCCCATCATCGGTGTCTATGGGCTAAAAACAAACTCCATCATCCTTGGGGTAAAAAGCAAACAAAACCCATAATCCGTGGGCTAAAACAAGCCCCCATCATCTGTGTCCTTCGGCTAAAAGACAACCCCTATTGTCGGCAGTCATGGGCTCAAAAACAAACCCTTATTGTCTTTTAGACCATGGGCACCAACAAGCCCCATCAGTATCCGTGGGCCAAAAACCAGACAAACCCCCCCCAATCATCTGTGCCCGTGGGCCAAAAAAAAAAAAAAACACACAACCATAAATAGTGATCATGTGATAAAACAAACCCCCATTTTTGGGAGTAACTGGGATAAAAAACTAAATTGTTGGTGGATAAAATAAATGCTGTCTTGTCGGTGTCTGGGAGTGCAAAATAAACCCCCAGTTGGTGTTACTGGGATATTAGAATTAGTGCCAATCCTTGATGCTGGTAGGAATACACCTAAAATAATTAGTGCAAGTCGGAGCAAGAGCAAAATGGTTGGATACCTGAACACACATTCCTGAACTGCTGCTCTACTTCTGCAGAATTAAACTTTGAAGTAGTTGTAAACCCTCACATATACCCAGTGAAGTAAGTAATACACAGAGATTAAACAAAAACCTACATAAGTTGTACCCATTTATCTGTAGCGTTCTCTTGACTACATGTTCATAGTGCTGCATTTATAAAGCTTGTCTGAGGGTTCAGGAAAAAAAAAAAAAAAAAAAAAAAGAAGAGGCGAAGACCTGAAGTTACACTCTGCAGAGCTTAGCGAGATCTGATTGGAGGGAAGGGACACACCCCCTTCACACAGCTCACAAAAACAAAGCTGAGGCTGTCAATCAGCTGGAGTTCCCTCCCCGTCACCATTTTTCTCTTGGTGTCAGGAAAACTTGTCATTGTGACTCATGCTGATAGAGGAAGGAGGTGCTCTGGATTGAGACAAGTACACACTATAGAGGGATATGCTTTGTTCATATTTCATGTCTGAGGTTTACAACCACTTTAATGTACCTATAGGGAAGGAGATCACGCCACCCAAACAGTCACAGCATTCTGCACCCAGTTGCCAATCGGCAAACTGACCCAAATCATTTGACACAGGAAACGAAGGACAGTTTCCACAATCCCCAGACTATGGTAGATGTGTGGTCCATATATAACCAAGGAAAGCCCTCACTGCAGTAAACCCCAAAGACAGTCCTGGGGATGCTTCTGTGCCGACTTCTAGGAAAAGCAGTCAGTCAATCACAGGACCAGGGGGAACGAGATTTCTGCAGGTGCTTTGTACAAAAAAAAAAAAAAGGAACACAACTCCCACACCATGGTCATGCTCGCTGCAAATGGAAATGGATGGGTGGTTTTATAGAATAATTAAAATTACAAAACCGGCTTGTGCAGCATTTTTGTTTTTTTTTAGCAAAAAGCACAGGTTTCCTTTTACCATGTGAAGTTTTGAAGACAGGCATCTGCCTGCCTGCAGGTTATGAGGATAAAAGACAGGAAAATCCTCCTCAAACCGAGGCAGCATTTGGGGAATAACAGCGCAAACAAGACGAGCCGGAGATCAAAAGACTCCTCAGACAGGCCCTGAAACCCGCGTTTTAATGGATAACTTCACTTAAAAAAAAAAAAAAAAACCAATGTCAGATCTAAAGTTTTCTCGCAGTCACTCAGATGGGTTTGTAAGAAAAGTGTCACACCCTCAGAATTTTCACCGTTAATTATCTCTTTCATATCAGCCCTTCCTGGCTTGATTGGGAAACATTTTGTTTAAAAGCACCGGTTTCCAAATCTAAAATTCTCACCAAGTCTGGTGAAATAATTTCATCTGAACTGATAGGGGAGGGGGACATACACCGAGGTCTTACAATTCTAGAGAGGAACATTGCCCACACCCTTTAGTGAGCCTCCCGTCAGAAATACGGACCATTCAAATTGAGCAGATGTAGGGGGGAAAAAAAATAAATGCATAGGAAGAATACAGGTCCAAAAGTTGACTATATCCAGATTTCTGACCTCAAGCTTTGACCCAGCTCTTAGACCTCCACAGCCTACCGATTAGTCCTAGGGGGGCTTGGGGGCTTGGGAGACCGGAAAGGGACCTATCCAAGTTAGGCTTTTCCAGGTGGACAATTAATTTGCAGCATCCATAGGAATGATGTAATGTTTTTGCACACAAGAAGCTGCTCCCCGTGGGCCACATGGCATTGATCAAACAGGAGTGTGGACTGGTGAGTGAATGACTTGGGCCTCCCTAATGCCTGGTACACATTACAAGTTTTTTTCTTTCGTTCAACCCAAAAAACTGACAGTTACAGTCGGAGACATTGTCCTAACCATCCAAATTTAGTACAGCGATCTCCCTCACTGAGCTGTTGGGTTCAGACAGGAAGACGGCCCCCCTGCCAGAACACTCCGATCAGTGCCCTCAGCTATCGGCTGAGAGCACTGATCAGGAATCAGTCGGCTGCTGGTTTTCCAGCATGCTCATCCGACAAAAGCTGGCCAAACCGACATACACACGGGCTGAGTGTTGGCCGGTTTTTATAGAACCACCCAATGTCTTCCAACAATCGGCCCATGTGTACAGGGCTTTAGGCTTCTACTCAGCAGATCATGCTCCTATAAATAAAAGGATAGAGTCAGTGGTGGCCTGTCCATTAGGGGCGCCGCCCCCCTAATCCATGCAGCCAGCATGCATGGCGCCGGACCCCAATGTTTTTTTTATTCATTTTTTTTTGAAGCACACGATTAGAGCCTGAAGCTTTAATTGGCCAGTTGTGCGACAATAGCCATTTAATAGTCGCTATTGTCTTGCGAATACTTCCCCCGGCCAATCAGGAAGCGGGTCCTGAGACCCGATTGACCAAGAGGAGAAGCGATCATATTGGCCACCGAGGGAAAACACAGTGAAGTCGGAGATGCAGGGTGAAGCCGTCGAGGAGGAAGCCTCCGCTGAGCAGGAGACGCACGAAAGAGCTGAAGCTGCTAGATGGGGTAAGTACGGGGCTGGGTGGTGGGGGGGACGGACGAACTACCAGGGAGGAAAGGGGGCTGGCGACGGGTGTCTTGTTTCCCAACCCCTCCAAAATATACAGCACCAGCCATCACTGGATATGGAGTACAATTGTGCTTTTATTTGCTACCCTCCATTAGCAGGAGTGTGGACTGCTGAGTATAAGACTTGGGGAAGCCCAAGTCTTTGGATATGGCCGGACTGTGGACTAGTGAGCTTGAGAGTTGGGCTTCCCCAAGTCTTATACTCAACAGTCCATGCTTCTGGAATACAATTTTCCTTTTATTTGCCAGTCCCCCCCCCCAACAGGATGGTAGACTGTTGTGTATAAGATTTGAGGAAGCCCAAGTCTTTGGATCTGGCCGGACCGTGGACTGGTGAGCTTAAAGTATAAATTAAAAGGCAACATTTTTTTGTTTTGGAGTAGAGAGGGATTAGAACACCTGTCAGTTTTTATTGCTCTCCATAGATTTCCCCATAGTTCTACTTTAAGAGTTGGGTTTCCCCAAGTTGTATACTCAACAGTCCACACTTCTGCTGGGAGTTGGGGGTCAGCAAATAAAAGGATAATTGTACTCTATCCTTTTATTTGCTGACCCCCCCACCACCTCCCATCAACAGGAGCGTAGACTGTTGAGTACAAGACTTGGGAAGCCCAAGCCTTAAAGCATTTGTTGCCCCAACATTTGTTGCTCTGATATGTGCCTGTTGTACCATGCACTTGTAAGAGAACGTATCCTGCTCCCTAGGTTTTGCTTCCTTTATGTGAAATCTCTGGTATTCCTGCCAGTCCCTCTGCTTTCACCATTAAAAACTGACCACACACCATGGTTCAGTTCTCTAGCTGTGCTGGAGACTCATCCTGCTCTCCTCCAATGATTATACCTGTACAGCCTCTCACTGGAAAGATCAGTGTGCTGCTGCTTCTCCTCCCCAGCTCGTATGAGAACAGAGGGAATGTGATCACTTCATCTCCGAAACTGAGGTACAGGAGGTAACCTTAGGGATCTTGACCTGGAATAAGTATGAAGAACTCCTGATCTGCAGAGATTTCAGGGTCAGGAACTCAAAGTATTGGAGTTAGAGTATCAACATGACAGCCAGCCTACTTGTCATTGTCAGATGATCACAGTGGCAGCCCCCCGGACGAATACGTTTCATTAAGGCAGCGAACCAAATTCCATCATTTAAAGTTAAAGTAAAAAGAAAAAATATTTGCCTGGCTGCCATGGACATCACTACTTTTCCCCCCAAGGCCATCTCTGAAAATAAAGTAGCAAGTAGACGTAAACTGCTGAAACCCAACTTAAATCCAGAAAATACTTTCCAGGTCCACCAAAACAAAAACATCTTCGATTTTATATTTTCTTTAGAAAGAAGCCACAGCCTTCAGAAAAAGACCCTTTGCTTTCTGTGGTGAAGCAGCGGTTTCTCTACAGGAGGACTGAAACCAGGGCTGGTCCAAGGATTTTTGACACCCTAGGCGAAACCTCATTTTGCCGCCCCCCTGGCTCCACCCCTTTTTCCCTGCCCATGTATACCCCACCTTTTTAATGAAGCGCCCATCAAATGCAGCCTCACCAGCGCCCATAAAATGCATCCTCACCAGCGCCCATCAAATGCAGCCTCACCTTTGCTTGCTTCCATTCATGAGTCGGGACACAGACATAGCCCTCTGACACTATGTGTGAATGGAGCAGCGGCTGCCTGCTGATGCTGAGACTTAGTTGCTTTCTGCAGAGAGTAGGAACACCGATGGCCGGGTGTCCTAGGCAGCAGGGCGCCCTAGGCGGCTGCCTAGTTTGCCTAGTGGTAGCACCGGCCCTGACTGTAACACACCAAGTTAGATCAGAACTAAAACTTTCTAAATCAGCAGAGTTCACACCTTCTACTGATTGAAAAGCTCTAGCTCTGACTCAGCAGGTCTCTGCAGGGAGACCACTGCTTCCACACAGAGCATAGGCCCTATTCTGTAGCATGCCAGCGGGGGACAGACTTTTCTACTCAGTCTCTGTCTTTTTTTTTTTTGTTTGCCATCTGTGGCCCTACTCCAGGGGTGGCGTTGGATTCACATTCTAAGTTGGTATGCTAGGTATCTTGGTAACCACGGTCATTGGGACCAAGTGATTAGAAATCAAAAATATTACGGGGAGGGAAGGAAGGAAGGAAGGAAGGAAGGAAGGAAGGAAGGAAGGAAGGAAGGAAGGAAGGAAGGAAGGAAGGAAGGAAGGAAGGAAGGAAGGAAGGAAGGAAGGAAGGAAGGAAGGAAGGAAGGAAGGAAGGAAGGAAGGAAGGAAGGAAGGAAGGAAGGAAGGAAGGAAGGAAGGAAGGAAGGAAGGAAGGAAGGAAGGAAAAAAAAAAAAAGGAGAAAGGAAGGGGAAAAAAAAAAAAAAAAGGAGAAAAGGAAGGGGGAAAAAAAAAAAAGGAGAAAGGAAGGGGAAAAAAAAAAAAAAAAAAAAAAAAAGGAGAAAGGAAGGGGGAAAAAAAAAAGGAGAAAGGAAGGGAAAAAAAAAAAAGGAGAAAGGAAGGGAAAAAAAAAGGAGAAAGGAAGGGAAAAAAAAAAGGAGAAAGGAAGGGAAAAAAAAAAGGAGAAAGGAAGGGAAAAAAAAAAGGAAAGGAAGGGAAAAAAAAGGAAAGGAAGGGAGGAAGGAAGGAAGGAAGGAAGGAAGGAAAAAAAAAGAAAAGGAAGGGGAAAAAAAAGAAAAGGAAGGGGAAAAAAAAGAAAAGGAAGGGAAGGGAAAAAAAAGAAAGGAAGGGAAAAAAAGTAAGGAAGGGAAAAAAAGGAAGGAAGGAAGGAAGGAAGGAAGGAAGGAAGGAAGGAAGGAAGGAAGGAAGGAAGGAAGGAAGGAAGGAAGGAAGGAAGGAAGGAAGGAAGGAAGGAAAGAAAAAAAAGAGAAAGGAAGGGAAAAAAAAAGAGAAGGGAAGGGAAAAAAAAAGAGAAGGGAAGGGAAAAAAAAAGAGAAAGGAAGGGAAAAAAAAAGAGAAAGGAAGGGAAAAAAAAAGAGAAAGGAAGGGAAAAAAAGTAAGGAAAGGAAGGGAAAAAAAGTAAGGAAAGGAAGGAAGGAAGGAAGGAAGGAAGGAAGGAAGGAAGGAAGTAAAGGTAATCTCCATTGGAGGTTTTGCTTGTTCTAACACTAGTGGTTCAACACACAAAAAAAAAAAGAAGAAAAAGAAAAAAAGAGACACACCAGAGGTTCTAACCCATCCACACGTTATTAGAAAAAAAAAAACAAAAAAACTTTAAATAAAAGTTGTGTATAGATGAAGTAGAAGGGGTCAGCCATGTGGAGAGTAGAACAAGCCAGACAATATCATTTCCAGGACGGAGGTCCCTGACTACCGCGACAAGATATTTTTAGTACGTTGTAGCCTGAACCTAAAAATAAATAAAAATAAAATAAATATAAAAAAGGGGGAAGGGGAACAGTTGCAGAGGATAGACCTGAACAATATGTGACAGCGGTGTACTGCGCAAGCCGGGATGATGATCTCCCTTTCACAACCAGCGTCCGCTCACCATCCAGCCGTCTTTTCCAAATCCCATTACATTAAGTAGGTCTTAGCAACAAAACAAGTGGCTGATTGTTCCTGGCCATCTTATGGGGGAATTTCACATGTCCCGTGCCCAGCCGCTCTACTCCCACAACATACTGCATGGAAAAAGCTCACTGTGCTCAAGGAAGGCACCACCTCTGCATAGGACCAACATATTTATAGAGCTGCTGGAATGCTGTCTGAGTCCAACCCGAAACATGGCTGATGTACTCGACTAAGAACTCAATCTAAAGTGACCCATAATAACCCTTGTATACAGAAGCAAAAAAAAAGTGGTTAGAGTTTCCACAGTTCCAACTGGGTGCATGTGCACAGATTTAAAGAGCAACACCACCACGGCTTTTTTTTTTTTGGGCAAATTGATATTCTAAGCCAGGAGAACGCCGTAGAGAAGATAATGCACACAGAGTTCAAGGATGGCAACGTATGAACACAAAAAGTTCCGACAAGGTGGTAACAAACTCTGTGACAAGGCCGAACTGGCCCAGCGGCACACAGAGAATTTTGTAAAGTATTCCCGAAACAAATTATGATGCTCGGCAACATCTGACAGGAGGTGGCTGGAAGGCCACTTTGCAAATGTGTGCCAACTAAAGGGGGGATAGTGCTATTAGCACTGCCCACACTAAAGATGGCCACTGAAGTCATCCGTGTCCAGTCAGATAGCTGCTCTCTTGATATGCCACGGAGGCCTCAGAGGAACATAATCCCCCTGCAGGGAGCATGGTGTCTGCCGGACAGCGCCACCTGTGCAGAGAGGCCAAACCACACCTGCCTACAAGGGTCTATGACAAACTCCTAGCAGCAGACTTAAGAGGACCAAAGGGGGCCAAATCTACTTAAAGAGGAACTGTGCGTGCCCAGAACATACTTTCATCTTGGTCTGCTGGGTTGTCGCCCCCCCCCCCCCCCCACAAAAAAAAAAACAAAAAACCCACACACAGGCCTAGTGAATCCAGTGTTGTCCTGCTGTGATCCACCAATCCATTGCTGCATACCAGGTACTGTGCCACCATCTTCCTTTCTCACATCAGGAGACGGCTGTCTCTTACAGTGCTTTAAGCAACTGGCCCCTGATGACGTGCCAGCAGGTATTCCCTTCTCCAGCCACTGTGTTGAAGCTGATGCCTTCAGGAATATGCAACCTGTATATCCCAGGAGGCTTCAGGAGTGGGGTTATAGGTTATTCTTGCCCAAGATTAGGAGGTGGGTAAGTGGGTTGAGGTGGTAATAATAATAACAGATTTTAGATTGTGGAGAAAACGTGTCCACTTTACAACTAAAAACAAAATGTATAATATATTTTTGTATTTTTTTGGAGAGTGGCAAGAACCTCTCTAAGGTTTGTATTCCTTTCTGTGTTGCCACCCAGTGCAGTGATTAATTCTCTCCAATTGTCCTGATCACCAGGAATGAAAGGACTGGTAAAGCCAAAATTTTGAGTTGGCACCAGCACAGAAATAGAGTGGAAATCTACCAATGGGGACACTTGTTCTCGTGACATCTAAGAAGACTTCCCTAGAAAGATATGCACACTTCCCACTGAGAATACAGGAAAGAAAAAGAAACTACACTCTGAAGTCTCTGGAAGGAGCAGAGAGCGGACATAAATCAAGCAAAATGACAGGAAAGTGGGTGGATGGACAATGGAGGATGAGTGAAAGGCATGAATGTAATGGGATGGAATGCATGGCAAGCATGGATGGGATGGTGTTAAAGAAGTGGATTTATATGGATGGATGGAATGAAGTGGATAGATAAATGGATGGGTGGCAGGCATTGATGGAATCGGATGAAGAGGATGGATAGAAGTGGATGGATGGGTGGCAGGCATGAATGGGATGGGATGGGTAGCAGGCATGGATAGATGGAACGGGATGGGATGGGTGGCAGGCATAGATGGGTTAGGAAAGAGTTGATAGATGAATGGGTGGCAGGCATGAATGGGATGGGATGGTTGGCAGGCATAGATGGGTTAGGAAAGAGTTGATAGATTAATGGGTGGCAGGCATGAATGGGATGGGATGGTTGGCAGGCATGGATAGATGGAACGGGATGGGATGGGTGGCAGGCATAGATGGGTTAGGAAAGAGTTGATAGATTAATGGGTGGCAGGCATGAATGGGATGGGATGGTTGGCAGACATGGATAGATGGAACGGGATGGGATGGGTGGCAGGCATAGATGGGTTAGGAAAGAGTTGATAGATGAATGGGTGGCAGGCATGATGAAGGAAGATGAAGATGAAGAGAGCATATTTAGACCTTGTACAAATGGATAATTTTCTACACTTGGCCTCAATTTGAGGAGCACATCAAACTCTGCTCAACAGGTCCCCATTAACCTCAATGATGTAGTGTAAAAAAAAAAAAAAAAGAAAGAAAAGAAAAGAAAAAAAGAAAAGAAAAAAGAAAAGAAAAGAGAAAAGAAAAAAAAAAAAAAGGAGAAAAGAAAAGAAAAAAAAAGAAAAAAGAAACTACACTCTGAAGTCTTGGGAAGGAGCAGAGAGCACTCATGCAAAATGACGGGAAAGTGGGTGGATGTGGACTCCAGAGCCAGATCATTGTCGGTATTACACTGTATGAAAGTCTGTAGCCCCTCCCACAGGTATTTTTTTTTTTAGATATCAGCAGCTCACATAGAATAGATGCAAAGAAAGAAGCCCATACTTGTCTTTTAAATTCAGATTTTGATTTGTATTTCTCTAAAATGGTAAATTTCTTATTTTTTTTTTCTTATGTTTGATATGCATTATATGGGTTAATTTGGTCTACAGATTATACTTTATTCATATACATATATATCTTGTATCCATATAGATCAACTTAAAATGAAGTTAATATCTGGGAAGAATGACACGTCCCTTCTCCCACAGCCTTCTCAAATATCCTCAGCGCATATCTCAGGAGGCTTGGGAAAAAAAAAAAAAAAAAAAAAAAAAAAAAAAAAAACTGTGCTCAGGCCTTGGTGGTATCACCGGATCCTACCGCACCGACAGACTGCAGGTTTATCACTATGGGCTCAGGACACAAAATGGTTCAGCAAACTCTGAAAGGAACACAGACTGCCTGAAGAATTTTGCAAGCCAGGCATTCCATGCAGCACTGGCTGAGCCCAGTCCTCATAAATAAGCAAGACCAAAATAGCCTGTCCCCGCCATTGATCTGTTTCCTCCCTGAGCAGCACACAGCTAACAGTCAGGAGAAAAGAAAACATGGCCGGGTGGCTGCACAGGGAACGTGAAAAGAAAAAATAAAACGTTTGTTTTCATAAACTATTTCTGCTTGGGCCTTGTGCTAAAGGCTCCGAAACTCCCACATGACTGGCAAACAAACTTAAAACAAAAAAAAATAATTGAAGGTCTCTCAAAAAAGGTAGAACTGAAGGCTAACCAAGTGTTATAACCCCTGTCAGTGTGCTAGTTTTTCTCTTCACTTCCTGTCCTTCCAACAAGAAGTGAGAGGAAATGTCTCCAAAGTGAGGGATTCCCTGCTTCTCACCAGAATTATTGTCCCCATTGGAAAATGTTCCCTCTGTGCCTGTTCTGGTGACTTAGAATTTTTTAAATTTTTGGATGGAATGGGATGGATGGGTGGCAGGCATGGCTGGAATGGGATGGATGGGTGGCAGGCATGGCTGGAATGGGATGGATAGATGGGTGGTAGGAATAGATGGGTTAGGATGAAGTAGATGGATGGATAGATCGATAGATGGAAGGGTGGCAGGCATAGATGGATTGATGGATGGGTGAATGGGATTGAAGGATGAATTGATGGTATGGATGGATGAGGAAAGCATATTTAGACCTTGTACCGATGGCTAATTTTCTACACTTGGCCTCAAATTTGAGGAGCACATCAAACTCCGCTCGACAGGTCCCCATTTACCTCAATGATGCAGTGCGGATGACAGTCCCAAGACTGGGCTAGACCTGCCTTACATTGTTTTTTTTTTTGTTTTTGTTTTTTTGTGTGGGTGCAGCTGGTCTTGGCCTAAGCTCACACTTGAACTTCTTCAGATGGTTGTTGGAGCATTTTTTGTGCGTTTGTACGTGAATTTCTTCCCACGCTTGAGTGTTTTTTGTTCCATTATCAGGAGAGGCATGAAATCAAAAACTTTTTCAGGCACTTCCCTTGATTTCTATAGATCATAAAAAGAGTGAGTGCCCCAAAAAAGCACATATACTCTTCTGAGCGACAAGCTTCAAGAAATAGGATGCTCGGGTGTGAACCGGCAGCATAGGATACAATGGGAAATCTCATGTCAAGGCAGCGCTGAAGTGCTTCTAGAAAATTGATTCAAACAGCTCAGGTGTGCACCAGGGCTTACCGAGATTTGCGTTTGCCAGCATGCCCCCTGCCAAGTCAGCATGAGCTTTGCTGCATGCAGAAATGTAGATCAGACCAAGGAAGGGGCATGAAGGAGCTCTGCAAAGAGACCAAAAACAGGCTCTTAGGGTGGCTACTTTCTAAAAAGAAACAAACTAAGGCTTTGCACACCTTTTGTTTTTATGCCATTGGAATAGGTTTGGTTCAGGGGTGGCCATATTAGTATAAAATTGAGGTGCCAGCAGGGGTTTTAATTATTTAGGGGGCCAGCCCCATGGCTCAAAAAGGAATAATGCCAACTGTAATTTGTAAAGGAACATTGGCTCTAGTCCATTTAAACTGGAAGTTCAGTTGGGCTTCAAGATCTAGTGTAAAGTATTTTTATATGAAGCTCCAGGTTTTGCCAATGAAAGCTCCCAGGAGCTTCCAACGAACCAGATGTACTCTTCCCAACGTGTCCAAACAGGGCCTTTTCCCTTGTAAATCCTCCTTCTCAAAATCCAAGCTCTCTGGCTTTTATAGGCAGTCTTGGCTGCTGAAAAAAAAAACATCACAGGGGATCACATTGCAGTGCTGAGCAACTGTAGTTGGATTCAGTTACAGTGGTTTGATGAGCGCCACGCAGAGATCGTCAACCAAAACAATCACCTGATATAGCAAAAGTCTCGTATGGGCGCTTGGAAGAAAGATCAAAATACAGTTCTACAAATTCACTTTCCAAAAAAAAAAAAAAAAAAAAAAAGCCCAAAAACAAAGAGGAAACACAACCCACTCCGGTCGTAGCCTGTCCACACCATTCCATACATTCCACCTATGGATCAGTGACATCTCATCATACTCTACCCTGTTTGCTTATTCATTCATTATTATTTCCATATCAGGAAGCCAGTCTTTGTGGCCATTGCCTTCCTAGCCCAGTCAGTGTTCAACCGTGAAAATGTATTACCCTTTAGGATCCTAAATTCCGGCAGCATGGTAGGTCATTACTGATCTACATAGTGTGGGTAAACATCTCATAACAGTCCCTCCTCTCTAGATCTTAGGACTCCATCATTATTGGTTCTTGATTAGGTTATAATCTCCACCATAAAATATACATATCGCTTAATGACTTATGAGAAATGTGATATTAGGATTAATTTTTGTTAAAGGTGAGGTCTAGTGAGCCATGTTATGGGGGCACTAGGCTTGTCCCTGCCTACTTCTTTCTGAAAGCAGATAGATAGATGGGTTTGACTGGACAGTGGATGGAATGGGTAGGTTGACTGGATGAAATGGGTGTGTGTGTGTGTGGGGGGGGGGGGGTTGGAAAATGGCCAAGCTAAAAGGATGGTAGACTGGATGGATAAATGGGATGGATGGATGGATGGGCGTAATGAATTAATTAATTGGATTATTTTGGCAGAACTGATTTAGCTGAAAAAAAAAAAAAAAAAAAGAGAAGAAGAAGTGGCGTCTTTGCCTGTTAGTAGCTTACAGTACTATTTTTTTTTTCTCCAACAGATTCCCCCATCCATGCTATACAGATGGACAATTTTACCACTGCAGCTATGGAAATCTAACAGACAGTACTAGTAGCGATCATAGTACTAGAACAGCAGCTGCATCAGATCTGTTCAAGCCACCCCTAGCAAAACAGTGAATGGTGTATTTCTGCAAATTAAAAAAAGGTTAAAAATAGTGATATAATAACCAAACATAGGGATAATATCAGTGCAGTTTGATAGTGACAAGCTTACAGGATATTGAATTCTAGCTGCATGACTCTTTAAACAAAACACACCGTGTTCACAATATGCACGCAACAAATGGGCAACTATGACCAACATCGTGTTGCCAGCTAATAAACAGGTTGAGAATCATTGAAAGGAGCTTCCCTTACCATCAGGCCTCATTTAAAGCCCAATGCACCTTGATCCCTACTCATACTTGTAGTGGGTTGGTCACTCATTGAGTGCTGAAACCATTGAACCAAGAAGACAACATTCCTAAAAAGGTGAGATCAGCAATATCAGTGTCCATATGTGCTCAGTAGCACACTGTCCACTGATCTTTGAATGCCGCTTTACCAGTTGGCAAAGCACTGACTACCCAATCAGGATGCCTATACCACTCTATATCAAATTATATGGCTGCACAGAGATGGAAAAAATATTAAGACCACCGGTCAATGTTGGCTCTAGTACTCACTGGTTCCTCTGGGATCGTCCCTCTTGAAAGATCGTCTGCAGAGCTATGTTGGCCTGCCCCAGAAACTGATCCATGCCAATAAGAGCCCGATGCATAACCGTCAGCTGGAGATCGCAGTTCTCCCCCCTCTCCAGGGCTCCGGGGGACAGCTCGAAAGTACATTCCTCTTTCCATTCTGGGGAACCGGGGGTCTTCTCCACCACAGAGGTGCTGTACTTCTCCCGTCCTACCTGGATCAGCGTGTAGGCATCGCTGGTGCCGTGTTTCCCCTTGGCTCGAAGGCCTTTGGCTTCTAGGATGGTGACCTGAACATGGGTGGGGAACCAACCCAGTTCAGGTTCCGGTCGCAGGAACATGAGGATGAGTGAGATGTGAGGCTGCGGTGGAAATCAGGGGTGCCTATAGAAGAAAGGAAGGAGAGGTGTGTTAAAATAGAAATACAACTCAATATTTCATTATGGTGAGCACTCAAGACAAGCAATACCAAAATAGACCATTTTTTTGTGGAACCTCCAGAGCAGATGATGAGCAAGCAAAATAAAAAAAACAAAAAAAAAAAAAAAACCAACCCAAAAAACAAGTAGAGTTTCAAGAATCATGTGACTGGCCTCTCCTACAGAGTGTTCTCTATAGTCTATAGTATTAAGCGGAGAGAACCCAATGTGACGCTGAGGTATGCGTTTTATTAGTAGTCATGTTGCAAAGTCCATTCTCCATTTTAACTGGTCCCTTACCATAAGTTTGCCACTACCATATTGGTACCAAACAGGCCGTAAGACTACAATGCAGATACCCAATGGGGCTTGCTAACTGCTTTAGATGTCTTCTGGAACACCCACCCCAATATACAGATTATTTTCAATAATCAAAGGTGTCAACGCCTGTTCCTCCCCACACCACTTCCTTTTACTTTACTATGGGTCATGAACTTTATAGTCGGACTTACCATTCAATTGGAAAGTGCAGGAGGCATTGGGCTAGTTATCAACACTACTGAAATGCAAAAAAATACATACTGGACTGCTATAATATCCAGTGAATATTTGGTGTTCTGGAAGACACCAACAATTATATGTAGACCCCACTAGGCAATTTGGTCAATGTCTTTGCCACTTGCCACCCACCATAACTTTGACATTTAATACCGGGGTTATGGCTGCAGCTAGATGCCATAACCCTGGTATTGAAATTTCCCTCAGGCGCCGGTATTTCCGATAAGTGATCCGAGTGGCAGATTAGCTGCTGGATAGCTTTTAGAGACGGCAGGAGGAGTCATCCCCCTCCCTGTTGATTTCCGGTGGTTATTGGGCTTACCTGGCCGATTGGGAAGCCCGAGAACCAATCCAGGCCTGGCAGCATCTGGCCACAGAGAGGAGCAGATGGCCTCCGCTCATCTCCATGGCCTAGGCGGACCGGAGCAGCATCATGACATCACTTCTGGTTCCGGTCTGATGTAAACAAGGCCATTTTGTTTTTTTAGAAGCACTAGAGCAAATTTTTTTTTTTAATCTAATGCTTTACATTGTAGAGGAAATGTGGGGGTCTTATTGACCCCCAATGTCTCCATAAAAAGGACCTGTCATGCTTTATTGTTGTCACAAAAGAGGTTTACATTTTTTGTGACAGCAAAAAAAAAAAACCCCAATGTTTGGGGGTTCTAAGTAATTTTCTAGAAAAAAAAAAATTTTTTACTTGTTAACAAAAATGGTCAGAATAGGCCTGGTCCTTAAGTGGTTAAAGCAAACCTGTCATGACAGAACTAAAGGGGCTGCCATTGCCGAAAATGCTAACCCTCTGTCTTCAAAATTTCTTTTAAAACTGATCCAAAATAATTGCAGCTCAGGAAAGTCAAAGAAAAATCCTCTGCCCTTGCCCTGGGATGCTGACAAACTATGGAAGCAAAAGAGACAGCATGGCAGCCAGGAAGATGGGGAAAAAAAAAAAAAGCAACTTTTGGCCAACTGTCCATTCTCCTTAATCCCAAAACAGTAACACCAAGGCTTTCCTTATTGGATGATCATCAGCTTCTGCTATTGGAGGAAGGGGTTACTCCCCCTAAAGCATCCCATGTTAAAGTCATACTAGTTTCCCACAATGAGAGGATTCTGGTGATAAAAACCATGACAGTTATTGGCCATGGTTTCATGCAGTTGTCACATGACCACATAGCTCCACGCTTTCAGTAAGAAGGGAAAGAATGCGAAGATATCAGCCAAGGTGGGGCCATCTTGGCTGCAGGGCAGATATAGAACACCATAAAACTGGCTGGGGTTTCCAACAGCAGACAGCTATGGTATTACAACACTAGCAGCCAGGAAAGGGTTAGCTGTGCTGAACGTCATGTTTCACTTATAGGTGCAGTCCAGGGAGGTCTCTCATATCCCTCAGGATCTCCAATAGGTTCTGACTTTTTTCTCATCAGTCATGGGGTTCGGAGTGTTTTCATTCCCATCACTGCATTTCTCCAAAACATTCAGCAGGAATGGTGGGAACCCCTCATAATGGGCACAGCAGGTGTACAGACCAAGGAACTCCGTACAGGGATGGTGAGAACCTGCTCATAATGGGCACAGCAGGTGCACAGACCCAGGAACTCAGCACAAGGATGGTGGGAACCCCTCATAATGGACACAGCAGGTGTACAGACCCAGGAACTCAGCACAAGGATGGTGGGAACCCCTCATAATGGGTACAGCAAGTGTGCAGACCCAGGAACTCAGCACAAGGATGGTGGGAACCCCTCATAATGGGTACAGCAAATGTACAGACCCAGGAACTCCATGCAGGAATGGTGGGAACCCTCATAATGGACACAGGAATTCAGCACAGGGATGGTGGGAGCCCCTCATAATGGACACAGCAGGTGTACAGACTTGGGAACTCAGTACAGGGATGGTGGGAACCCTCATAAATGGCACAACAGGTGTAGAGACCCCACAATCCCTGCACTGAGTTCCAAGGTGTGTACACCTGCTGTGCTCATTATTAGGGGTTGCCACCATCCCTGTGCGGAGTTCCCGGAACCCCTCATAATGGGCACAGCAGGTGTACAGACCTGGGAACACAGTGCAGGGATGGTGGGGTCTCTACACCTGCCGTGCCCATTGTGAGGGGTTCCAGGAACTCAGCACAGGGATGGTGGCAACCCCTAATAATGAGCACAGCAGGTGTACAGACCAGGGAACTCGGCACAGGTGTACCATTTATGAGGATCCCCATCATCCCTGTGCTGATTTCCTGGGCCTGTACACCTGCCGTGCCCCTTATGAGGGGTTTCCACCATCGCTGCGGAAACTGTTGGCGCTATATAAATCCTGTTTAATAATAATCACTATGCTGAGTTCCCAGGTCTGTACACCTGCTGTGCCCATTATGAGTGGGTCCCACCATCCCTGCACTGAGTTCCTGGAAACCCTCGTAATGGACACAGCAGGGGTACAGACCCAGAAACTCAGCACAGGGATGGTGGGAAACCCTCATAATGGGCACAGCAGAGAGACCTTTAAAATATCTTTTTTCTCTCCAGCATCCAAACACTAAAATATCAAGCCTAGGACTCTGAAGCAAGACATTTTTTTAAAAAATATGCTGCCGTATCCCATGCAGGAGAAGAGCAGGTTAGGTATTAGTTGATGGACACAGGTTTGTTTATGGATAATGGGAGGAAGCCAAACAGTTAAATCCATAGTCTATAGAGAGGTGGTCCTTTTGGTACTTAGCCCATGATCCCTAAGCAGGTTATGAAGCATCAGAAAGAACGATGGATGCCATTGGTCCCATGTTTTTCCTTAAAGCGGAGTTCCACTAGTTTGTAAGTTTATTAAAAGTCAGCAGCTACAAAAAAAAAAAAAAAAAAAAAAAAAAGTGTAGCTGCTGAGTTTTAATAAACAGACACTCACCTGTTCCACGATCCAGCGATGCGGCCGCCCGAAGCCTCGCCCCTCTCCCCTGCGCCGGCATTGCAACTGTGGGCACCCGGCCGTGACAGCCTGCGGATTCACAGCGAAGTGCGCACTGAGCGAGTAGCGCTGCGCTCTGTTAGTGGCCAGGCAAACTTCTGGGACCTGCGACGTGTCCCAGAAGATTGCAGAGAGGGAGGGGGAGAGGAGGAGTTGCCTAGGTGGCGAGAGCAGGAAGTGGGAGCTGGGTACCTGTCAAAACTAGGTACACGCTTCCCCCCCCCCCACAAAAAAAAAAAAAAAAAAATGTGGCATGTAAGGGGGGTGAGGAGTGCTTAAAGCAGAAGTTCCACTTTTGGGTGAAACTCTGCTATAGTTCACCTTTACAAAAAAAACCTGCCTATGGCGGTAAGGGACATTTTTAGATTGAGGCCGGGTTCACACTTATCCGAACTGGACGCGGGTTTTCCCCATATCCAATTCGCATGACAGGAGAGTGTGCCTAGCTCGCAATGGAGTCGGTTCACACACCCCAGGGGTGGCTGCGTCAGTTGGAAAGGGTCCTGTGCTTCTTTGGTTCTGATTCAGGTAAAAATTTCAGACCCGATTCGCACCTGAAACCGGTGAACAGGGACACACCGGACCCCATGCTGGGAGCTGCAGCATGTGTGAACCCGGCCTCAAGCGGTAAAAAACTGCCATGTTTTTTTTTTAAACCTGCAAGGTAAAAGTTATAATGTGTTAGTAGGCATCGCATACTAGCACTTATGTGAAACTTGCCTTAAAGAGGAAGTAAACCCTGATGGAGTTTACTCCCACTTTAACCACTTAAGGACTGAGCCTCTTTTTTTAGATGTGTTGTTTACAAGTTAAAAACATTTTTTTTTGCTAATAAATTACTTAGAAAAAAAAAAAAAAAAGTATAATGTTTGGGGGTTCTAACACCCTAGAGAATAAAATGGCGGTCGTTGCAATACTTTCTGTCACACCGGTCTTACAAGCGCACTTTTTTTGGGTAAAAAAAAAAAAAAAATAATGAGACAACAGTAAAGTTAGCCCAATTTTTTTTTATATTGTGAAAGATAATGTTACGCCAAGTAAATCGATACCCAACATGTCACCCTTCAAAATTGCACCCGCTCGTGGAATGGCGACAAACTTTTACCCTTAAAAATCTCCATAGGCGACGTTTAAAAAAATTCTACAGGTTGCAAGTTTTGAGTTACAGAGGAGGTCTAGGTTTAGAATTATTGCTCTCGCTCTACCGATCGCGGCGATATCTCACATGTGTGGTTTAAAAACACAGTTTTCATATGCGGGCGCTACTCACGTATGCGTTCGCTTCTGCACGCAAGCCCAGCTTTTTTTTTTTTTTCTTATTTATTTTACCTTTTATTTTTACACTGTTTTTAAAAAAAAAAAAAAAACTGTCACTTTTATTCCTATTACAAGGAATGTAAACATCCCTTGTAAGACCCCTTTCACACTGGGGCGCTTTGCAGGAGCTACAGCGCTAAAAATAGCACCTGCAAAGCGCCCTGAAACAGCCGGTGCAGTCTCTCCAATGTGAAAGCCCCGAGGGCTTTCACACTGGAGCGGTGCGCTGGCAGGACGCTGCTAAAAGTCCTGCTAGCAGCATCTTTGGAGCGGTGTATACACCGCTCCTGCCCATCGAAATCAATGGAGCAGTGCAGCTATACCGCTGGCATAGCGCTGCTGCAGCAGCGCTTTGCGGGAGGGGGTTTTAACCCTTTTTCGGCTGCTAGCGGGGGTTAAAACCATCCCCGCTAGCGGCCGAATAGTGCCGCTAAAACGACGGTAAAGCGCCGCTTTACCGCCGATGCCACCCCAGTGTGAAAGGGGCCTGATAGAAAAAAGGCATGACAGGACCTCTTAAATATGAAACCTCGGGGTCAAAAACACCTCAGATCTCATATATACACACACACTTAAATGCAATTAAAAAAAAAAAGATTTTTAAATGACAAAGTTCATTTAAGAACTATGGGCGGAAGTGACGTTTTGACGTTGCTTCTGCACTGCAGTGTCATGGACACGGGTGGGGGCCATCTTCCCCTCACTCATCTCCATGCCCAGCTAGTCAAAGCATCCGATCACCTCCGGCCCCCTCTCCTGCCGCTGATAAAAAGTGATCTTTTGGTGATGGTGGAGGTAAGCAAGTATGACTAGGCCTCACTTCGCAACGCCCTGGGGGCACTCCAGTCAGGCTTCATAATCTACATACCTTATGAAGCCTGACTGGAGTGCCCCCAGGGCGTTGCGAAGTGAGGCCTAGTCATCACTGCTTACCTCCACCATCACAGGAGATTTCTCTCATGCTGAGCTCGGAGCTACTGCATGAGGGGAGAGAGTGAGTATGTGAGGGGGTTTGAATAAGAGAAAGAGCTCACTCCTGCGATGGCGGAGGAGAGCAGTGACGACTAGGCCTCACTTGGCAACATCCTGGGAGTATTCCAGTCAGGCTTCATAAGGTATGTAGATGGCCCCTACATTCAACTTTATTCAGAGCAGCAGTTCGTTTTTATCTGCATAGGCAGGTTTGTGGTAAAGGTGAACATACCTTGAACCTCTTCCAGACCACATATTATATTATATATTATTTTTACCAGTTGGTGATCCGCTTTCATATAAAAGTGATCCCGGTGGCGCATTCGCCAGAGGATCACTCGTATAGGCAGCAGGAGAGGTACACCCTCCCCCGCTTTCCGGTCATTTCCCCAGCTTACCGGAGATGTCGGTAAAAGGAGGAAACGATCCGATCCCCTGGAGCGATAGGCAGTTAGTCGAGTGAGGGCAAGATGGCATCCACTCGACTATGCCCTTGGAGGACCAAAGCTGGCGTCACTTCCGCCTCTAGGCCTTTTTTTTGTGTAAGGACTTTTTTTTGTGTAAATGTAAAAATTCCGAACCTGCCTTCAGTGTGAACAGGGACTTAGCCCAGGTTCACATCGCTGTGGGGGAGAAATCGCACGAGTTCAACCCAGCAATGCAGTCCAAATTCAGGGGCCATTTGACAGACGTCTGTGCAGGTTCCCGCACAGATGTCTATACAAATCTCCCCCGAAGTCGCCAAAAGCAGCACAGGAACAGCACAGGAACTGCTTCTCGGAATCGGTGGGGAGCCGCACAGATGTCTATACAAATCTCCCCCGAGGTCGCCAAAAGCAGCACAGGAACTACTTCTCAGAATCGGTGGGGAGCCGCAAAGCAGGCGCTGCACCGATTCGGGTCAGTGCCATTGCCAGCAATAGCCGCCGATTTGGCATGCAATGTGAACCAGGGCTAAAACCTGGAAGCTGATTGGCTACCATGCACAGCTGCACCTGATTTTGCATGCTCCGGTTTTAGTAAATCAACCCCAAAGTACTGAATACAAAAAGGGGGAGATTTACTAAGCCCCCCGTTCACACCGAAAACAACTTATCATGCAAATTTGACAGGTCAAGTTGCACCCTTATTGTCGGCAATGGTACTGTTCAAATTGGTGCGATGCTGCATCGATATGAAAAAAGTGGTTCCTGCACTACTTTTGCCAAATTCAGGTGCGACTTGCATAGACATCTGTACGTAAGGCCGCACAGATGTCTTCCAAGTCCGACTGACACGCAACTTTGAAATTATGCGATTTCGAAAGCCGTATGCAACGTTAAACGAGGGCGCACACAGAATCTGGTACAGCAAAACCAGCTTCTGGGCTTTACTCTCAGTTCATACCGAGGCGTCCTGTCAGGTGACTTAGCCGCCTTACAAGTCACGCTCCATTCAGTGCAATGGAACCGTTCCAATTGGAGTGGCTCCCCTGGGGACGACTTCCGAGCGACTTGCATTGGACTTTGTCGTTTGCAAGTCGCGCTGTATGGAGGCGGCTTCAGAGTCTGGCGACTTTGAAACAGCCCCTGTGTGAACCAAGACTTAGAGCCCTTTCACACTGCCAGTGCCCGGGCGTCAGGGGGTAAAGCGGCGTTAGTCTTAGTGGCGATTTACCATCATTTTTGCGGCGCTAGCAGCGGGGGGGGCGCTTTTTAACCCCGCTAGTGGGCGAATAAAGGGTTAAAAGCGCTTGCAAAGCGCTGCTTTGGCGGCGCTGCCCATTGATTTCATTGGGCAGGGAGGCTTAAGGAGCGGTGGCTTTTGAGGCTTTTTTCAGGCGCCATTTTTAGCGTTAAAGTGCCTGAAAAACGCCTCCAGTGTGAAAGGGGTCTTATTGTCAAAGTTTAATCGAATAAGCTAAAAGATAGAAGCTGATTGGTTCCTATGCACAGCTGCACCAGATTTTGGTTTGTCCTCCCATTACATACTTTTGGTAACTTTACGGTGGCCAAAACGCAGAACGATTTTATACACCATTGATTTACTGCTGGATCATAAATAAACACCCATCAGAAGTTTGCTCTGTGTGTCATACACCGAACAATCACATTGGATTATCTGCTTTCCTGCGATTAGGTTTTCCCACCCACACTGAAAAAAATTGATTAAAAGTGATCGCTTTTATGCCATCAATCGATGACGCCATAGGAGTCTTCTCAATAATCCATAGATCTGATCATATTATCTGATCCGGTGAAGCTCGGTAAAACGTGTGCATAATCACGCATTTTTTTGCGCCCATTACGAAATGCGAGTTGCATTTCACGGGCTCATTCATTGTTAAATGGCAATAAATGAGATTGTTCTACCCGGCTCAGACAATCGCACCTGAACGTTCGTTAGAAGGCATGCATAAATCGTGTCTCTTTGTACACAGTACGGAAAGCGGGTCGTATTTTGCATCCCCACTCATTAACGACACCCCAAAAATGCGCATTTTGCAGCAAAAACGCACTTTTAAAAGCACTCAAAATACCAACCAAACCGCTCTCTTGGTCCTCCCAGGACCTCCTGCTCTCTAGCTCCCTCGTCACCTCCTCCCATGCTAGTCTCCAGGACTTCTCCAGAGCCTCTCCCATCCTTTGGAACTCCCTACCTCATCTGTAGACGATCCCTAAAAAACCTTCTCTTTAAAGAAGCCTATCCTGCTTCTAAACTTATGGCCCGAACACACGACCCGGAAAATCGGACGAAAAATACCGCTTTTGACACGATCGTACGATAATCGGAACGTTAGTACAGAGCTTGCGAAAGCAGAGCACGACAATTCATCCAATCGGACAAGCACGACAATTTTCCTCGTACAATACCAGATCGTACCAATTTTAGTTTAGTCAGTACAGTTGTCGTCGGAAAATAGAATACAAATACTTTACAACACATGACATCACTTCTGATTTTTTTTTTTCTCTCGTACGAGAATTTGTGACTTTAGTAACCTATTCAACTTCTACTTATTATTATTTATGGTACTTGTATAGCGCCGGTCAATTTACGCAGCGCTTTACATATACATTGTACATTCACATTGGTCCCTACCCTCAAGGAGCTTGCGACTATTAAGCGAAAAAAAAAGTCGGATGATCTGTCTGATTTTCGGATCGTGTGTATGGGCCATAATACACCACGGGGGGGGCCCGATTTACTAAAAATCCAATGCAGCTGTGCATGGTAGCCAATCAGCTTCTTCAATTATACTTTGACAATAACACCTGGAAGCTGATTGGTTTCTAAGAAGTGCTGCACCAGATTTTAAACACTCTCCAGATTTAGAGCTATCCATACACTATACGAATTTTCTCGTTCAACTTTCCATTAGATTTAACAAAACCATATAATACGAAGTCACACCTAAGCCCTTTCATTTTGTATGCAATCAGGCAGGCCCTTGCACCACATAGCTGAAGGTAAATCTAAAAAGGAAATTGAATAAGAAAAAAAATTGTATAGTGTATGGCCAGCCTTAATAAATCAACCCAAATTTTTTTTTAACTTTCTCAATCAGCCCATCCCCCCCCCACAGCCATTACCTTTTGTATCAACCGACCCTCCCCTTTTAGATTGTAAGCTCCAACGAGCAGGGCCCTCCGATTCCTCTTGTACTCCCCATTGTATTGCAATTGTATTGTCAGCCCTCATATTGTGAAGTGCTGCACACACTGTTGGTGCCATATAAATCCTGAATAATAATTATAATAGCGAAAAGTGACATGAGCTACTTTGCTGCTCGAAGGGCAGCCTATCCGTTTCATAAGAAAAGCGCTAGGTGCGAACGGGGCCTCAGATCTCAGAGTGTATGGCCACCATAGGGGAGATTGTACAATCAGGTTGTAGAGTGTATGGCCAGCTCCGATCTGCCGGGGTTTTATTTTGTATCCTGAAAATTATAGAAGTAAAAAAAATAGTCTAAAATTCCGAGGTGGGCGGAATGCGGCCGGGAACTAGAAGAGTGCGATTCTGGATTCCCCGGGCGATAGATGGAGCCAGCGAATGACTCAGCCTGCCGAGCTCCACCCAACACAGAACTGTCACTTATGGATGGAGTCGGGCCCCGACAACCCAAATGTGGCCCCCTGAGCGAGAAGACACTGAGATGTAGGGGGTCCTCCCTATAGAATAATAAACATTTCCAGAGCAGCAGGCAAAACAATGCAAAGTCACTCCATGCAGCCCCCCCATCCCTGCAGATGTGATCCATGGAGGGGGGGGGGGAAAAATCACAGGGAGCTCTGCACAGCACACAGCTATGGAGGACACTGCAGAGCAGCACCCCATCCTGCAGCCACTGCAGAGCAGCCCAGCCCGGCCAATGCAGCACAGGCAGATGTCTGATAGAGAAGAGGCATGCAGGGAAAGACATAACAGGGCTGCTTACCTCTCAGCTGACACTCATGGTGCAGGGGGGGAACTTTGCAATGCTTGTCGGTGAGGAAACCCCCAGAGATGTCTGTCCAGGGAGGGGATCCTGTCTGTCTGCACTCCCAGCACAAGGGTGAGACCAGGCGGCTCCTGCAGATCTGCTGCAAACTAACTTTCTTCTGTGTTCAGAGAGGAGGGAGGGAGAGGAGGAGCCCAGCTATATAACACAGCCATGCGACTAATGCAGAGCCTAACCATATGACAACACAGCTTCTCAACTACCGCCTAATCATGGCACAACCGTCCGACTAATGCAGAGCCTGACCAACATACAACACAACCGTCCGACTAATGCAGAGCCCGGCTGTACAACACAACCGTCCGACTAATGCAGAGCTCAGCCATACAAGACAAACCATCCGACTAATGCAGAGCCCGGCCATACAAAACAAACTGTCCGACTAATGCAGAGCCCAACCATACAACACAACACAACCCTCCGACTAATGCAGAGCTTGACCATACAACACAACTGTCCAACTAATGCAGAGCTCGACCATACAACACAAACCGTCCGACTAATGCAGAGCTCGACCATACAACACAACCGACCGACTAATGCAGAGCCCGACCATACAACACAAACCGTCCGACTAATGCAGAGCCCGACCATACAACACAAACCGTCCGACTAATGCAGAGCCCGACCATACAACACAAACCGTCCGACTAATGCAGAGCCCGACCATACAACACAAACCGTCCGACTAATGCAGAGCTCGACCATACAACACAACCCCTCCGTCTAATGCAGAGCCCGGCCATACAACACAACCGTCCGACTAATGCAGAGCCCAGCCGTACAACACAACCGTCCGACTAATGCAGAGCCCGACCATACAACACAACCCTCCGACTAATGCAGAGCCCGACCATACAACACAACCGTCCGACTAATGCAGAGCCCAACCATACAACACAAACCGTCCAACTAATGCAGAGCCCGGCCACACAACACAACCGTCCGACTAATGCAGAGCCCGACCATACAACACAAACCCTCCGACTAATGCAGAGCCCGACCATACAACACAACCCTCCGACTAATGCACAGCCCGGCCATACAACACAACCGACCGACTAATGCAGAGCACGACCATACAACACAAACCGTCTGACTAATGCAGAGCTCAGCCATACAACACAACCCTCCGACTAATGCAGAGCCCGACCATACAACACAACTGTCCGACTAATGCAGAGCCCGGCCATACAACACAACCGTCCGACTAATGCAGAGCCCAACCATACAACACAACCCTCCGACTAATGCAGAGCCCGACCATACAACACAACCGTCCGACTAATGCAGAGCCCGACCATACAACTCAACCGACCGACTAATGCAGAGCTCGACCATACAACACAACCCTCCGACTAATGCAGAGCCCGACCATACAACACAACCGTCCGACTAATGCAGAGCCCGACCATACAACACAACCGTCCGACTAATGCAGAGCCCGACCATACAACACAACCGTCCGACTAATGCAGAGCCCGACCATACAACACAACCGTCCGACTAATGCAGAGCCCGACCATACAACACAACCCTCCGACTAATGCAGAGCCCGACCATACAACACAAACCGTCCGACTAATGCAGAGCCTGACCATACAACACAAACCGTCCGACTAATGCAGAGCCTGACCATACAACACAACCCCTCCGTCTAATGCAGAGCCCGGCCATACAACACAACTGTCCGACTAATGCAGAGCCCAGCCGTACAACACAACCGTCCGACTAATGCAGAGCCCGACCATACAACACAACCCTCCGACTAATGCAGAGCCCGACCATACAACACAACCGTCCGACTAATGCAGAGCCCAACCATACAACACAAACCGTCCAACTAATGCAGAGCCCGGCCACACAACACAACCGTCCGACTAATGCAGAGCTCAGCCATACAACACAAACCATCCGACTAATGCAGAGCCCGACCATACAACACAACCCTCCGACTAATGCACAGCCCGGCCATACAACACAACCGACCGACTAATGCAGAGCACGACCATACAACACAAACCGTCCGACTAATGCAGAGCTCAGCCATACAACACAACCCTCCGACTAATGCAGAGCCCGACCATACAACACAACTGTCCGACTAATGCAGAGCCCGGCCATACAACACAACCGTCCGACTAATGCAGAGCCCAACCATACAACACAACCCTCCGACTAATGCAGAGCCCGACCATACAACACAACCGTCCGACTAATGCAGAGCCCGACCATACAACACAACCGTCCGACTAATGCAGAGCCCGACCATACAACACAACCGTCCGACTAATGCAGAGCCCGACCATACAACACAACCGTCCGACTAATGCAGAGCCCGACCATACAACACAACCCTCCGACTAATGCAGAGCCCGACCATACAACACAAACCGTCCGACTAATGCAGAGCCCGACCATACAACACAACCGTCCGACTAATGCAGAGCCTGACCATACAACACAACCCTCCGACTAATGCAGAGCCTGACCATACAACACAACCGTCCGACTAATGCAGAGCCCGGCCATACAACACAACCGTCCGACTAATGCAGAGCCCGACCATACAACACAAACCGTCCGACTAATGCAGAGCCCGACCATACAACACAACCGTCCGACTAATGCAGAGCCCGACCATACAACACAAACCGTCCGACTAATGCAGAGCCTGGCCATACAACACAACTGTCCGACTAATGCAGAGCCCGGCCATACAACACAAACCCTCTGTCTAATGCAGAGCCCGACCATACAACAAAAACTGTCCGACTAATGCAGAGCCCGACCATACAACAAAAACTGTCCGACTAATGCAGAGCCCGACCATACAACACAAACTGTCCGACTAATGCAGAGCCCGACCATACAACACAACCCTCCGACTAATGCAGAGCCCGACCATACAACACAACCCCCCGACTAATGCAGAGCCCGACCATACAACACAAACCATCTGACTAATGCAGAGCCCGACCATACAACACAACCATCCGACTAATGCAGAGCCCGAGCATACAACACAACCGACCGACTAATGCAGAGCCCGACCATACAACACAACCGTCCGACTAATGCAGAGCCCGACCATACAACACAACCCTCCGACTAATGCAGAGCCCGACCATACAACACAAACCGTCCGACTAATGCAGAGCCCGACCATACAACACAACCGTCCGACTAATGCAGAGCCCGACCATACAACACAACCGTCCGACTAATGCAGAGCCCGACCATACAACACAACCCTCCGACTAATGCAGAGCCCGGCCATACAACACAACCGTCCGACTAATGCAGAGCCCGAAATACAACACAACCGTCCGACTAATGCAGAGCCCGACCATACAACACAAACCGTCCGACTAATGCAGAGCCTGGCCATACAACACAACTGTCCGACTAATGCAGAGCCCGGCCATACAACACAAACCCTCTGTCTAATGCAGAGCCCGACCATACAACAAAAACTGTCCGACTAATGCAGAGCCCGACCATACAACAAAAACTGTCCGACTAATGCAGAGCCCGACCATACAACACAAACTGTCCGACTAATGCAGAGCCCGACCATACAACACAACCCTCCGACTAATGCAGAGCCCGACCATACAACACAACCCCCCGACTAATGCAGAGCCCGACCATACAACACAAACCATCTGACTAATGCAGAGCCCGACCATACAACACAACCATCCGACTAATGCAGAGCCCGAGCATACAACACAACCGACCGACTAATGCAGAGCCCGACCATACAACACAACCGACCGACTAATGCAGAGCCCGACCATACAACACAACCCTCCGACTAATGCAGAGCCCGACCATACAACACAACCGACCGACTAATGCAGAGCCCGACCATACAACACAAACCCTCCGACTAATGCAGAGCCCGATCATACAACACAACCCTCCGACTAATGCAGAGCCCGGCCATACAACACAACCCTCCGACTAATGCAGAGCCCGACCATACAACACAACCATCCGACTAATGCAGAGCCCGGCCATACAACACAAACCATCCGACTAATGCAGAGCCTGACCATACAACACAACCCCCCGACTATAGCAGAGCCAGGCCATACAACTCATCCCCCCGCCTATAGCAGAGCCCGGCCATACAACACAACCCTCCGACTAATGCAGAGCCTGACCACGCAACACAACTGTCCGACTAATGCAGAGCCCGACCATACAACACAAACCCTCCGACTAATGCAGAGCCCGACCATACAACACAGCCCTCCGACTAATGCAGAGCCCGACCATACAACACAACCCTCCGACTAATGCAGAGCCCAACCATACAACACAACCCTCCAACTAATGCAGAGCCCGACCATACAACACAACCGACCGACTAATGCAGAGCCCGACCATACAACTCAACCGACCGACTAATGCAGAGCCCGACCATACATCACAAACCCTCCGACTAATGCAGAGCCCGACCATACAACACAGCCCTCCGACTAATGCAGAGCCCGACCATACAACACAGCCCTCCGACTAATGCAGAGCCCGACCATACAACACAACCCTCCGACTAATGCACAGCCTGGCCATACAACACAACCGACCGACTAATGCAGAGCACGACCATACAACACAAACCGTCCGACTAATGCAGAGCCCGACCATACAACACAAACCGTCCGACTAATGCAGAGCCTGACCATACAACACAAACCGTCCGACTAATGCAGAGCCTGACCATACAACACAACCCCTCCGTCTAATGCAGAGCCCGGCCATACAACACAACTGTCCGACTAATGCAGAGCCCAGCCGTACAACACAACCGTCCGACTGATGCAGAGCCCAGCCGTACAACACAACCGTCCGACTAATGCAGAGCCCGACCATACAACACAACCCTCCGACTAATGCAGAGCCCGACCATACAACACAACCGTCCGACTAATGCAGAGCCCAACCATACAACACAAACCGTCCAACTAATGCAGAGCCCGGCCACACAACACAACCGTCCGACTAATGCAGAGCTCAGCCATACAACACAAACCATCCGACTAATGCAGAGCCCGACCATACAACACAACCCTCCGACTAATGCACAGCCCGGCCATACAACACAACCGACCGACTAATGCAGAGCACGACCATACAACACAAACCGTCCGACTAATGCAGAGCTCAGCCATACAACACAACCCTCCGACTAATGCAGAGCCCGACCATACAACACAACTGTCCGACTAATGCAGAGCCCGGCCATACAACACAACCGTCCGACTAATGCAGAGCCCAACCATACAACACAACCCTCCGACTAATGCAGAGCCCGACCATACAACACAACCGTCCGACTAATGCAGAGCCCGACCATACAACACAACCGTCCGACTAATGCAGAGCCCGACCATACAACACAACCGTCCGACTAATGCAGAGCCCGACCATACAACACAACCGTCCGACTAATGCAGAGCCCGACCATACAACACAACCCTCCGACTAATGCAGAGCCCGACCATACAACACAAACCGTCCGACTAATGCAGAGCCCGACCATACAACACAACCGTCCGACTAATGCAGAGCCCGACCATACAACACAACCGTCCGACTAATGCAGAGCCCGACCATACAACACAACCCTCCGACTAATGCAGAGCCCGACCATACAACACAAACCGTCCGACTAATGCAGAGCCCGACCATACAACACAACCGTCCGACTAATGCAGAGCCTGACCATACAACACAACCCTCCGACTAATGCAGAGCCTGACCATACAACACAACCGTCCGACTAATGCAGAGCCCGGCCATACAACACAACCGTCCGACTAATGCAGAGCCCGACCATACAACACAAACCGTCCGACTAATGCAGAGCCCGACCATACAACACAACCGTCCGACTAATGCAGAGCCCGACCATACAACACAAACCGTCCGACTAATGCAGAGCCTGGCCATACAACACAACTGTCCGACTAATGCAGAGCCCGGCCATACAACACAAACCCTCTGTCTAATGCAGAGCCCGACCATACAACAAAAACTGTCCGACTAATGCAGAGCCCGACCATACAACAGAAACTGTCCGACTAATGCAGAGCCCGACCATACAACACAAACTGTCCGACTAATGCAGAGCCCGACCATACAACACAACCCTCCGACTAATGCAGAGCCCGACCATACAACACAACCCCCCGACTAATGCAGAGCCCGACCATACAACACAAACCATCTGACTAATGCAGAGCCCAACCATACAACACAACCATCCGACTAATGCAGAGCCCGAGCATACAACACAACCGACCGACTAATGCTGAGCCCGACCATACAACACAACCGTCCGACTAATGCAGAGCCCGACCATAAAACACAACCCTCCGACTAATGCAGAGCCCGACCATACAACACAAACCGTCCGACTAATGCAGAGCCCGACCATACAACACAACCGTCCGACTAATGCAGAGCCCGACCATACAACACAACCGTCCGACTAATGCAGAGCCCGACCATACAACACAACCCTCCGACTAATGCAGAGCCCGGCCATACAACACAACCGTCCGACTAATGCAGAGCCCGAAATACAACACAACCGTCCGACTAATGCAGAGCCCGACCTTACAACACAAAACGTCCGACTAATGCAGAGCCTGGCCATACAACACAACTGTCCGACTAATGCAGAGCCCGGCCATACAACACAAACCCTCTGTCTAATGCAGAGCCCGACCATACAACAAAAACTGTCCGACTAATGCAGAGCCCGACCATACAACAAAAACTGTCCGACTAATGCAGAGCCCGACCATACAACACAAACTGTCCGACTAATGCAGAGCCCGACCATACAACACAACCCTCCGACCAATGCAGAGCCCGACCATACAACACAACCCCCCGACTAATGCAGAGCCCGACCATACAACACAAACCATCTGACTAATGCAGAGCCCGACCATACAACACAACCATCCGACTAATGCAGAGCCCGAGCATACAACACAACCGACCGACTAATGCAGAGCCCGACCATACAACACAACCGACCGACTAATGCAGAGCCCGACCATACAACACAACCCTCCGACTAATGCAGAGCCCGACCATACAACACAACCGACCGACTAATGCAGAGCCCGACCATACAACACAAACCCTCCGACTAATGCAGAGCCCGATCATACAACACAACCCTCCGACTAATGCAGAGCCCGGCCATACAACACAACCCTCCGACTAATGCAGAGCCCGACCATACAACACAACCATCCGACTAATGCAGAGCCCGGCCATACAACACAAACCATCCGACTAATGCAGAGCCTGACCATACAACACAACCCCCCGACTATAGCAGAGCCAGGCCATACAACTCATCCCCCCGCCTATAGCAGAGCCCGGCCATGCAACACAACCCTCCGACTAATGCAGAGCCTGACCACGCAACACAACTGTCCGACTAATGCAGAGCCCGACCATACAACACAAACCCTCCGACTAATGCAGAGCCCGACCATACAACACAGCCCTCCGACTAATGCAGAGCCCGACCATACAACACAACCCTCCGACTAATGCAGAGCCCAACCATACAACACAACCCTCCAACTAATGCAGAGCCCGACCATACAACACAACCGACCGACTAATGCAGAGCCCGACCATACAACTCAACCGACCGACTAATGCAGAGCCCGACCATACATCACAAACCCTCCGACTAATGCAGAGCCCGACCATACAACACAGCCCTCCGACTAATGCAGAGCCCGACCATACAACACAGCCCTCCGACTAATGCAGAGCCCGACCATACAACACAACCCTCCGACTAATGCACAGCCCGGCCATACAACACAACCGACCGACTAATGCAGAGCACGACCATACAACACAAACCGTCCGACTAATGCAGAGCCCGACCATACAACACAAACCGTCCGACTAATGCAGAGCTCGACCATACAACACAAACTGTCCGACTAATGCAGAGCCTGACCATACAACACAAACCGTCCGACTAATGCAGAGCCTGACCATACAACACAACCCCTCCGTCTAATGCAGAGCCCGGCCATACAACACAACTGTCCGACTAATGCAGAGCCCAGCCGTACAACACAACCGTCCGACTAATGCAGAGCCCGACCATACAACACAACCCTCCGACTAATGCAGAGCCCGACCATACAACACAACCGTCCGACTAATGCAGAGCCCAACCATACAACACAAACCGTCCAACTAATGCAGAGCCCGGCCACAAAACACAACCGTCCGACTAATGCAGAGCTCAGCCATACAACACAAACCATCCGACTAATGCAGAGCCCGACCATACAACACAACCCTCCGACTAATGCACAGCCCGGCCATACAACACAACCGACCGACTAATGCAGAGCACGACCATACAACACAAACCGTCCGACTAATGCAGAGCTCAGCCATACAACACAACCCTCCGACTAATGCAGAGCCCGACCATACAACACAACTGTCCGGCCATACAACACAACCGTCCGACTAATGCAGAGCCCAACCATACAACACAACCCTCCGACTAATGCAGAGCCCGACCATACAACACAACCGTCCGACTAATGCAGAGCCCGACCATACAACACAACCGTCCGACTAATGCAGAGCCCGACCATACAACACAACCGTCCGACTAATGCAGAGCCCGACCATACAACACAACCCTCCGACTAATGCAGAGCCCGACCATACAACACAACCGTCCGACTAATGCAGAGCCTGACCATACAACACAACCCTCCGACTAATGCAGAGCCTGACCATACAACACAACCGTCCGACTAATGCAGAGCCCGGCCATACAACACAACCGTCCGACTAATGCAGAGCCCGACCATACAACACAAACCGTCCGACTAATGCAGAGCCCGACCATACAACACAACCGTCCGACTAATGCAGAGCCCGACCATACAACACAAACCGTCCGACTAATGCAGAGCCTGGCCATACAACACAACTGTCCGACTAATGCAGAGCCCGGCCATACAACACAAACCCTCTGTCTAATGCAGAGCCCGACCATACAACAAAAACTGTCCGACTAATGCAGAGCCCGACCATACAACAAAAACTGTCCGACTAATGCAGAGCCCGACCATACAACACAAACTGTCCGACTAATGCAGAGCCCGACCATACAACACAACCCTCCGACTAATGCAGAGCCCGACCATACAACACAACCCCCCGACTAATGCAGAGCCCGACCATACAACACAAACCATCTGACTAATGCAGAGCCCGACCATACAACACAACCATCCGACTAATGCAGAGCCCGAGCATACAACACAACCGACCGACTAATGCAGAGCCCGACCATACAACACAACCGACCGACTAATGCAGAGCCCGACCATACAACACAAACCCTCCGACTAATGCAGAGCCCGACCATACAACACAGCCCTCCGACTAATGCAGAGCCCGACCATACAACACAACCCTCCGACTAATGCAGAGCCCGACCATACAACACAACCGACCGACTAATGCAGAGCCCGACCATACAACTCAATCGACCGACTAATGCAGAGCCCGACCATACATCACAAACCCTCCGACTAATGCAGAGCCCGACCATACAACACAGCCCTCCGACTAATGCAGAGCCCGACCATACAACACAACCGACCGACTAATGCAGAGCCCGACCATACAACACAAACCCTCCGACTAATGCAGAGCCCGGCCATACAACACAACCCTCCGACTAATGCAGAGCCCAACCATACAACAAAACCCTCCGACTAATGCAGAGCCCGACCATACAACACAACCGACCGACTAATGCAGAGCCCGACCATACAACACAAACCCTCCGACTAATGCAGAGCCCGGCCATACAACACAACCCTCCGACTAATGCAGAGCCCGACCATACAACACAACCCTCCGACTAATGCAGAGCCCGACCATACAACACAACCGTCCGACTAATGCAGAGCCCGGCCATACAACACAACCGTCCGACTAATGCAGAGCCCGGCCATACAACACAACCCCCCGACTATAGCAGAGCCCGGCCATACAACACAACCCCCCGACTAATGCAGAGCCCGACCATACAACACAACCGTCCGACTAATGCAGAGCCCGACCATACAACACAAACCGTCCGACTAATGCAGAGCCTGACCATACAACACAACCGTCCGACTAATGCAGAGCCCGACCATACAACACAAACCGTCCGACTAATGCAGAGCCCGACCATACAACACAACCGTCCGACTAATGCAGAGCCCGACCATACAACACAAACCGTCCGACTAATGCAGAGCCTGGCCATACAACAGAACTGTCCGACTAATGCAGAGCCCGGCCATACAACACAAACCCTCTGTCTAATGCAGAGCCCGACCATACAACAAAAACTGTCCGACTAATGCAGAGCCCGACCATACAACAAAAACTGTCCGACTAATGCAGAGCCCGACCATACAACACAAACTGTCCGACTAATGCAGAGCCCGACCATACAACACAACCCTCCGACTAATGCAGAGCCCGACCATACAACACAACCCCCCGACTAATGCAGAGCCCGACCATACAACACAAACCATCTGACTAATGCAGAGCCCGACCATACAACACAACCATCCGACTAATGCAGAGCCCGAGCATACAACACAACCGACCGACTAATGCAGAGCCCGACCATACAACACAACTGACCGACTAATGCAGAGCCCGACCATACAACACAAACCCTCCGACTAATGCAGAGCCCGACCATACAACACAGCCCTCCGACTAATGCAGAGCCCGACCATACAACACAACCCTCCGACTAATGCAGAGCCCAACCATACAACACAACCCTCCAACTAATGCAGAGCCCGACCATACAACACAACCGACCGACTAATGCAGAGCCCGACCATACAACTCAACCGACCGACTAATGCAGAGCCCGACCATACATCACAAACCCTCCGACTAATGCAGAGCCCGACCATACAACACAGCCCTCCGACTAATGCAGAGCCCGACCATACAACACAACCGACCGACTAATGCAGAGCCCGACCATACAACACAAACCCTCCGACTAATGCAGAGCCCGGCCATACAACACAACCCTCCGACTAATGCAGAGCCCAACCATACAACACAACCCTCCGACTAATGCAGAGCCCAACCATACAACACAACCCTCCGACTAATGCAGAGCCCGACCATACAACACAACCGTCCGACTAATGCAGAGCCCGGCCATACAACACAACCGTCCGACTAATGCAGAGCCCGGCCATACAACACAACCCCCCGACTATAGCAGAGCCCGGCCATACAACACAACCCCCCGACTATAGCAGAGCCCGGCCATACAACACAACCGTCCGACTAATGCAGAGCCCGACCATACAACACAAACTGTCCGACTAATGCAGAGCCTGACCATACAACACAACCGTCCGACTAATGCAGAGCCCGACCATACAACACAAACCGTCCGACTAATGCAGAGCCCGACCATACAACACAACCGTCCGACTAATGCAGAGCCCGACCATACAACACAAACCGTCCGACTAATGCAGAGCCTGGCCATACAACAGAACTGTCCGACTAATGCAGAGCCCGGCCATACAACACAAACCCTCTGTCTAATGCAGAGCCCGACCATACAACAAAAACTGTCCGACTAATGCAGAGCCCGACCATACAACAAAAACTGTCTGACTAATGCAGAGCCCGACCATACAACACAAACTGTCCGACTAATGCAGAGCCCGACCATACAACACAACCCTCCGACTAATGCAGAGCCCGACCATACAACACAACCCCCTGACTAATGCAGAGCCCGACCATACAACACAAACCATCTGACTAATGCAGAGCCCGACCATACAACACAACCATCCGACTAATGCAGAGCCCGAGCATACAACACAACCGACCGACTAATGCAGAGCCCGACCATACAACACAACCGACCGACTAATGCAGAGCCCGACCATACAACACAAACCCTCCGACTAATGCAGAGCCCGACCATACAACACAACCGACCGACTAATGCAGAGCCCGACCATACAACACAACCCTCCGACTAATGCAGAGCCCGACCATACAACACAACCGACCGACTAATGCAGAGCCCGACCATACAACACAAACCCTCCGACTAATGCAGAGCCCGATCATACAACACAACCCTCCGACTAATGCAGAGCCCGGCCATACAACACAACCCTCCGACTAATGCAGAGCCCGACCATACAACACAACCATCCGACTAATGCAGAGCCCGGCCATACAACACAAACCATCCGACTAATGCAGAGCCTGACCATACAACACAACCCCCCGACTATAGCAGAGCCAGGCCATACAACTCATCCCCCCGCCTATAGCAGAGCCCGGCCATACAACACAACCCTCCGACTAATGCAGAGCCTGACCACGCAACACAACTGTCCGACTAATGCAGAGCCCGACCATACAACACAAACCCTCCGACTAATGCAGAGCCCGACCATACAACACAGCCCTCCGACTAATGCAGAGCCCGACCATACAACACAACCCTCCGACTAATGCAGAGCCCAACCATACAACACAACCCTCCAACTAATGCAGAGCCCGACCATACAACACAACCGACCGACTAATGCAGAGCCCGACCATACAACTCAACCGACCGACTAATGCAGAGCCCGACCATACATCACAAACCCTCCGACTAATGCAGAGCCCGACCATACAACACAGCCCTCCGACTAATGCAGAGCCCGACCATACAACACAACCGACCGACTAATGCAGAGCCCGACCATACAACACAAACCCTCCGACTAATGCAGAGCCCGGCCATACAACACAACCCTCCGACTAATGCAGAGCCCAACCATACAACACAACCCTCCGACTAATGCAGAGCCCGACCATACAACACAACCGTCCGACTAATGCAGAGCCCGGCCATACAACACAAACCATCCGACTAATGCAGAGCCTGACCATACAACACAACCGTCCGACTAATGCAGAGCCCGGCCATACAACACAACCGTCCGACTAATGCAGAGCCCGGCCATACAACACAACCCCCCGACTATAGCAGAGCCCGGCCATACAACACAACCCCCCGACTATAGCAGAGCCCGGCCATACAACACAACCCCCCGACTAATGCAGAGCCCGGCCATACAACACAACCCTCCGACTAATGCAGAGCCTGACCACGCAACACAACTGTCCGACTAATGCAGAGCCTGGCCATACAACACAACCCTCCGACTAATGCAGAGCCCGGCCATACAACACAACCCCCCGACTATAGCAGAACCCGGCCATACAACACAACCCTCCGACTAATGCAGAGCCCAGCCATACAACACAACCCTCCGACTAATGCAGAGCCCAACCATACAAGACAACCCTCCGACTAATGCAGAGCCCGACCATACAACACAACCGACCGACTAATGCAGAGCCCGACCATACAACACAAACCCTCCGACTAATGCAGAGCCCGGCCATACAACACAACCCTCCGACTAATGCAGAGCCCGACCATACAACACAACCCTCTGACTAATGCAGAGCCCGACCATACAACACAACCGTCCGACTAATGCAGAGCCCGACCATACAACACAACCGACCGACTAATGCAGAGCCCGGCCATACAACACAAACCATCTGACTAATGCAGAGCCTGACCATACAACACAACCGTCCGACTAATGCAGAGCCCGGCCATACAACACAACCCCCCGACTATAGCAGAGCCCGGCCATACAACACAACCGTCCGACTAATGCAGAGCCTGACCATACAACACAACTCCCCGACTAATGCAGAGCCCGACCATACAACACAACTCCCTGACTAATGCAGCTTTAACTGACAATTGCGCGGTTGTGCGACACTGTACCCAAACAAAATTGACGTCCCTTTTTTCCCACAAAAAGAGCTTTCTTTTGGTGGTATTTGATCACCTCTGCAATTTTTATTTTTTGCGCTATAAACAAAAAAGTGTGACCATTTTGAAAAAAACTATATTTTTTACATTTTTCTATAATATACATAAAAAAAAATAAAAAAATGTATTCATTAGTTTAGGCCGATATGTATTTTTCTACATATTTTTGGTTAAAAAAATCGCAATAAGCGTATATTGATTGGTTTGCGCAAAAGTTATAGCGTCTACAAAATAGGGGATAGATTTATGGCATTTTTATTATTTTTTTTTAACTAGTAATGGCGGCGATCTGCGATTTTTAGCGGGACTTAGACATAGCGGCAAACAGATCGGACACTTTTGACACATTTTTGATACCATTGACATTTATACAGCGATCAGAGCTAAAAATAGCCACTGATTACTGTATAAATGTCACTGGCAGGGAAGGGGTTAACACTAGGGGGCGATCAAGGGGTTTTACGTGTGTCCTAGGGAGGTGTATCTAACTGTGGGGACAGTGCAGTGACTGGGAGTAGAGAGACATCACTGTTTCTATTCACTAAAAACAGCAGATCACTCTCCTCTCCCTGACAGATTGGGGCATCTGTCTGTTTACATTGACAGATCCCCCGTTCTCTCCCTCTCAGGAGCGATCGCAGGTGCCCGGCGGACATGGCGGCTGACGGGCACTTGTATCAGCACATACGTCACGCGGCAGCGCATGCACACCGGCTAAACCGATTTAAAGGACCGACGTACAGCTACCTCGATTTGCCCAGGAGAGCCAACATGCTGCAGTATAATGACGGCGGAAGGTCGGCTAGTGGTTAAAGTGAAACCATAAAAAATGAGAAATAACAATAAATATGAAAAATCCTTTAAAGTGGTTGTAAACCCATTTGAAAAAAACCCCCAAAAAACTAACACCTGCAAGACAAAGGCATAATGAGCTAGTATGCGTAGCATACTAGCTCATTATGTAATACTCACCTGAGATCGAAGCCCTTGCTGCGGTGCACGTACACAGCACCGGCCGGTGACATCACTCCCGGAGGTTACTTCCGGGTATCGCGGCTCCGGCGTTGTGATTGGCCAGAGCCGCAATAACGCAATGACAGAGCCGCCGGTAACGGCACACTCACTGAAGCAAACGGCACGTACGTGCCATTGCTTCAGTGTGCATGTGCTGATGAAGTCGGCACATGCAAATACAGGGGATATCTCCTAAACCGTGCAGGTTTAGGAGATATCCTGGGTAGCTACAGGTAAGCCTTATTATAGGCTTACCTGTAGCAAAAATTGATCTGTAAGGGTTTACAACCACTTTAAATATAGTGCCTTGGGGGTGCCTTGGGGGTCCCCTTAGTCTGCCTGTAAATTTGCCCATCTGTACCATGTATAGAACCTGCTGCAGCAATAATGACATTTATAAAGTTAAAAAAAAGGAAAATTTCCCTGCAAGCTTTCTTTATTTTATAAACAATGGCTTGGGGAGCCAGTCTGCATGATGAGGCCACATATTAGTGCACTCAGAACAAGATTATAGACTTTTTGGATAAATTCTGGTGTCTCTTTCGCAGATTTTGCATAGAAGTAACAGGTGCGGAAAAATTGGGCTTTGGATGTTGGTGGTGCCTTCACACAATAACCCTATAGAAGTACTCTTCATGAAAGCAAGAATTGGCCTTGCTGTCAAAAATGAAATGATATGCACCTGTCAAACAGGTATGGAAAAACTGGTTCTTTGGTGTTAATTGTGCCCAATACTAAAAAGTTTCTACACGATAAAATCAACACCCACAAAGCTAGGCAGCCTAGACAGTCTTGCACAGATCCCACATCCCAAAAACACTTAATTGGCAACATCGACATCAGGGGTTTCATAGCTACTGCTAATCCAGGACTGATTCATTTTGATAAATGTCAGCCGGTCAACAGAGTTTGTGGCAGCGCTAAATGCCCATTCGGAAAGAACGCTGGATGCAGAGCAGCCCAGCAGCTCAATTGCATATTGGGCAAGTTCTGGCCAGTGGTCTAGTCTCCAGTGGATCGTCAACTGGAAAGCTCTCCATGTCTCTTTTCGCCCCTAGATAATCTCCCACCATATGATTCAGATGCTGCCGATGGGATGTGGGAGCTGACAGCCCTGAGCGCCGAGGACTAAAAAAATTTTGAAAACCATCACTGAGGTGGCCCCCTTCTCCACCGCTCCTCTTTTGACCAATAGAAGCCTCAAAACTACATTTTCCACAAGTCTAAGGTGTTACATAAACTCCACTTTAACCACTTCAACCCCGAGCCTGTTTTTATACTTGTTGTTTACAGGCTAAAATAATTTTTTTTGCTAGAAAATTACTTAGAACCCCAAAATATTATATATATATTTTTTCTAACACCCTAGGGAATAAAATGGCAGTTGTTGCAATACTTTCTGTCACACCGTATTTGCACAGCGGTCTTACAAGCGCACTTTTTTTGGAAAAAATAAATTTTTTTTAATTAAAAAATAAGGCAACAGTAAAGTTAGCCCAATTTTTTTTCTATATTGTGAAAGATGATGTTACGCCAAGTAAATTGATACGCTTCAAAGTTGCGCCAGCTCGTGGAATGGCAACAAACTTTTACGCTTAAAAATCTCCATATGCAACGTTTAAAATATTCTACAGGTACAGTAGCATGTTTTGAGTTACAGAAGAAGTCTAAGATTAGAATTATTGCTCTTGCTCTAACGATCACTGTGATACCTCACATGTGTGGTTTGAATTCCGTTTTCATATGCAATCGCTACTCACGTATGCGTTCGCTTCTGTGCGTGAGCTTGTCGGGATGGGGAACTTAAAAAAAAAAAATTCTTATTTATCTTACTTTTCATTTTTTATTTTGACACTATTTAAAAAAAAAAAAAATTGGGTCACTTTTATTCCTATTACAAGGAATGTAAACACCCCTTGTAATAGAAAAAAAGCATGATAGGACCTCCTAAATATGAGATCTGGGGTCAAAAAGACCTCAGATCTCATATTTACACTAAAATGCAAAAACAAAAAAAAAGTCACTTGAAAAAAAATCTCCTTCAAGAGCTATAGGCGGAAGTGACGTTTGACTTCGCTTTCGCCCTCCCATGCCATGGAGCCGAGCCGAGCAGGGGCCATTTTCACTTCAGTCAGCAGCCAGGCATTCACAGGAGAGGACACGATTGTCTCTGCCGCTACCGGCGGGTCCAGTAAGCAGCGGAGATGACCTGAGCAGGAGGGGGGTGGGGACCTCTCCTGTCGCCGATGAAAGTGAATCTTGCAGTAAATCTTAAAGAGAAACGCACAGCGTTCCCGAAAATACCAGGGTTATGGCAGCTAGTATCAAAGTACTGACGTACGTATCAAGAGATTTCATCTTCTGCTTCCTCTGTGGGGGTGAGATGAGTTCTGGAACTTTCCCCTTGTAACCGTGATCAAGGAAGGTTGCCAACCAAAAGTGAAATTTTCCTTGATGCCACGTATTCTCAGGACCTTTCGCAGGCTTTGAAGCATGAGGGAGCCCATGCACAGCAAGTTTGCGAGGCATGAGAAGCAGACTCCTCGGGGTCACTGAGGATTACACTATCTTGAACTGCCTCCTCCCAGCCACGTACAACTCCCAAGGGTTTTGGGGATGGAAAACCATCTGTTAAGGGTTGAAGTATGCCATCCTTTGCTTAAATGCCTCCAAAACTGCCAGAATACTCCTCCTCCTCCCTGTAATTTTGTGTGGCGTCGCAAGAAATGGTGTCTACATAAAGCGGGCCTTGAGAGGAAAGGAAGTCCTTCTCATCCTCCCACTGCTCTACCTCCGGTGCCCTGTCCATAATGCCACGCAGAGTTGTAATGCTCCAGCAGGAACACAACAGGGATTGTGTCACTGATGCATGCATTGTCACAGCTCACCATCCTTAACATCTCCTCAGATGGTGACAGTACAGTGCATGCATCCTTATCAGCAGCCATTGGCATGGGGGAAAAAAAGCCAAGCTCGTCTGAGCCTGTTGTTGGCCCATACTCGTTGACATGTGTCAACTTTCCCTGTCTAAGAGTGGTCTAAGTTTGTGCCATTATCGAACACAACTATTCCTGGCTCCAGCTGGCGTGGCGTGAACTATCTCTGGGCTTGCCCCTGCAGAGCTGCAAGAATCTCTGCTCTGGTGTGGCTCCTGTCACCTACACAGACCAGCTGAAGCACTGCATGGCACCTTTTAGCCTGACTCATTAAATAGCCCCTTGAACGGGGGCGTGGCCTGGCAAGCAATGGAGTGAGACGTAGGTAGAGAGAGCTCCCTGCACACAAACTCCTGTATGAGATCCTGCGGAACAATATACCGATATAAAACATCCCACGGACACCCCTTTTATCCCGGGATCACTGCGGTCCATGTCTCCGCCAAAACGGAACACTGGAACAGCGGACAAACTCGCCCAATATCGCCGCCAGGAGAAAGACATGCAGCAGGAAGATGGCGCCGACACGTGTGCGGGCCCTGAGCCTCAGACTACGGACACGGCCAAAGTACTAGACGCTATAGTCGCTTTACAAGGTACCCTGACTGCAAAGATTGACGTATCCCTCATAAGACAGGATTTCTCAGAATTAAAGGACAGGGTCACAGAGGCAGAAACTAGAATTAGCAATGCGGAGGATGCCTTGCACCCCATGAGGGATACCACTGACGAGATACAAAGGCAGCTACAGCAACTCCATGCCCACCAGGATGACATGGAGAACCGCCTCAGACGCTGTAATCTCCGCTTCATAGGACTACCAGAAAAAGAAGAAGGCGCAGACCCAACTACTTATCTAGAATCACTCCTGCTTAAAACATATGGCCGGGAGGCCTTCTCAGTAATGTTTGCGGTGGAGAGGGCGCACCGCATTCCAGCACGGCCCCCACCACCCGGAGCGCCTCCCCGCGCATTCATCGCCAAATTTTTAAACTTCCGTGACAGGGACAAAATCCTCAAACTCACCCGGGAGAGAGGAAGTATCCAAATTGGAAACAGATTGCAGTATTCCCGGATTTTTCCAGCGAGGTGCAAAGGAAAAGAGCACAGTATCAGGAAGTGAAGCGCCGTCTGAGGACCCTTCACCTCAAGTATGCGATGTTATTTCCCGCTAGACTGTGGGTGGAAGAAGACGGAAGAGCACAGTTTCTCGATGATCCGGCGGCGGCGGCGGCAGCTTGGCTGGATTGGAGAGACAGACCTGTTTAATCAGCTCATGAATACATAACCACAGTGAGTACTCATTGATATTGAACAAAATGCTGCAGCAAACATACCGTTGTAATCTTTCAGTGGGGAACCAGAATCCTGTATAGGGATATTAAGAACGGGGATATACAAAACCATGCTTGTGTAAAGCGAAGAGAAAAGGATAAAAGAAATATCTCCTATATAACTACTTCATGGAACACGCAGGTAAATAAATAAAGTTGCGCAGGTTACAGTTCGCGCCTTTACCACTCGAGATGAAGGGGACTTATCACAGTTGTTTGCGTTACAGGATCATTAGAAGTCTGGGATAAACTGTACCACAACATCCCGGCATATGGGGAACATTTTGACCACCTACATGGAGAAGAAGTGCAGAAGGAACTCAATGACTGCAATGTGTGGAAGTTCTGAATATAATCGCTCCACAATTGACAGGGGAATAGTCGCCCCCTTAGCAAAGTTAGTTCAGCATGAAGCAAAATAGCCCCTTGAACGCTTAGGGGGTAGTGGTGGTTCTTAGGACAATTCAGCAGAGGTGGGCATGGAGGGGGAGGGGGTGGAACTGACAAATCTCGCATCATCGCCACTAGCTGTATGGAGATGTGGCGGCACAACAAGCTGCAGCACTGAGCCCTGTCCTGCATCCTTCCGAGTTGTAAGCAGAGTTACCCATTGTGCTGTGAACAAAATATATCATCCCTGACCATGCTTGCTGGGCTACGTACCAGCAGTAACGTGGACCTTGCGGCTGACTGCCTTGCCCAACGATGCCACAACATTGCTTTCAACATAATGGTACAGAGCTGGAATGGCCTTACGTGCAAAGAAATAGCGACTGGGAACCTGCTATTGTGGTACAGAACGTTCTGCAAAATCACAGAAAAGGGCAGAATCCACCATATGGAAAGCCAGGAGTTGTAAAGCCAGCAGCTTTGACCAGCTTGAATTCAGACATTGGGCATGTGGGTGGCAGTGACTGTATTTATATGTTTTCTTCAGCAGATGGGACAGAGAAATTTGCCTGCTATAGTTTACAGCTGGTGTGCTTCTGGCAGATGTGCTGCAAGGACCTGTGACACCCTTCACTATACCATCATCCATGTCAGTGGAGGCTGTTAAGAGGTCATGAGGTATAGCGGAGGTAGACCCGAAAGATGAGGAGTAAGGAGGAGCAGATGTGCGTCCCTTTTGTGTGCCTTTCAGGTGCTCTTGCCAAAGGGCTGAGTGGTGGGAGATTAAATGCCTTGTCAAGCATGTGGTACCCAAATGACGGGTGTTTTTGCCACGCTTGATGTGCTTAAGGCAAAGTTTGCAAATTGCAACAGTGCGATCGGCTGCACGTGTGCTAAAAAAGGCCCAGACAGCTGAGCTGTGGGAAGTAGGCTGGGAGATAACAGCTCCGCAATGTGATGAAATAGGGTGGCTGCTCTCTACTCTTCCATGATGGCTGCCTCGTTGGGGTTGTGCCTCACCCTCACTTTCCTCCTCTGCTCTATCAGGCACCTAAGTTGCGTCAGTGACCTCATCATCATCATCTGCTCCATCCTCATCATCACTGGAAACAACTTGGCAATAGGCTGTGGCTGGGTGAACATGACTGCCAATTTGTTGTTTACCAGTGTTCTCTCATCTCTGTAGGCTTATTTCCCTACCTTCCTCAACCTCAGAACCAAGATCTGAATCAAGTAACGGGCTGTGCACCATCAAGGAGCAAGTGGCTGACACCTCCATGCCTAAAGCTGGGGCTATGGTAGGAGTAGCTGTGGACAAGGAGGCAGAATAAGCCACTCTGGTAGCTGCGGTGGACAGCGCACTAGTCTCTGCTTGGGTGATGGAAGATGAGGAGGATGAGGATGGTTTAGTAAACCAGTCCACCACCTCCTCTGCATGCTGTGGCTGGATATATGGGCGACATCACTAAACAGAGGAGATGATGCCCTGCCTTAGAACAGACCATGTCCGCCTTTGCCTGTGGACACAGACGCTACTGGCCCCCTCACAGTGCCATGCGAACATCTGCCCTGCCGTGTGGGCCTCCCAGACATGATGGGGGTTTATTAACAAAGTTTTATAAAGATGGGGAAATGTGTACGTGGATGCACTTTAATAAATGGAAAGTGGTGTTTGGTGCACTTTAACTTGAGTACTTACTACACAAACACACTCCACTGATAAACTATAATATACTGCAGTAAAACTGCACTGACGCTTGCAATATACTGCGGTAAACATGCACTAAAGCAACAAAATATATTGCATTAAACGTGCACTAACGCACTAAAATATACTGCACTGAAATATACTGCCTTAAAAATGCACTAACACACTGCAATACACTGTGGTAAACGTGCAATAAAGCACTGAAATATACTGCCTTAAACATGCACTAACGCACTGCAATATACAGTGGTAAACGTGCAATGAAGCACTGAAATATACTGCGTTAAACATGCACTAACGCAATGCAATATACTGCGGTAAACATGCAATAACGCACTGAAATATACTGGGTTCAGCGTGTACCAAGGCACTGCCATATACTGAACTAAACTCGCCCTTACAAAATAAACTGACACTAAAGTACAAATGAACTACACTCACACTGAACTATCACTAGATTCACACTAAACTGATACTTTATACTCACAATAGAATCACTATAGCACACTAATTCACTAGTAGCACTGAACAGAGCCCTGTTCTATCACTTTCCACGCCAATATCACACTGCAAAAGGCCGCTATGGGAAGAATATTTTAATAGTGTGAGGTGGGACTAAGAGCAATGGGCCATGATTGGATAGAGTCATCATGACAGCGTCCAATCATGGCTCTGACAGTGCTACATTATGTGCCCTTATTGGGCAAAGCTTTCATTGCTTCAGCTAATCGGGGCTTCCAATGCACTGCTTCTGGCGGCACAGTGCATTATGGTTGTTCGGCGGGCCGAACAAACGGTCGAACGCCCTGATGATTCAGTTCTTCGAACTATTAAACCCACGAGTGTCATTTTTTTTACCACTACTATTTCTTTATACTGGCTTTTTTCACAGATAAATAGTGTATTTCATATACAAATATATAGATCAGACCAAAATGAGGGACAAATGAGGAAAGAGGGACAGAGGGATTTTGTTCCAAATCAGGGACAGTTGAGAGCTATGAGTATATACTGTGTATACATGCACACACTATTTTTGGAGTTTTCTTCCATTATTGTATAAAGCCAGTGTGAGTCATTGTGCAGCATTTGCTGAGTATGGGATTGTGTCATCAGAGATGTGTTCAATGAGATGACCCCTCGGCTCTATAAAACACATTTTTTGCTCCCATCACAGAGAAGAATATTCTTCAGCTGGTAATTCTCTGTAACGCTCGGACACGCTGACCTTCAGCCATGACGCTGATGAAACTGAATATGAGAGCAGCTTGTGCAGCCTTGTGCGACCTATCAGGGAACAACTGGGAACACTCCGCATCATTCACACTGCTGATTAGAGGGGCTCTCCGAATTAAATTGGACCTAGCATCAGATATCGCTCCCCCTAACAATGTTTTTTTTTCTACTTTTCTCTCCAGAAGGATGGTGCTATGTTGATTCAGGCATCATCTGCGGTCCCCATATACTTCTGAGCAGGGGCGGACTGATAACTCATGGGGCCCCCGGGCAATAGGAGATTATGGGGCCCCCAGGCAATCAGAGATTATGGGGCCACACAGTATACACACACACAGTATACAATCACACAGTATACACATACATGTAAACACAGTATACACAGACAAATGTAAAAAAAACACAGATTTATACCTACTGTCCCTGGTTTTACTGAGGCTGGCAACCCTAATGGGGCCCCCTAGTGGCCCAGGGCCCTCGGGCAGTGCCCGAGTGACTTAATGGTCAGTCCGCCCCTGCTTCTGAGATCAAGTAAGATCAAAATAAAGTAAGAGAGATGGTGAGAACCCCTAATAATGTTCACATATGGTGTACAGACCTGGGAGCTCAGCACAAGGATGGCGGGGAACCCTCATAAAGAAAGGACCGGAACACAGCATGTAATGCATAGGTGGAGGGAGTACATGACTGTGGCAGCAGTGGAGTTAACACAGAGGGGGAGTGTATATTAGTTAACCGAGGGGGAGGCACTAGGAGGGTCTTTATAAGTTCATCCCGCCCTGGGGGGAGTAACAGTTTTCCTGAAGAAAGTTCCCGCCCACCCTCCCTTATATTGGTAAAGTATTGTTAGGATGTAGGGTATTGTATTGTTTCTTCTACAGGTGATGGTCGCAGATATGTCGTGGCAGGGGCGGGCGTTGGTCTGGGCAAGAGAAAAAAGATGGCAAAAAGTAAGAGTTTTTTTTGGGAGCCAGCGTTGATATGGCTCATGATGGTGGTTCCCGGTTAACGGAGGTTAACCGGGAAGTGATAATGGGGCTCTGCGGTCATTGGTAGTCTCTGAGCCAGCTTGTCGGCTTGAGGCCTATGTGACAAATTTGATGGGACCGCAGGGTAAGTTTTTGTTATTAGACACTGATGATTATGAAGATATTGCTCAGATCAACGCTTGAGAAATTAGACAGGTTGTTTAACAGATGTTGTTGTTTTGCTGTTTTATGTTGGATATGTTTTATATCCATAGTGTTGATATTCTAAGATATATTTGTTTAAATAAAATAGGCTGCTACGGCCTTTTATACTCCAATATCGGTGTGGTCTGAATTATTGGGGTAAGGGTTTATAGTGGTGGCAGAAGGGCATGTTAATTACATCTGTTATCCTACAGTCATGGGCAAAGCAGGTGTACAGACCCAGGAACATAACACAGGGATGGTGGGAACCCCTCATAATGGACACAGCAGATGTACAAACCTGGGAACTCAGCCAAGGGATGGAGGTAGCCCCTCATAATGGGCACATCAGGTGTACAGAGCTGGGAACTCAGCACAGGGATGGTGGGAAACTGCCATTCCGCTCCTTGACAGCGAGGTGTGAGATTGCTAGTTCCTTTGCTCCTGTGCTTGCAGAGACCAGGGACTAGAGTTGCTCCTCTGCCCCAGGAGTGATGCAGGATCCTGGGGAGGACCCTGGTGGAGGCCCCCTGGATAGGCCTCAGCCTGTGGACGACATTGGGCCTGGCCCAAGGAAAGACGAGTCCCTGTCTGCCTTTAGACAGAGGGTTATTGAAATGCTAAAGGGGATTGAGAAGGAAGAGGAGAAGTTGGTAGCTTTGAAAAATGAATTTAAAAAGAAAAAGCAGATTTGTGCCAAAGTGTTCAGCAAGAAAAGACCGGCTCTGAGGCCTGAGCTGAAAGACCTGGAACAAGCTCTGCGGAAGCAGAAAGAACTGGTGAGTTCTCTGAAGGAGAATAGTGGAGCATTTACAGAAAAATATAAGAATGAAGAAAGATTCAGCCAAATGAGAAGAGGAGCCGCTTCCTGCATGGAGGTTGAGGAGACCAGTGAGGAGATGCAGGTACAGACAGCAGAGAGTGAGAAAGTGGGCCCGGAGGATGAGCCCAGCTCTTCAACAACTCAGACATCTGCTGAGTCCTCAATGGTGGAGGCCTCTGTCCCCTTCACTCCCCAGCAATGTGGAACATCTGAGCAGGAGGCTGAAGGTTCTGGCATGCTGGATTTCATCAATAAACTTGAATCACCTCCAGGTGTGGCTTCCCAGGATGATGAGGAAAAGATGGAAGCCGTTCCTAGCCCTGTGGAAGAAATACCTGTGGAGAGACAAGGTGCAGGTACAGTGTGTGTGCGCAGGATGGTGTGTTCTTTAATGACAATGTGCTTGCTGAGGGTTGTAGTTTTGCAGGCAGTCAGCCCAGACCCATAGACAATGTACAGCATGCAATAACATCTGCTAATAACTGTCAGCTTCAGTATGCAGAGAGGTCCATGGACAATACAGAGACTTTGCCTGGACCAGGCACAGCGGCTGTTCCTGTGAATGGTGGAGGAGATGCTGGGTGCAGTAGTGCTACAACTTTCCAGGAGTCTACAGCAACCATGACTGTGATTGATCCCAGGAGAAAAACTGTGTGTTCAGAGGAGGGGGAGGGTCCTGCTTCTGCTAATCAGAAGACTGCTATCCCAGCTGATTCAGACTCTCTGCCAGCAGGTTTGATTGTGTCTAAGGACAAGACTGCAAATGCTGCTGGTGGAAGAAAAACTTATGCTGGTGTTGCTGCTACAGGATCTGGGAAGGGACAGCAAGCAGGGAAGGAGCATGAAAATGTTTTATCTTCCTCCCTGTTTAAAAGGAGGAATGTTGTGCAGTTAAAATGGGAAGGCGGTGGAATCCCCCCACATAGGAGGACAGTGATGGATAAGATTCTACAGATGGGGTTTACACCCACCGATATCTTCGCCCTGATCAGTTCTGCAGGTTCCTATGAGTATGATTTGTCCTTTATCCGTCCGGAGTCTTTGGACATATTTTGGGAGAAGTATGAACATGTGTGTAGGGCCCTCCCGGACTGGAAAGGGCTCATCCCAAAGCTTGTTTCACGCCAGCCCCTCATTAAAATGATCACAATTTTGGTCCGCAATGAATCCATACCGCAAGGGGATTTATCTGTATGGTTGAGGAGGTATGGAGATGTCCTGAGCCCCCTAAAAAAGATTGTGGACGATCGGGGAATATGGACGGGGGATGATCTGTGCAGCTAAAATTAAAGGTTGTTGATAATGTCGTCCAGCATCTGCCATCCTTAGCTTTCCTGGGGAGGGACAGGCTGACCATCTTCTATCCAGGCCAGCCAAAGCTCTGCAATAAGTGTGGAGATAAAGGACATCTTGCATCCTCCTGTCCAGTGATGAAGTGCTCTCTGTGTCAGGGTATAGGACATTTGGTGAAGGACTGTAATATCATCAGGTGCAATCTGTGCAATGCGGTGGGACATCCTTACAGTCAGTGTCCTGAGGCAATGCACAACAATCCTGAGCTCATGAGAGAGTTCTTCCGCATGGACATGGAGGATGCTCGGAGCTGGGCAGCTGGGGTGCCTGTGAGTCCATCTGAGTCTGTGCCAATATCTAATGTGTCTCCCCAATCTGTGGTGCCCCAGTCTGTGCCAATACCTAATGTGTCTGTGTCTCCCCAGTCTGTGCGTTTACCTAGTGTGCCCATGTCTTCTGTAGGTAAGGTATCAGTTGCCAAAAATGTGTCCAATCCTTCTGTGTCTGTGTCTTCTAAAATTGCAGAGGCAGCAAGAGGTGCTGAGGCAGGTGCGTCAGGTGTGGTGCCAATCCCCCTCCCCCTACGCTGCAGGGTTTCTATTGAGGATCGTGGGGTGCAGAGGAGTGGGGAGGATGGTGGAGAGACTGGCCTGGTGGTAGATAAGGGAAGGGGGAGTGGGGGGAGGGGGGTGAAGGGGAGGATAGGGGTGGGGAGGCTGTTGAGTCTGGATTGTCTAAGGATGATATGGAGTGGTTGGAGGATAGAAGGAGGAGGGGCAAAAGAAGGAAAAAAGGGGGTTCAGTTACCTTAAATCCTAAAGTTTTGCCTTTAGAAAATAAGTTTGAGGTCCTTTCAGATGATGAGGATGAATGGGACTCATTCAGTTCTGCATCCTCTATGGATGATGAGTGCCAGGGTGCAATGAAGCGCGCTGGTTCTCCAGGAAGAGGGAGTAGTCAGGCTAAGAAACGGCTGCCTCAATTACCCTAATGGCAGTTCCCACTCCGTTGAAAGTGGCAACCATTAATGTTGCCAGCTTAAGATCAGTAAGTGCTCGTCATATGGCCTTATTTTTGCTCAGTGAGTTTGATGCTGACATTTTGTTTTTGCAAGAAACCCATCTGAGTAGTCTGGCCGATATACATCTGGCAAAGGAGTGGAGACGTGGTCCCTCATTTTGGTCTCTTGCGGCCGAGCCTTACAGCGGAGTTGCAGTCCTTTTTTCTGGTATGGTAACGTGCCAGCGGGTAATTGAGGTAGAGATAGGGAGATGCATGGTCATGGACGTCTCTGTGAAGGGGCAGGACTTGCGCCTGATTAACATCTATGGTCCCCAGAGGAAGTGGGACAGGAAATGCCTCTTTACAAAGATTAAGCCTTTTCTTTTTACGGCCCAGCAGGTTATCTTTGGAGGTGATTTCAACACCATTACTAGGTCTAAAGACAGGAGAGGTTTCAGAGATAAGCTGGGCTATGACACCCTTTTTCTTAATGTGATAGTTAGGGAAGCAGGTCTGGTAGATGCGCACATTAAGCACTGCCCAGACAGCACGGGGTTCACTTTTCAGCGAGGTAGTAGTCAGAGTAGGATAGATAGGTTTTTTTTAAAGGGAGACTCCGCTTTTTCGGCACCTGTGTGTCGGGCAGTGGAGTTTTCTGATCACTGTATTCTATCTGTGACTCTGAATGCCCCAGACATGCCACCTAGGGGGAGGGGTATCTGGAGATTAAATTCGGCCCTCCTGGAAGACGAGAGAGTAAGACAATCCTTTGAGGATTTTTTTCAAGCACAGGTAACGATCCTAGACTTTTGCAACAGCAAGTCAGAATGGTGGGAGCTTGTTAAACAGCGGACTGTTGGGCTTTTCAAGGCCATAGGAAGAAAGAAGCAGCAAGATAAGTATATCACCTACCAGCGTTTGCGGAGGAAACTTGACCGCCTTGTTTCGAATGGCGGAGATTCTGGGGCGATCTCTGAGGTAAAGCTCCTCCTTAGGAGACATCAATATGACCAGCACGCCTCTTTGGTTCAGGAGAGGGATTACGGGAAATACCATTCGCCTGACCCTTACCAGAACTGTAAACAGAGCGTAGCAGTTAAGACGGTCAATGGCCTGAGGGACAGTACGGGCTCTCTGATGAAGTCTAGGTCAGGGATCCTGGAGGTTGTCAGGTCATACTATGCTGATCAACATCCTTGATCGGACAAGGATGTTGGGTTTTTTGGACTCTACACCAGGACTGGAAAGTAATGTTCCTTTGATGAATTTGACAGATGAAATCACTGCAGATGAGGTAATCCAGGCTATTGATAAACTAGCCATTAAGAAAACTCCAGGGCCAGATGGTTTGACAGCCGAGTTCTATAAATGTTTTAAGACGATCCTGGCTCCCTACCTTGCGGAGGTTTTTAATGGCTGTTTGAATGAGGGTTCTCTCCCTCCCTCCATGAGGCAATCTGCAGTGATCCTTCTGTCAATGGGTAAAGATCCTTCGATGATTGGGAATTGGCGCCCCATTAGCCTTCTTAATGTCGATAGAAAGATACTGGCAAAGATTTTCTTCTGGCGATTATCACCAGTTGCAGGCAGTTTGTTATCCCGCCACCAGCACTGTTCGGTCCAAGGTAGAAGCACTTTCTCAGCAGTGTTAGCTGTCCGGGAGGCCTTGGAGCGTTGTAGGGCTGCTGGTTGGGGTAAATTTTTGCTGACATTGGATCAGGCTAAGGCCTTTGATCGGGTTGATCATGAGTACTTGTGGCTCCTTCTTGACAATTATGGCCTGGAGGGGGGGTTTCATTGATTGGCTCAAGATTTTGTACAAAGGGGCTGAAAGCTTTCCTCTGGTTAATGGTTGGGTCGGGCAGCCCTTTGCGGTCGGCTCGGGTGTGCATCAGGGGTGTCCATTGAGTCCTCTGCTATATGTGTTTGCAATCGACCCCTTCATTAGAAGGCTAGAGAGTGGACCATTGTGTGGGGTACCTTTGGGCATCGCTGGTGAGCCTATGCTGATGATGTTTCTGTTTTTATCTCTGGGACTGCGGAGGCGCAGGAGGTGGTCTTAGTGATAGGGCAGTATGCAGAGGCATCAGGTTCAAAGGTCAACCAGGACAAGTGTGAAGCTTTCTGGATGGGCGTGGAAGGTGAGAGCTTTGTTCTCCCGGAGGACTTCCCGGAGCCCCAACAAAAAATTTGAGTTCTAGACATTGAATTTGGCCCAGGTGACTATGGTCATGCAAATTGGGTGACCAGGCTGGAGAATGCCGATGCCAAGGTGGCAAGCTGGAAAGGTTGGCAGCTTTTCTTGAAGGAAAAGGTTGATCTGATCAAGACTTACCTGATTCCGATTTTTCTGTATGTCAGTTTTGTTTGCATTTTGCCAGTTTCTCTCTATACCAGGGTCTATAGTTGTTTCTTCCAGCTGTTATGGGGGAACAGAATAAACCTTGTCAAAAGGAATGTGACTTACCTTCCTAGGCGGGAGGGTGGTCTAGGGATGGTCAACCCTGTAGTCTTTTTCTCTCTGATGTTTGTGAAGTATAATCTTGGTAACATGTTGGCAGAGAGACCGCCTGGGTGGGTTGGTATTTTCCAGTCCTGGTTTAGGCCCTTTCTGCGAGACTGGGAAAATAGTGGGCCAGTGAAAAGCCTGAGCGTCAAGCATGAACAGCTCCCGGCTTATGTTGCCCCGTGTTTGAAAATGCTTCGGCAGTGGCAAGTAACAGCAGGAGAAGTCAGATCTCTTCCAAGGAAACTTCTTGAGAAGCGGATCATGAGTTCTGCTTTTTGCGAGCCACTGGCCTTGAGGGACTGCCCAAGCATGGTTTTGGGGGTGGGTTTGCGATTGATTAATTTAGAGAGAATCCCAATGAATTTTAGGGATCAGGCTTGGCTTGCCTTTCTTGGAAAACAATATGTGAAGGGCAACTTGAAGTTTCTTTCCATGAGTGATCGGGGCTGCCCGAGATTGGAGTGTGGAGGAGTGGTGGAGTCCATGGATCACTTTCTACTTCAATGCCCTTTTAATATAGAGGTGTACAAGAGGGTTGGGAGGGCTCTGAGTATACCCTTCCTCCCCCATATGAGTTATGCAGAGTGGGTGTATGGGGCATTCCAGACTCGTCGGGATTATGATTTGGAAACACTTTTTTTAGTTAGTCTAGTAGTCCGTTATTTCACGTGGAGTGCACGGTGTCAGGTATCCTTGCCGCGTAAAATCCTCCCTGTTGAAGTGGTGGTGCAGGACATTCTGGGTGAGGTTGGGAAGATTCAGGGTCTTGAGAAAGGCAGGTGGCAGCAGGAGGCCTGGATAAGGGCGTGGAGGAATATCAGGACTCTGTAGCTGCTGCCTGTTGATCTCGGGGTGTGCGGCTTTTCTTTGTATTCTTGATTCACTCCCCTAGATTTTCAAGATGAAATATATTTTTGATAAAAGGCTACATGCATGGTGACGGTGATGTTCCTTAGTCTGGCTCTCCCGTAGGGATTGTGTTGTGCGCAATTTGGTTTGTACCATTTATAATGTTCTTGTTTTGTATTATCATATTCAATTATTTTGTAAATATGTTTTATTTATTTATTAGGGTTTTATTGTATATAAGTTTTTGTTTGTAAGATTTTTCAATAAACAAAATTAACCCCTCATAATGAGCACAGCAGGTGTGTGGACCAGGAAACTCAGCTCAGGGATGGTGGGAACCCATCATAATAGGGGCAACAGGTGTACAGACTTGGGAACTCAGCACAGGGATGGTGGGGACCCCTCATAATGGGCACAGCAGGTGTACAGACCTGGGAACTCACCACAGGGATGGTGGGGACCTTTCATAATGGGCACAGCAGAGCACAGGGATCTCACTAATAGAGACCCCAAGAGATAGAAGAACCTGACAGGTACTTTAAAAAGACATTATTACCTTACCCATTATTGAGAGGAAAGCCACAGTGTCTGTTTAAAGCTGCCCACCCAACCCACTGCAACCCACCTCTTCAGCACTCCCATGACTTTCCTTCCTCTGTTCCAGTCACCGCCAAGATATTCAGTGTAGTCCAGTGTTAGCGCTCAGAGAGAGCAGTGACATGACACCCTCCTGTATGTGACAGTGCTCAGATCTAGGGATTGGCTACTAGTTCCAGGCACTGCAATATGGTTGGAAGTTCCATGCTCCCCTAATCCTGGAAGCACCAGGTATTTTGGGATGGAGCAGCGGAAGGGCGCTGGAGGGATGAGAATAATTTTAATTTTAGTCTGATGTTATTAAAAAATAACCTTTACATTTCAACTGCAGCCAACTATGGTGTACGACAGCTTCCATGTTCCTTTCATGGTGGGATTCCTTAAAGCTGAAGTTTAGATTTTTTGGTTCATTTTGCTCTAAAGCTTTAGTGTGGTTGGGGTAATAGCTTTGGACACCGGGCTGTACTGTGACAAAAGCTCTTGACGGGGACCCGCCCCCTTCTCCCTCCTCCATCTTTGCTTTCACTGCATGTAACTTACAGCAGAAGGGAGGCGGGGGGGGGGGGGCGGGTCGATCCTCTTTAGGAGATTTGTTCACAGTCCCAAGTTCCAAGATATTAAAGTGATACTAAACATACACTGATTCATTCACATTGTCCCTTCTTTTTCTGTATATGGATGATGGCATACAAGTACCCTTTCCCTAATGGATATACAGCTGTCACATGACCCCCAAAAAAGTTTAGTTAAAGCGGGGGTTCACCCACACCGCCAAAAAAAAAAAAAATATTAAAAGCCAGCAGCTACAAATACTGCAGCTGCTGACTTTTAATACATGGCCACTTACCTGTCCCAGGGTCCAGCGATGTCGGCAGGGGATGCCGAGAACCCGCTCGGTTCTCGGCAGCTGCTGCCGCCATCCTAGGTGGGGGAATCAAGAAGTGAAGCGTTGCGGCTTCACTTCCCGGTTCCCCACTGCGCATGCGCGAGTCGCGCTGCGCGTCCCAAGTGGTCCCCGCTCTTTCCTGGGAGCTGTGTGTTCCCAGCAGACAGCGCGGTGGGGACGGGAAGAGGCATAGACTCCCATGGGAGTCTATGCCGGAATACCTGTCTTAGACAGGTATCTGCACCCCCCTCCCCCCCCCTGAAAGGTGCCAAATGTAACACCGGAGGGGGGGAGGGTTCAGAAAAGCGGAAGTTTCATTTTTGTGTGGAACTCCGCTTAAAACCCACATGGGCTTTTTTTATTATTATTTACCACTACTATTCCTTTTTAATGGCTTTTGAAATCTACAAATGCAGCAGTTTAGAAATCAGATGAAAGGTTTAGCACTGGGAAACACTTTTCGAAAGATAAATAGTGCATTTTATATACAACTATATATAGATCAGACCAAAATGAGGGACAGATGAGGAGTAACGAGGAGGGATATTGCTGACAGTCCCTCGAAATCAGGGACAGTTGGGAGTTTTGCACTGTGTATACGCCCACATGTGTGACTCTATAGTCATATGGGCTGCTCAGATGTGATGGGGAGGAAATGCCTAGCATAGAAACTCACTGAAAACTGAGCAAGTGCAGAGTTGCCACCACAGCTGCAAATTCCATAGCTGAATTGGGGACATGGACAGAAGGGGGAGAGGGATAGCAGCAGGATCAACCAGGTGTTTTTCAGAATACAGAAAACGAATCTCATAGTGAGTGAGTATGAAGAGGATGTAATAGACCATTTATTGATACTTTTTTTTTTATGATGTGGGTTTAGTGACACTTTAAGCCCCTGTGTGGAAGTTCATCCACAGGAAGAGTTTGGGGCAGCCCAGCAGTGAAGATTTCTCCAGGATTCAGTTTCCTGCATGATGTGGGACATCCTTCATTACAATTAAGTTGCCACACTAAAGCTATAGGGCATAAAAAAACAAGAAAAATTTCAGCTTTCATGAATGGCATTGCATTTTGATTGGTTAATCCTAAACCACGCCCATGTAGCTGAGCAACTGTCAGGGCTGGGCTCAGCCCTTCCTTCTCAGAGCTGGCCGCTCAGCTGTCGGCTAATTGCCAGCTTCTATCTCTCCACAGTTACTCACCTGTTGATGATATCCGGCTTGTCAGTCCTACCTACTTAAGCCATCCAGCCCAGTGGATCTCTACCTTCGCCTTGGTCAACATCACAGAGACGCTCTCCTGCATTCCTGTTAAAAGACTTGCTTGGCTGACATCCCTTCTGGCTCCAGATCCTGCTTGCTGTTTTACTACGCTCATCTCTGGTCCCTGACGTTTGACTTGTCTGACTATCTGTTTCAGTTCCTGAACTCTGGCTATGTTTTGACTACGTTTGTTCTGTTTACTTTTATTATTAACCACTTCAGTACCCGCCCATAGTCATATGATGTCCACAGATGGGATCTCCCATCCTGGGTGGACGTCATATGACGTCCTGGGATTCCCGGCCGTCTAGGGGGCGCGCGCGCGTGCCGCGTTCCTCGGGACCCGTGCGTGTGCCCGGCGGCCGCGATGTCCGCCGGGCACCCGCGATTGCCCGTTAACCGGGCCGGCATGTGGATCTGTGTGTGTAAACACACAGATCCACAGCCTGTCAGCTCTGAGGAGAGCGATCTGTGTTCCCAGAACGGAGGAAGAGAGATCGGTCTCCTCCCCTAGTGCGTCCCCTCCCCCTTCAGTTAGAAACATTCCCTAGGAAACATACTTAACCCTTCCCTGCCCCCTAGTGGTTAACCCCTTCACTGCCTGTCACATTTACACAGTAATCAATGCAATTTTATAGCATTGATCGCTGTATAAATGTGATTGGTCCCAAAAATGTGTCAAAAGTGTCCGATGTGTCCGCCATAATGTCGCAGTCACCAAAAAAAATCGCAATCGCCGCTAAAAAAAAAAAAAAAAAAAAAAAAAAAAAAAAATGCCATAAATCTATCCCGTATTTTGTAGACGCTATAACTTTTGCGCAAACCAATCAATATACGCTTATTGCGATTTTTTTTTACCAAAAATATACGTAGAAGAATACGTATCGGCCAAAACTGAGGAAAAAATGTGTTTTTAAAAAAAAAAATTGGGATATTTATTATAGCAAAAAGTAAAAAATATTGTGTTTTTTTCAAAATTGTCGCTCTTCTTTTGTTTATAGCGCAAAAAATAAAAACCGCAGAGGTGATCAAATACCACCAAAAAAAATATCTTTATTTGTGGTGAAAAAAGGACGTCAATTTTTTTTGGGTACAACGTCGCACGACCGCGCAATTGACGTTTAAAGTGGGACAGTGCTGAAAACTAAAAATTGGCCTGGGAAGGAAGGGGGTGAAATTGCCCTGTATTGAACCGGTTAAACAAGTGTGATTTAACTGTACTTCTGTCTCAGTTTGATTTCATGGTTTCTGACAGGAACATATTTATTGTCTTTCAATTTTCACATCATTCTCTTCCCATCTTCAGCCCCACTCCCTGGTTCATCCAGCAATCTTCACTGTGGTGTTCATACCTCTGGCCTGTAGATGTCACTGTTTAGAGTTGTTACATGTATAGCATGTATATACTGTACGTTCTCTACTTTGTACAAGTTACCGTATATACTCGAGTATAAGTCGTTCCGAGTATAAGTCGAGGCCCTAATTTACCACAAAAAAATGGGAAAAACGTATTGACCCGAGTATTAGACGAGGCTGAGAAATGCACAGCTACTGTAAGTGGAAAAGAGGGTCAACAATGCCCATTTGCAGCCTCACTGTGCCCATTTGCATGCTTCACTGTGCCCATTTGCAGCCATAGGTCCCCCGAACTTCAAACTCGGTAGTTAAGGGGTCTCTGAACCCAAAGGGTCCCGAAATGACATTGCTGCAGATGGACACAGTTGACAGACTTTGGGGCCCAGTATCTCAGGGCCACTTAGTGCTAGGAACCCCAAATTTGGTGGGGCAAACCCAGTGGAACTAGCACCATAAAATATCCAAAGCAGGGGTTTCTAGCACCAAGTGTCCCCGAGATACAGGGCCCCAAAAAATGTCAAGCACTTTTCTGCAGCAGAGAATGACATTTTCCATTTTCCGAACCGATTTTGGGGCCCCGTATCTCGGGGCCAATTGGTGCTAGGAACTCCAGCTCTGGATATGTTGTGGTACCAGTTCCACTGGGTTAGCACACCAAATTTGGGGTTCCTAGCACCAAGTGGCCCTGAGATACGGGGCCCCAAAGTCAGTTCGGAAAATGAAATTTTTTGCTGCAGAAAAGTGCTTGACTCCAGTATAAGTCGAGGGGTGCACTTTCAGCACAAAAAAATGTGCTGAAAAACTCGACTTATACTCGAGTATATACAGCAGTTCCCATTTCTGTTCCCATTCTACTCAGAAGCCCACACATGTATTATGGATGCCCAGACTTGTTAATAAAGCACTCTATAAATACTCTGTCCTCTGCTGCCCAATCTACAGGACAGTGGTGGATCTACCAGAGTCGAACTTGCGAACGGGCCTTGGAGTTCCACCAATGTGTGTGTGAGGGGGGGCAAGATGGCATGGCCAAGTTCCAGCACTGGGCCCCGCTCCTGTCAGCAGCGCCTGCCTTCCTGCCTGCCTGTGCTCTCTACCTTCTCCCCGATCGGGCACCTCTGCCCCGTACCTCAATGATCTCCTTTGCATTGCAGTCATTGGTTGCTGGGGCCGCCGGTATCCTACCAACCGATGACACACTTTTGACACTGTGCGCACACTGAAGAGGAGGAAAATAACCCTAGAGCCACAGCAGCCCCCCCCCTCCCCCCCAACTGCGGTTCCCAGCCTCCTACACTTCCTGCCTTGCAGCAGCTCCATGGTCACACTGGTGAGGCAATCTATCTAATGGGGGTCTTGAAGAGGGCAGGGAGCCCTGGCATAAGGGGGTCTCTCTGATCTAATGGAGGTCTCTAATGAAGGGGGGGCACTGATATAAGGGGACTATGAGCTAATGGGGGTCAAGAGGGGGGGGGGGGCTGAGTGCTGATCTAATGTTCGTTGACCAACATTTAGATTGAAACTCAGCACCCCCTTTATGGATCTACTATTAGATCAGAGTCACCTTTTATCGGCACCCTTCCTTACAGAACCCCAATAGATTAGCGATCCTCCCTTAGAGACCAACGGTTGGTCTCTAAGGGGGGTTGCTGATATAAGGGGACTTATATATATAAAAAAAAGGAAAACGTAGTAAAAAAACTCATTGTTGGGCTGCTGCTAGCACTGATATGTATTCCCACACCCACACCTTAAGAAACAAAAAAAAAAATGCAGTGCAACCACCCCCTATAATTTTATAATTTCATACTGGGGCGGACTGACAACTCATGGGGCCCCCGGGCAATAGGAGATTATGGAGCCCCTGGGCAATAGGAGATTATGGAGCCCCTGGGCAATAGGAGATTATGGGGCCCCCAGGCAATAGGAGATTATGGAGCCACCAGGCAATAGGAGATTATGGGGCCCCTGGGCAATAGGAGATTATGGGGCCCCCAGGCAATAGGAGATTATGGAGCCACCAGGCAATAGGAGATTATGGGGCCCCCAGGCAATAGATTATGGGGCCACGCAGTATACAAACACACATACAGTATACACACACAGACACACAGTATACACACACAGAATACACATACACACACTGAAAAGGTACTGGAGAGGCGGGGCAGCTATAATCTTGGGATTTTTTAAAAAAACACAGATTTTTACATACTGTCCCTGGTTTTATTGAGGCTGGCAACCCTTAAGGGGCCCCTTAGTGGCATGGGGCCCTCGAGAAGTGCCCGAGTGCCCGAATGGTCAGTCCGCCCCTGATTTCATATGTGGAAAAATGATTGTGAATGATTTTGGAAACCCCCAGGGGTGATGCAAGTATTAGTGTTGGCTCGTTCCCGCAAATCGCCGTAGCTGTACGTCGGCTCTTTTAAGAGCTATAGCAGGCACACGCACGCTGCACAGCGGGGAGCCAATGCGCGTAGCTGGCGGCGGCGATGTCCGCCCGCCACCCGGGATTGCTCAACAGAGAGCCAGAACGGGGATCTGTCAATGTAAACAAACAGATCCCCTTTCTGACAGGGGTGTGGAGAGATCTGCTGTTCCTAGTGATCAGGAACAGTGATCTCTCTCCTCCTCCATTCAGTCGCCTCCGCCCCACAGTTAGAAACACCTCCCAGGGAACACATTTAACCCCTTGATCGCCCCCTAGTGTTCACCCCTTTCCTGCCAGTGTCAGTTATACAGTAATCAGTGCAATGTCGCAGTCCTGCTAAAAATCGCTGATCACTGCCATTACTAGTAAAAAAAAAAAAAATTAATAAAGATGCCATAAATCTATCCCTTATTTTGTAGACGCTATAACATTTGTGCAAACCAATCAATATACGCTTATTGCAATTTTTTTTAACCAAAAATATGTAGAAGAATACATATTGCCCTAAACTAATGAAGACATTTTTTGGGGGGATATTTATTATAGCAAAAAGTAAAATAATTTATTTTTTTTCAAAATTGTCTTTTTTTGTTTAGAGCGCAAAAAATAAAAACCGCAGAGGTGATTAAATACCACCAAAAGCAAGCTCTATTTGTGGGAAAAAAGGATGTCAATTTTGTTTGGGTACAGCATCGCACGACCGCGCAATTGTCAGTTAAAGTAACGCAGTGCCGAATCGCAAAAAATGGTCTGGTCATTAAGGGGGAAAATCTTCCGGTCCTTAAGTGGTTAATACTTGGGGGTTTCCACCCTAGTTCACAATAATTTTTTCACATATGAATTAATATACAGTAATTATAGGGGGAGGTTGCACTGCATTTTTTCAATGTATAGTTTTTTGGGTCTCTAAGGGGGGCACTGATATAAGGGGATTCTGACCTAATGGGGGGGGGGGGGTCTCTAAGGGGCCATTGATATAAGGGGATTCTGATCTAAGAGGGACACTGATATAGGGGGACTATGACCTAATGGGGGGTCTCCAAGGGATAGCACTGATATTAGGGCACTCTTATCTAATGGGGGGTCTCTGATATAAGCAGACTCTGATCTAATAGGGGGGGGCTGTAAAGGGGGCACTGATATATGGGGGACTCTGAACTAATCAGGGCTTTTATGGGGGCCCCTGTAATATGAAGGGGGTGACTCTTCTATAGCAAATAATTTGGAATGTTGTGATTAACTCCATATGAATAGGCATGCTATTTAATCACAAAATATATAAATAGTGTATACTGTAAAGTTCGGGTGGCAACTCTATGCAGAACATGTGAAAGGGCCCTGGGATAAGTGAGAATGGCCCCAGGCCCGGAGAGAGGGCCCGGGGGAAGGGCCCCAGGACCAGTGGCAAGGGCTGTGGGACTGATGGAAAGGGGCCTGGGACAGGGTCAGGGGGGTCCTTCATGGTTTCCTACACTGAGGCCCTGGAGGTTCTAGTTATGCCTCTGCTACAGGACACAACAGTTACCATCCCAACAAAATCAATAATTTGGTGTAACTAGTTGGTGGGCCCTACTTGGCTCCCAAATCTGATTGCGGGTCTGCTGCCCCTCTGGCTTTTAGAGCATGGTGCATTGGGCATGGCATCATGTCGAGGTGCCAGTGCTGCCCTGGGAAACTAATTCAAATCTGGCTCAGTGCTTTGCAAAAGCAAATGTTTCCTGTTGGTTCCCAGGATCTTCAGCAATCTGCCTGGATTTTTTTATAGATACAGTATTCCCCTGCTTGGATCGAATTGCCTGTTCTGGCCTCCTGCTTGGATTTCAAGTAAATCTTTCTGCTGCCTGCCTAGACTCCTGACCCAAAACTGATTAGACTTTGGTATTGTTCCTGGTTGCCCCTCTGAGTACTATCTCTACCAAGATGTACCATTGGGCTATTACTTACGGTCATTACAACTCTAATGCCGCGTACACACGAGCGGACTTTACGGCAGACTTTGCCTGGCGGACGGGATTTTGGTCGGACAATTCGATCGTGTGTGGGCTCCAGAGGACTTTGTTTTCTCAAAAGTTGGACGGACTTAGATTTGAAACATTATTTTAAATTAATCCGTTAAAATCGAGTCCAGTCGAAAAGTCCGCCGTCTGTATGCTAGTTCGACGGACAAAAAGCCACGCTAGGGCAGCTATTGGCTACTGGCTATGAACTTCCTTGTTTTAGTCCGGTCGTACGTCATCACGTACGAATTCGACGGACTTTGGTGGATTGTGTGTAGGCAAGTCCGTTCATTCAGAAAGTCCTTCGTAAAGTACGTCGAAAAGTCCGCCGGGCAAAGTCTGCCGTAAAGTCCGCTCGTGTGTACGTGGCATAACCCTCCATGTATTGCATTATTTGGGCACTAGGTCAGGCACTCCTTAGATTGGATACTCTGGCGTTAACCCATGTCTACAGCTGGTAACATGGAGGCTTTGATGACTGTTGAGAGTGATGTTTATGTGTGCTGGTATATGACAAATACAGCAGATTCCAAAGATATTTCCGATACCCCCTCCAAGAGCTTGATGACATCTTGTACAAATCTGTCTCCTCCGTTCTTGGGTGAATCGAGGTGAGTAAGACAGAAGTTCCTGGAGAAAGTTAAGTGGAAACATCTTGCTGGCTCCCCCGCGTATTTCTTTCCTTATTTGTTTTGCTTTACAAACGAAGGAAGGAAGAAAAAAACATTTGAAGAGTATTTAGCCAATAATCAACTTTAATTAAGTAAAAGTTTCTTCATTAATATCAGTATAATGCACAGCAAGCAGATGGCTCCTTACTCAACGTGTTCGTTTAGATGAGAGTGTAGCAAACAAGCTGGAAAAAGATTATCCTTAACTCAGTGATTTTCTCATCTTATGGTTATTTAAAAATAGGCGCACGCTTCTTCTTTTCTAGACCTGACCACATTTTTTTTCTAAACCTCGGCCTTTCAAATTCCTTTTCTGCTGAACTAGTGGAGCCTTTCTCCACCCCTGTGGTTCCCTTTTTCCGGCATTTGAACAGAGCCTAGGTTCACACTGAATGCGGGTTTGAAATCATGTGGGTTCAGCTGAACTCGCAAAATTTCAAACAGGTATTTCAGTCCGACTTCGGAGGCAATTTAAGAGACATCTGGTTCTATTGAAATCGCCCTCAAAGTCGCCAAAAGTAGTGCAGGCAGGGCTTTTTTTCTCAGAGAATGGGTGCAGGAACTCTTCCCTTCTTTGTTCCACACCTTACCCACCTTCCAGTACCACCCCTTTTAGAGAATAGAGAACCAAGTAACGTATTGTGGTTCTAAGTATTTTGTATGGAATGTGTTAATGATAACAAGAATGGCAGTAAAAAAGTAATCTAGCAACAATGGATACCCTAGCGACAATAGATCCACCCCAGCAGCAATGGACTCCCAACAGCCAGCATCAATAGACCCTTCAATAGCCAGCAACATTAGACCCCTACCTCAATAGTAGATCCCTCCTAGCAATGATTGACTCCCTACAAAATAATACTCACCCTGAGCAACAATAGATCCTTCACCAGCAAGAATAGACCTCCCCAGCAACAATAGACACCCCTGCAAAAATAGATTCCCTCCAGAAACTATAGATTCCCCAGCAGCCAGCATCATTAGACCTTCCCTCAACAGTAGATCCCTCCCAGTAACGACATACCCCCAACAACATAAGATCCACCCCAGCCACAATAGATCTCCCCTTCCTCTGCAAAAACCGATCCTCTCAGCATCAATAGACCCTCCAGCAAACCCCAGCACCCCTTGCCATTACATACATTCAGTTCTGGAGGTGCCAGAACTGCGTTCCCCTGCGTTCCTGCTGAAAAAAAGCCCTGAGTGCAGGAACTACTTTTTGGACGGTGCGGTTGCCGGCAATAGGCTTCAATTTGGCATGCGATTTGATTTGATCAAATCGTATGTCAAATCGGCCCAATGTGAATGGGGGCTAATAGATGATGTAGGTCAACAGCCTATTTTCAGGACTCAGCTGCCATATTATTGAGGGAGACCACATCCTATTTTTTAGTGTTATAGTCAGGAATTCTAACGGGTGAGTGTTTCTTCTGCCTTTAGCAGCTCATGTTCCCTTAGGACAGGGGGTCCCCAAACATTCTAAACAAAGGGCCAGTTTATTATCCTCCAGACTTTAGGGGGGCAGACAGTGGCCAGCAGGAGTGGAAATTTTCCTGGCATCAGTGGAAATAAACATCACTACATTTGGTATTAGTTAGAGGAATAGTGCCCCATCGTTGGTATCATTGGGAAGAATAGCGCCCCATTGTTTGTGCCAATGAGAGAAATGGTGCCCCATTGTTGATGTCAGTTGGCAAAATAGTGTAATAGTGAGAGGAATAGTACCCTAAGGGCTAAATAAAGGCAAACAAAGGGCCGCATCTGTCCCCCGGGCCACAGTTTGAAGACCACTACCTTAGGGCAAACTGGCATACTGGTACTTTGTTGGTAGTCTATGGTAGTCTACGGACCACTGGTTTACAATCCTCAATGCGAGCCAGCTATAAGGGGAGAGCGTTATATTTTCTCAGGCTGAATACAGAGAAATTTTCTCTTTGCTGCTCCTGTGTGCACATTAACCTGTTACAAGCCTGCAGCCATGTGTTGAAGACCAGAGTCTCTGCAGGCAGATCTAGAAGTGAGATGACATCTGAACAGCAAGACCCCTGTTGCTGTATTGCTGGGGCAGGTGAGAGGACACTGCTTCCATTAACCTGATGCTGCTCGCAGAGACTGAGCACATAAGGACTGGCCATCTAACTAGCAGCATTATTTACTGCATGCAGATTTTACTGGGACTGTACAAATGTGCACCAATGTAAAGACTGGGCCCCAATGATAGCCAGCTGAAGAACTAGGGCTAAGGACTGCTCACGCAGATAGCTGCTTCACAAGAATTTGTTTCCTATGTTTCCATAGGGAGAGGCACCACTTCAGGGAGTTTTACATTTCATAGCTGCCATTCATATAGAGTGCACTCGAAAATGGATATAGCCCACTGTTTACAGAGGAGTTATTGCAGAATTGCTTATAATTTCTGTTACTGTTTTCTAATACCATTACTTATTGCTGATTTTGTGGGTTACCAGGTTTACTCTAATTTAGCTGCATAGAACTCCATTCTACTACATACTAGTAAACATTGTCTAATGAACTGTAATTGACCAAATCTTTTACTTACCCATTTATGTACATACTGCTATTTACTGCAACTCATAACAATATATTGGGTTCATTTACCACTAACTAGTCTGGTGTTTCCTATTGATACTGAACTTTAGTTGTGTGCAGAGTATCTATAATAATGCTTCCCATTGTAGTTAATTTCTTAACCTGGACTGTCAGAGGGGCTTAAATTGTTCTCAGAGTTGAGGCAGAAGATCAGAGAAACCAATCTACCAAATGGCTCTTGTGGGGGTAGCTCTGAAATTTTCACCCTGCCAACAATTGTATTTTTAATTATTTTGTCATTCAAGAATATAAAAGTATATTAGATCTGAAGAAGTGGTTTGATTAAGCTACAACACATCTTCAGCATTATAGAACAAGTTCAGTGTGTGACTATTAGATATCATGACCTAGACAAACAAGAACCTTAACAGACATAATATATAAAAGGATTAAAATCTCTTGTTCCTCTAAAATACATTTGAAATGTGAAATTTCACAAGAAGTGTATAAGAATGCTCCAATTGAACCAACCCAATTTCTCCGAAGTCAGCATGATATCCATACATTACATATCTGACTCATACCCAGGCTTCGACTGTATTTGCTTTATATTATCAGCATGGACATAGACAAACCAACTCATTCAGAGCCTGCATCTTTTGACAACTCTGGGGCTTTTCCGTAAACCTTCGTCTGATAGTGTATACAGTAAAAACAAAAAAAACATTAATCTTAATGTATATTACTTTGCATGCAGCACTTACAATTCATCAGTTTGATATTGTTCACCAGCTTCCTCTTGAACCACATCTTGGAAAATCCCATATTATCTGCAGAAACAGAGACAATGAGGGTGGGCAACTCAGGAGTCAGGATCCTCCCCCAAAAACCCCTCCATGGAATTCCCTTTTAATTGTTCACCTCACCCAAAGGGTCCCCATTCGCCATACCATCACTCACAATACCCCCTACACTATGGCCACTCTCCCTTGGTCAAGAGGCCTAGTGGCAACCTTACAAAGCTTCCAACATCAGCAGACAAAGTAAGGTGGGTGGCAGAGGGTATGGTGAATTGGGTTTGGTGAAAAATAAAAGAGAATTCCATAGAGAGGTTTTGGAAGGAATCTCCTATCTGTCCATCCTACCTGTTTCCTTCTTGTCCATGCTGTCAGATAATATAGGATTAGTTGCCATGTGGCTTCTTAGTGTACTGAGGCAAGTTTTTATTGAATACATTGGGGCAACCAATTTAAAATTAATGTTGCCACATAGCATTGAAGTGGTTGTAAAGCCTATGCATTAAGGGGAAAAACATTCTGTCCTGCACCCCCCCAGACCCCCCCTTCTTCTTACCTGAGCCCGATCCAAACTAGCAATATGCACGAGAGCAGTGGCTCCAGCCATCGCTTCTCGCTCCTCATTGGACAGATTGGCTCCTGCTGCTGTCAATCAAATCCTTTGATACAGGAGTGGGGGGCGGGTCCAAGTCCTGCTTTCTGTGAGCCTGTACAGGCGCCCCCCAGGGAGAGCGTTTTTCCCTGGGAGCACCCGAGGAAGAGGAGTGGTCTGGAGCACCAGCAGGGCACCCTAGAAAAGGCGGATTGGGGCTGCTCAGTGCAAAACGATTGCAAAGAGCAGATAAGTATAGGCATGTTTGTTATTTAAAAAAAAAAAACGAGGGTTTACAACCCCTTTAAAAGGATTGTAAAACTCAGACATGAAATATGAACAAAGCATATCCCTCTATAGTGTGTACATGTCTCTATCCAGAGCACTAAGTGTCATTTCTGTCTGCTGCCTCCTTCCTCTGATATCTGCAGACTGAGTCAATTCTGACAAGATTTCTTGACAACAAGAGAAAAAAGGTGACAGGGAGGGATCTCCAGATCACAGCTTGTGATCGACAGCCTCAGCTCTGTTCCTGTGTGCTGTGTGTGAAGGATGGTTATCTCACTTCCCTCCAATCAGCCTCAGAGCTCTCCTTACTGAGCTCTGCAGCTCTCCACCCTCTTGTTTTCTGGCAGCTCAGACAAGCTTTATAAATTCTGGACTTTGAATGAGTGTAGAGAAGACTGCAGATGTCAATCCACTGGGTATATGTAAGGGCTTACAACTACTTTAACACATGTATGGTACATTGACAGACGCTGAGTTAACATGCGTGTTTTACCGCACATTACTGTAATTGGCTGTTGTGACCAGGCACTAAAGGAACTTTTACATCTATTAAAGTTGTTCTTTAATGCCCCTCAAAATTTTCAGCCAATGAGAAGAAACTTGATTTTATCTAAATACAGATTGCCTGCTTTGGTGGAATGCATAAAACATCCCATTAAATCCAATTGAGTCTATCTAAAAAATACTTCATTGTGTTTATTTGTTTCTAGCTTCCTATAATCGCCTGCGCAACAGAATCAGGTTGTGCTGTTTTAAACAGTGCTTCACAAATTAGGCTTACCGATTGGAGGTGAGAGCACAGAGCAATCTCATTGGTGAGTTGCTGTTCCTTCATTATCCAATCCTAGCCATGACCAAATTTGGCAGTTTACTAATACTGGAGAGTGCAAAATCTGGTGCAGCTCTGCACAGAAACCAGATTCAGCTTCCAGGTGTTGTTGTCAAAGGTTCTTCGGTTAGGCCCCTGAGCTAAACCTAGCTGGGTCCTTGATGTCTTCAGAAGGGCTCCCCTAGTTTTCTCTGCCCCAGAGGCAGATCCCCGGCGCAGGGGTCTTCTCCTGCAGGACTGGACCCAGGAACACTGCACTTTGCTTCCATGCCTCAGACTACTTATGGGCTCTCCCTCCACCTTCTGGGCACACCTCCCCAGGGATTGGCTGGAGTTCCATAGATTTTCGGTCTGCCTGTCCTGCTCTTCCTCCCACTCTACTTTTAGAAGTCTCCAGAAGACAGGGGGGAGTGTCAGAACATGCAGACTATGAAACACTTAGCAGCCCTAAGCAATCAACTCCTGATCCACTGATTACAGAGGAGCTAAACTACAGCACCTTGAAAAAGTATTCACACCCTTTGGAATTTTCCACATTTTGTCATGTTACAACCAAAAACTTTAATTTATATTATTGGGATTTTATGTGATAGACCAACACAAAGTGGCACATAATTGTGAAGTGGAAGCAAAATGATAAATAGGTTTCAAAGTTTTTTACAAATAAATATGTGAAAAATGTGGGGTACATTTGTATTCAGCCCCCCTAAATCAATACTTTGTAGAACCTCCCTTCGCTGCAATTACAGCTGCAAGTCTTTTTGGGGATGTCTCTACCAGCTTTGCACATCTAGAGTGTGATATTTTTACCCATTCGTCTTTGCAAAATATCTCAAGCTCTGTCAGATTGGATGGAGAGCGTCTGTGAACAGCAATTTCCAAGTCTTGCCAAAGATTCTCTTTTGGATTTTGGTCTGGACTTTGACTTCTAACACATGAATATGCTTTGTTCTAAACCAGGGGTCTCCAAACTTCAGAGGTGGTCCTTTGCTTGCCTTTTATCTGGCCCTTGGGGCACTTTACCTTCCACTGATAAAAGGCATTATTCCTTCCATTGACACCAAAGACAGGGCACTATTCCTCCCACTGACAACAACAATTGGGAACTAATTTTCCCACTGACACCAATGATGGGACGCTATTCCTCCCACTGACACCAATGATGTAATTTTTTTACTTCCACTGACCACCAAACCTATGGCATTTTCTACTCCCACTGGTTACAGTCCGGCCCCCCTAAGGTTTGAATGGCAGTAAACTGGCCCTTTATTTTAGGGACCCCTGATCTAAACCATTCCATTGTAGATCTGGCTCACACTTCTGCAGGTTGCAGTTTGCATATTCCAGATGCATTTTGCGTTTTTCAATACACGCTTTTCATCCATTGAAGACTATGGAACCAAAACCCAGAAAAAAGTCTCTGGCCCTTTCCATAAAATGCATAGATGTGAACATGACCCGTAGGAAACCATGTTAAATGGACTGTAGGGTGTGCAAAACTGAAAACTCACAAAAAAATGCAGAAGGCATAAACCAGGCCTTTGGGTCATTGTCCTGCTGGAAGGTGAACCTCCGCCCCAGCTGCAAGTCTTTTGCAGACTCTAATGCCGCGTACACACGGGCAGACTTTTTGACCGGACTGGTACGACGGACCGAATCCGGCGAACAATCCGACCTTGTGTGGGCTTCATCGGACCTTCAGCGGACTTTTTTTGTCGAAAGTCTGACGGACTTTAGATTTGCAACATGCTTCAAATCTTTACGTCGTAACCGTCGTAATCCGCTCGTCTGTATGCTGGTCCGACAGACAAAAACCGACGCTAGGGCAGCTATTGGCTATTGGTTATCAACTTCCTTATTTTAGTCCAGTTGTACGTCATTACGTATGAATCCGTCAGACTTTGGTGTGATCGTGTGTAGGCAAGTCCCTTCATTTGGAAAGTCCGTCGGACCAGTCCGGTCGAAAAGTCCGCCCGTGTGTACGCGGCATAACAGTTTTCCTTTAGGATTGCCCTGTATTTGGCTCCATCCATCTTCCCATCAACTGTGACCGGCTTCCCTGTCCCTGCTGAAGAAAAGTATCCCCACAACATGATGCTGCCACCACCATGTTTCACGGTGAGGATGGTGTGTTCAGGATGATGTGCGGTGTTAGTTTTCCGCCACACATAGCGTTTTGCTTTTAGGCCAAAAAGTTAAATTTTGATCTCATCTGACCAGAGTACCTTCTTCCACATGTTTGCTGTGCCCCCCACATGGCTTCTCACAAACTGCAAACGGGAATTCTTATGGCTTTCTTTCAACAATGGCTTTCTTCTTGCCACTTTTCCATAAAGGCCAGATTTGTGGAGTGCACAATCTCACATTCCAACAACAAAATCCATGTTTTTTTTCTGACGGATGTTGGCTCAAATTTGTCTTGCATACACACGGTCGCACAAATCTTGTCGGAAATTCCGATCGCCAAGAACACGGTGATGTACAACAAGTACGACGAGCCAAGAAAAGTGAAGTTTAATAGCCAGTGCGGCTCTTCTGCTTGATTCCGAGCATGCGTGGAACTTTATGCGTCGGAATTGTGTTCACACGATCGGAATTTCCGACAACGGATTTTGTTGTCGGAATATTTGAGATCCAGATCTTAACTTTTGTGTGTCGTAAATTCTGATGGAAAATGTCAAATTGAGCCTACACACGGTCGGACATTCTCACAACAAGCTCCCATCAAACATTTTCCGTCGGAAAATCCGACCGTGTGTACGGGCATTATAGTTGTCCTGTGGATAGATTCTCCCACCTGAGCTGTGGAGCTTTGTAGCTCCTCCAGAGTTACCATGGACCTCTTGGCTGCTTCTCTGATGAATGCTCTCCTTGCCCGGCCTGTCAGTTTAGGTGGATGGCCATGTCTTGGTAGGTTTGAAGTTGTGCCATACTCTTTCCATTTTTGGATGATGGATTGAACAGTGCTCTGTGAGGTGTTTAAAGCTTGGGATATTTTTTTATAACCTAACCCTGCTTTAGGCTGGGTTCACACTGCAGACGGATGCGGCTGACACCAGAGGTCCAGTGCGTCCCTGTTCTCCGTTTTAGGGATTAATCGGACCCAAATTTTTGCCTGAGTTCGGACCTGAAACAGAGCCAAAGATGCACAGGACTCCTAAGCAATTTGCTCCGCAGCCGCTTCAGAGATGTGTAAACCGGCTCCATTGAGAGCCGGTCACACTCTCCTGTCATGCGATATAGATGCGGGGAAACCAGAAGTGTCGTCAAGGGGGTGTGGTTGCACATTTTGAGGCCCATGCCTCTTTTTCAAGATTCAGCTCGCATAGTGACAGTTACACGAGGCTACAAAAGAAGTGATTTTTTTTTTCTGTTTTTATGTCCCTGTGTAATTGTCACTACAACACAGCTCCCATTTGCATCCACTTCCTGGCTTGAGAAAGAGGCATGGGCCCATAGTTGTGAGGTTCTGCAGGCAGGGGGCTTATCGGAATATGGAAGCTCCCTGTAATATGTTCAAGTTTTATTACTCTTTTATTACTCTTTATTCCTGGGGACAGACTGGGGTTATTCATAGGTAGATATGAGATGCTCCGCCAGATCCCACTTTGCGAGGGTGTCATCCATAGCCGTAGCTTTTGTTAATGGACTTCTCTTATACAGAACTCCCAAGTTGAACAGAAAGTCATTACTCTGACTAATTCCCTCTGCTTGACTGATAGAATTTCTTTGGAGTATTACTGCCAAGTCACAGGCCTTCACCGCCTATTTCCATGACCTGCATGCTAACGCTCTTCAGTCCTTGGAAGTTACTGTTCTTATGGTTCCTGCACTTGTTTCTCTGAATTACACTGACCTGTTTTCCTCCATCGACAGTCTGTTTTCCTGGTCACAGAAAGTCTATACTACGGTCTACTTCCTCCGTTTCACTCCTACTTCCTCCACGCTCGTCTGGCACATCCCCGCTTGGGAATGCCCAGAACTATCCCCAGCGCTACATGCTGGCTTTGCTGCACTCCAGGCGTCCACCCTGGAGTCTCCTTGAGAGCATTACTCATGGATCTCTTACTTCAGGGCCCCAAGCCCTCTGCCTCTTGAAACTCTCTCGGTCTCCCGGGCCCCAGGCCCTCCTTCCGCTCTCCCGGGCCCCAGGCCCTCCTCTCGCTTGAGCATGTGACACCCCTTATATGAGAGACCTCCTCTTGACCAAACAAATTAATGATTGGTCAGGACTCTCACATGAGCTTCCTGCCACTCAGATCTCAGCCCATCCTCTCCTTTCATCGTCAGGCAGAGGAGGTATCTCTGAGCCTAAGTGTAGCTGGCCACACCCCCTTCTATTCTGACACTCCCACACCTAAATCAAAACAACCAGGCCTAAAAAAAGACCATAGGCCTGGCCAAATTTACCTGTAACTACACTATAGCACCTACCCTAAAGTAGAGGGCGCTACACTTTAATGCTCATTGAACTTGGATGGGGTACAGGGTGGCATTTGGGATACTCCAGCTCTAGTGCGCAAGTAACCAAAGGACACTCTTTGTCCTGTCTACTTTCTACAGGGAAACTTCTCTCTTGCCAGACACCAGGGGAACAGACAATCCCAGGACTCCATACAACAAGACCCAATTCAGCAGCACTAGAGCAGTTGTTCAAGGGGTTAAGCAGTGGACAGTCACTAGGATCTTACATCCAGGCCTCTGCTAACAATGTCCCCATATACTTGGATGCCTCCTTCCAATATCAGCCAGACACTTTTCCTGTTAACCTCCAAGCCAGATCCTCAGTGAATCCCCTTGTTTCAGCTCCAACTATGTCCAGCAAATAGATTGCCTGGCTCGCACTGAGCTGGGACCTCAATGAACTCCTGCAGGCTTCAGCTAAACTACCCAGAAAGGCAGCGGCACTCCAGGCTGGGATCTTCTCCTCCTGGACAAGAACCCGGCTTCTCAAGGCCCCAAACTATTTATGCACTCTGCAGCCACCCACTTGGCATCCTCCCTCAGGGATTGGCTGATATTACATACACTATATTACCAAAAGTATTGGGACGCCTGCCTTTACACGTACATGATAACGGTAGTAGCATCCCAAGTTTAGTCCTTAGGGTTCAATATTGAGTTGGCCCACTCTTTGCAGCTACAACAGCTTCAACTGTCCAGGGAATGCTGTCCAAAAGGTTTAGGAGTGTGTCTATGGGAATGTTTGACCATTCCCATAGACACATATGGGAGGTCGGGCACTTATGTGGGCGAGAAGGTCTGGCTCGTAGTCGCCACACTAATTTTTCCCAAAGGTGTTCTATCGGGTTGAGGTCAGGACTCCATGGAGGCCAGTCAAGTTTTTCCAACCCAAAACCCACTCATCCATGTCTTTATGGACCTTGATTTGTGCACTGGTGTGCAGTCATGTTGGAGCAGAAAGGGGCCATCCCCAAACTTTTCCCTCAAAGTTGGGAGCATGAAATTGTCCAAAATGTCTTGGTATGCTGATGCCAGATCACTGGAACTAAGGGGCCAAGCCCAACCCCTGAAAAGCAACCCCACACCATAATCCCCCCTCCACCAAATGAGAGGAAATGGAGAGATGGCCCAATACTTTTGGCAATAAAGTGTGGATGTGCAGAGTCCTGACCTCAACCCAAAAGAACACTTTGAGGGAACAGTTTGGGGATGGCCCCTTCCTGTTCCAAGCAAGGTCCATAAAGACATGGATGAGCGAGTTTGAGGTGGAGGAACTTGACTGGCCTGAACAGAGTCCTGACCTCAACTCCGATAGAACACCTTTGGGATGAATTAGAGTGGAGACTGCGAGCCAGGCCTTTTCGTCCACATCAGTGCCTGACCTCACAAATGCGCTTCTGGAAGAATGGTCAAACATTCCCATAGACACACTCCTAAACCTTGTGGACGGCCTTCCTAGAAGAGTTGAAGCTGTTATAGCTGCAAAGGGTGGGCCAACTCAATATTGAACCCTTCGGACATAAATGTTCAGACCAAGGCTCTGCCTCTTCCATCCATCCCACTACATTCTAGAATCCACTAGAAGGCAGTGGGAAGCAGTTGAGCCTGCAAGCAGTGAGGCCCAAACAGACAAAAATAATCACACACCGCTCCAATGATTACAGAGGAGCCAAAAAACTAAATTCACCTGACCCTCTCTAGCAACCTATTCTAGGAGGGTGCTATACTTATGTTCAGACCATACACTCAGCCCACTGTACTCATGATGGGCCCACTTTCATTAGACAGCATGTCTCCATCCACACTATACCATGAATCTGGATTGTGTATTATTTCGTTTTATCTGTGGACTTCTCCATGTCTAAAAAATCTTTTTTGTTTGAAAACAGCTTCCCTTTCAATCTTCTCATGCATGGCTCACAGTGTGCGTCTCTCTCAATTACCCGCGTCTTTAGATGTCAGGAATGGTATGCGGGCGTGATGAGACACGAATCCCAGCCCTGTGCTCTAGCATTGCAGGCAACCCACCCATTCCGTCCGCCTGTAAATTATTCACTCGGATAGGTTCTTCTTGGACTGTTTTGGTAGTTAGACAACATTTGTTTTCAATCGTCTATAAATACCAGAATACACGGCTATATCCTGACTTTCCGAGAAGGGGACTAAAGACGTCTTTTAGGTAGAACCACACTTTGGTCTTTCTTTCATCATTTCAGATGATGGACCACTAAGATTTCATTAACCACCTGACCTTCAGAGGATTTAGGCCTGGCTCACACCTATGCATTTTTTAGAGCGTTTTCTGTTTTGCAGACGTCTTTTAGGTAGAACCACACTCTGGTCTTTCTTTCATCATTTCAGATGATGGACCACCAAGGTTTAATTAACCGCCTAACCTTCAGAAGATTGAGGCCTGGTTCACACCTATGCAGGTTGCAGTTTGCATATTCCGGGTGCATTTCACATTTTTCAATACATGCTTTTGATCCATTGAAGTCTATGGAACCAAAAACCAGAAAAAACGTCCAAAAACCATGTTAAATGGACCTTGGTGTGTTTCTGCAAAACAGAAAACGCTCTAAAAAATGCATAGGTGTGAACCAGGCCTAAATCTTGTGAAGGTCACGTGGTTAATGAAATCTTGGTGGTCCATCATCTGAAATGATGAAAGAAAGACCAAATTGAAGTCCCTTTTTCCCCACAAATAGAGCTTTCTTTTGGTGGTATTTCATCACCTCTGCGTTTTTATTTTTTTGCGTTATGAACAAAAATAGACCAACAATTTTGAAAAGAAAAAAAAAACAATATTTTTTACTTTCTGCTATAAAACCCAATAACATAAAAAGTAAAAAATCTATTTTCTTCATAAATTTGGGCCAATATGTATTCTTCTACATATTTTTGGTTAAAAATAAATTGCAATATGTGCATATGGATTGGTTTGCGCAAAAGTTATAGCATCTACAAAATAGGGGATATATTTCTGGCATTTTTATTAATATTTTTTTTTTTTTACTAAAAATGGCGGTGATCAGCGACATTGCGGCGGACAGATTGGACACTTTTGACACTTTTTTGGGACCATTGACATTTATACAGCGCTCAGTGCTATAAAAATGCTCTGATTACTGTATAAATGTCACTGGCAGGGAAGGGGTTAACACTAGGGGGCGATCTCTGGGAGGTGTTTCTAACTGTGGGGGGGGGGGGGTGTACTGACTGGAGGACAGCAGATCTTTCTCTCTCCTCCCCTTTCAGAACGGGGATCTGCCTTGTGTACATTGACAGATACCCGTTCTGGCTCTCTGTGGATCGATCGCAGGTGGTCGACAGACATCGCGCATCGGACCCAGCCTCGCGGGCGGGCCTCCCACAGCTCTTAAGACGGCCGACGTACACCTATGGCGGTTTGCGCAGCTGTACCAACCTGCTGCCATATAACGACGGCGGCTGGTCAGCAACAGGTTAAACAGGAGATACTACAGATAAACCAATGGAGCATGATAGGGGTGGTTAACTAAAAAATTCATGCAGTATTTAACTCTTAGTGAACTGATGCCTTCCTGTTCATATGACAACCGTAACATTGTGATTTTCGCTTCACTTTCTGTTTTAGAAGTTCTAACCACTCCTTCCTCTGCCCAAAACTATAGCATTCATTTTTGCTATTGATACATTTTTAACTACTTCAATACAGGGCACTTACACCCCTTCCTGCCCAAGCCAATTTTCAGCGTTTATCATTTTGTTCACACAAATAGAGCTTTATTTTGGTGGTATTTGATCACCTCTGCGGTTTTTATTTTTTGCTAAACAAATAAAAAAAGACCGAAAATTTTGAAAAAAAAAAATATTTTCTATTCTTTCTGTTATAAAATTTTGTAAATAAATACATTTTCTCCTTCACTAATGGGCACTGATAAGGCGGCACTGATGGGCACTGATAAGGTGGCACTGATGAGGTGGCACCAATGAGGTGGCACTGATGGGCACTGATGGGTGGCCTTGATATGCAGCACTGATGGGTATTGATAGGCGGCACTAATGGGCACTCATGGGTGGCACTGGTGGGCACTGATGAGCACTGATAGGCGACACTGATGGGCACTGAAAGGCTGCACTGATGGGTACTTATGGGTGGCACTGATAGGCAGCACTGTTGGGCACTGATAGGCAGCACTGATGGTCACTGATAGGCGGCACTGCTGGGCACTGATAAGTGGCACTGATAGATGGCATTGATAGGCATCACTGATGGCACTGTCAGGCATTGGGGATGGGCACTGATTGGCATTTCCCTGGTGGTCTAGGGTGGCATACCTGGTGGTCCAGTGTGGTGGCATCCCTGGTGGTCCTGTTGGTCCACATTTCCAAACTGCCATTCAGAGACACCCCCCCTGCCCCCCTTCCCAAAAAAAGATGGGGGGGGGGGTTGGGGGACTGTAGTCTTGGGGTTGATGGGGAATTCGGCGGCAGGGGTGATTTGTCGGGTGAATGGCTGGTGTTGTACTACATTGTAATATATAATGAAATTGTTCAACTCACCATAATGAAGAATCAGTGGGGACCCCGAACTTGTCGCCTGCCCCCAGATGCAGCTTTCCACTTGCATCTGTCTTTTTCTGATTTTCTTCAAGTTTACTGATTTTTTTTTTTTATTCAAAACGTTCGAATCGATAAATTTTGAATCAGCCGAATCGAAAACTTTTGTTTTTATTTTCTTTCGATTCGAATGCGGCAAAGTGAACAAACAAAAGAAAAATCTCCATCAAATGATTACAGTGACTCCTTAAATCACCTTCAGTTTTACTAAAACAGTATTATTTCAACATGGTTCTCTAATAACACACACAGTCTTTGATTTCAGAAATATGTTTACAGTTGGAATTCGATGTAAAATTAGACTCAAATTTCAATTTGAATTTCGTTTCGTTATTTGGAGCATTCAGTAAACTTTGTTTATACTGTAATTCAAGTATTCGGATATATCCCTACCTCCAAATAACAAAAAATGTGTCCAAATATTTATTCTGAACGAAACGAACCGCAAATGTCTAGTTTTCAGTTCTTTCAATTATGAAGGCTCAGCATCACAAGTGACAGTAGCCTAGGGCAGCCTGCTTAGGGACACTCACTCCTCCACACCTACATCCGCCCATGAAGGCATTTTTAACTTCCTCCTCCGCTTGCATCAGGACTGAGGGCTCTTGAGAGGTTTATTGAGGTGGGGTGTTGGGATGTTTTCAGGAAGAGATGTACATCCTGCTGGCCCCTCCCACCAGCCACTATCTACCTGCATTGCATGGAGAAGCACAGAGATCCAGTGGTGAAATCACTAGATCTAAAATAAGGTATGTAATAAAAGAAGAAAGGTTTTAGTTAAGGAATTCATTAGCATGCTGATAAGGGAGGGGGAAAATATAAGCAGATTCAACTTCAACTTTAAACAAGATTGTACTCTTGGTCAGGCCAGTGCTATAGACGGTTCTGATGCTGGCTCCTCCCAGAAATAAAACACGATTAGATCATTTTGTAACCTGTTCAGCACTGTCAGCTGGATCATGCTCACTGGTAATTTACTCCTCCCAATCAAAACCCCCAAAACCTTACCTCCAGAAGTGCTCATCACATTGCCCCTTTCATTAAGGAGTGCCCATCAGAGCCCCCCTGACATCCAGAAGTGCCCATTAGAGTCCCCCCTTACATCCAGGAGTGCCCATCAGAGTCCCCCCTTACATCCAGGAGTGCCCATCAGAATCCCCCCTTACATCCAGAAGTGCCTCCTTACATCCAGGAGTGCCCATCAATCCCCTTTACATCCAGGAGTGCCCATCAATCCCCTTTACATCCAGGAGTGCCCATCAATCCCCTTTACATCCGGGAGTGCCCATCAGAACCCCCCCTTACATCCAGGAGTGCCTATCAGAGCCCCCCTTACATCCAGGTGTGTCCATCAAAGTCCCCCCTTACATCCAGGAGTGCCCATCAGAGCCCCCCCCTACATTCAGGAGTACCCATCAGAGCCCACCCCCTACATATTTGTGTGCCCATCAGTCCCCCTTACATCTAGGAGTGCCCATAAGTCCCCCTTACATCTAGGAGTCCCCATCAGTCCACTTTACCTCTAGGAGTGCCCATCAGTCCCCCTTACATATAGGAAACCCATAAGTCCACCTTACATGTATGAGTGCCCATCAGTCCCCCTTACATGTATGAGTGCCCATCAGTCCCCCTTACATACATGAGTGCCCATCAGTCCCCCTTACATTTAGGAGTTCCCATCATCCCCCCTTACATCTAGAAGTACCCATAAGTCCACCTTACATCTAGGAGTAACAATCAGTCCCCCTTACATTTAGGAGTGCCGATCAGTCCATCTTACATCTAGGAGTGCCCATCAGTCCCCCTTACATCAGTCCCCCTTACAACAGCCCCCCAAAGCACCTTGTCCCCATGTTGATGGGGACAAGAGCCTCTCCCCGACAACCCTGGCCAATGGTTGTCGGGGTCTGCGGGCAGGGGACTTATCGGAATCTGGAAGCCCCCATTAACAAGGGGGCCCCCAGATCCAGCCCCCCCATGTGAATGGGTAGAGGTAGTACCTTTACCCATTCACTAAAAAAAGTGTTAAAAAGTAAAAACCACAGACAGTTTTTGACAATTCCTTTATTAAAAAAGAAAAAAAAAAGAAAAAGTGTCCCGCGATGTCCATCCATCATCAATCCTCACGCCCGACGGACCCGAAAAATAGAAAAAAAACTCTGAAAAAACTCTGCCTCCATGGGAGGCCTCCAGGCGACTATTGCCTTTTTGCTTTGACAGATCTTATATAGGCAAGGACGGGCCACCCGCTGATGTAACCAGATGACCCCACCCGCCTCTGACAAGACGTCAGAAGGGGTGGCCCCTCCCTTGCCTATATAACAGCTGTCAAAGCCAAGAGACAGCAGTAGCCGGGACACCTCCCATCGATGCAGAGCTTTTTTATTTTTTCCATTTTTCGGGTCCGTTGGGCGGCTAGATTGAAGAGGGATGGACACTTTTTTCTTTCTTTTTTAATAAAGGAATTGTCAAAAATTGTCTGTTGTTGTTTTTACTTTTTGACACTTTTTTGGGTGAACGGGTAAGGGTACAATGTACCCGATACCCATTTACATAGGGGGGCCGGGATCTGGGGGTCCTCTTGTTAAAGGGGGCTTCCAGATTCCAATAAGCCCCCCGTCCGCAGACCCCAACAACCAATGGCCAGGGTTGTCAGGAAGAGGCTCTTGTCCCCATCAACATGGGAACAAGGCGTTTCAACAAGGCACTCCAAAGCACCCTCCCCATGTTGAGGGCAAGCAGCCTGGTATGGTTTAGGAGGGGAGGGTGCTCGCTCGTTCCCCCCTTTCCTGGCCTGCCAGGCTGCTTGCTCGGATAAGGGACTGGTATGGATTTTTAGGGGGGCCCCCCGCAAATTTTTAGCAAAATGTTGGCGTGGAGTTCCCAATTAAAGTCTATGCCAGACCCAAAGGGCCTGGTATGGATTTTGTGGGGACCCCACGCAGTTTTTAAAAAAAAAATTGGCGTGGAGTTCCCCTTAAAATCTATACCAGACCCTAAGGACCTGGTATGGATTTTTAGGGGGACCCCACGCTGTTTTTTTCTTAATTCTGTCATAGGGTTTCCCTTAACCACTTTAATACACTGTATTATATACTCTGCACTGCACTATATACCCTGCACTGTATTATATTATATATACTACACTGAAGGCACTATATACTCTGAAATGCATTATATATACTATACGGACTGCACAATATATTCTCCACTGTATTATATATACTACACTGCCTGCACTATATACTCTTCAATGTATTATATATACTACACTGATGTTTTGCTTGTGTCTATCTAGCAAGGTTCCTCTGTGGTATAAGCAAGGAAGTTGAGATTTCTGCAGTGTAAATGTGCTTTTACTATACAAAGATGCTGTACATACAAAGTTATTACAATCTTAGGAATACAATACAAGACTGACAGATATCGATAACAAGCAAAATGCCTAGCAAATTAACAGCCTATGGTCTATATCAGTACAAATACACTTAAAGGTTACTTATCTTCTGTTACTGTATGTTCGTGAGCTCCATTGGCAACGATTCTTCAGGAGGATCAGGCACGTTTCTTCTATTATGGGTGGCTTCTGATCTTACAGCATGATGATGTATGTGTATGTGTCCAGCTTATGCCTGAATTCCCCTTTTATGTGTCAGGATGTTTACCATAGTTACCAAACAACAGAACATACCTGTTTACTGTAGCTGTGGATGGACTGTTGAAAACTGTCAATTGAATACAACAAAGGTATCTACGTACCCATTGTCTACTCAAGCCAACACCTGACAGTCATCTAACAGTCATTCTTTCAGTTTGAGAGCTGGAAGAACCTCAAACAAGTACGTTTCTTACTTGTTTACTGTAGCTATAGAGACAATAGCCTGTTGAAAACTGTCAATTGAATACAACAATGGTATCTACGTACCCATTGTATGAAACAGCATTTGTTTGAGAAATCTACTCAGGCCAAAAACTGACAGTAATCTGACCAACTCACTATTGTGTAATGTTATGTCCCATGTATCTTATGTCTGATTAATATAAAAAAATCATATTGTAACAAACGCAACACAACTGATGGCACTATATACTCTGAACTGCATTATATATACTATACAGACTGCACTATATACTCTGAACTGTGTTATATATACTATATGGACTTTACTATATACCCTGAACTGTATTATACATACTATACAGACTGCACTGTATACTCTGAACTGCATTATATATGCTATAGGGACTACACTATATACTTTAAACTGCATTATAAATACTATACAGACTGCACTATATACTCTGAACCGTATTATATATACTATACGGACTGCACTATATATTCTCCACTGTATTATACAGTGGGGCAAAAAAGTATTTAGTCAGCCACCAATTGTGCAAGTTCTCCCACTTAAAAAGATCAGAGAGGCCTGTAATTGTCATCATAGGTATACCTCAACTATGAGAGACAAAATGTGGAAACAAATCCAGACAATCACATTGTCTGATTTTTGAAATAATTTATTTGCAAATTATGGTGGAAAATAAGTATTTGGTCACCTACAAACAAGCAAGATTTCTGGCTCTCACAGACCTGTATCTTCTTCTTTAAGAGGCTCCTCTGTCCTCCGCTCATTACCTCTATTAATGGCATCTGTTTGAACTTGTTATCAGTATAAAAGACACCTGTCCACAACCTCAAACAGTCACACTCCAAACTCCACTATAGTGAAGACCAAAGAGCTGTTGAAGGACACCAGAAACAAAATTGTAGACCTGCACCAGGCTGGGAAAGACTGAATCTGCAATAGGCAAGCAGCTTGGTTTGAAGAAATCAACTGTGGGAGCAATGATTAGAAAATGGAAGACATACAAGACCACTGATAATCTCCCTCGATCTGGGACTCCACGCAAGATCTCACCCCGTGGGGTCAAAATGATCACAAGAACGGGGAGCAAAAATCCCAGAACCACACGGGGGGACCTAGTGAATGACCTGCAGAGAGCTGGGACTAACGTAACAAAGGCTACCATCAGTAAGCGTGGCTGGCTCTCACAGCATGTTGCGTTGTGATTGGCCAAAGTATGCAGGTCAGGTGCATGCTTTGGCCAATCAGAGGCCATCTATGCACTGCGATCTTGCAGTGCGTTCTGGGGTGCTCCACGGCGCTCAAATTTGCCGCAAATGCCCCTCTACGAACAAACACCCGATGTTCGAGGCAAACTTACATTCGCCTCAAACATCGGGACCATCCCTGGTGCCCATCAGTCCACCTTACATCAAGAAATGCACATCAGTCCCCCTTAAATCAAGAAATACCCATCACCCCCTTAAATCTAGGAGTGCCCATCAGCCCCCCTTACATCTAGAACTGCCGATCAGTCAGTCCCCCTTACATCTAGGAGTGCCCATCAGTCCCCCTTACATCTAGGAGTACATGACACTTTGCTACAATGTAAAGTAGTGAGTGTACAGCTTGTATAACAGTGTAAATTTGCTGTCCCCTCAAAATAACTCAACACACAGCCATTAATGTCTAAACCGCTGGCAACAAAAATGAGTACACCCCTAAGTGAAAATGTCCAAATTGCGTCCAATTAGCCATTTTCCCTCCCCGGTGTCATGTGACTCGTTAGTGTTACAAGGTCTCAGGTGTGAATGGGGAGCAGGTGTGTTAAATTTGGTGTTATCACTCTCACGCTCTCAGAGTGGTCACTGGAAGTTCAACATGGAACCTCATGGCAAAGAACTTGCTGAGGATCTGAAAAAAAGAATTGTTGCTCTGCATAAAGATGGCCTAGGCTATAAGAAGATTGCCAAGACCCTGAAACTGAGCTACAGCGCGGTGACCAAGACCATACAGTGGTATAACAGGACAGGTTCCATTCAGAACAGGCCTCGCCATGGTCGACCAAAGAAGTTGAGTGACGTGCTCAGCGTCATATCCAGAGGTTGTCTTTGGGAAACAGATGTATGAGTGCTGCCAGCATTGCTGCAGAGGTTGAAGGGGTGGGAGGTCAGCCTGTCAGTGCTCAGACCATACGCTGTACACTGCATCAAATTGGTCTGCATGGCCATCATCCCAGAAGGAAGTCTCTTCTAAAGATGATGCACAAGAAAGCCTGCAAAAAATGTGAGGGGTGTACTCACTTTTGTGAGATACTGTATATGCCTCTGCCTTGCCTTCAGTAAAATGGACCTTAAGGATTAATGTGCAAAACAATGATTGGTTTAATCCAAATTTCTATCAATATTTTTCCTTTATTTTAGCTTTTTAAAACAACACATAGAATAATGTAAATGTTGGATAAAAGTTTTAGTACAGTTAATAGTTACATAAAAAATATATTTTTTAGAGCTCCTTAAGTCAGGGACCACTGAGGAAGAAAGAGGGACAGAGGGATTTGGTTCCAAACGAGGGACAGTCCCTCCAAATGAGACAGTTGGGAAATGTATACGCACGTTTTTTGCCATCCTGAATCAGTTTTGCATTATTGCTTTTAAGTCTGTTCCTTTTAGATAAACTGCAAGTTACAATTACTCTGTGTGATCACTCAACCTATTTTGTTAAATTTGGTGTCTACAAACAATCGGCTGTGTGCAATGGTGGATAGGAGCGGCACAACAGAAGCTACCCCACCCCAAGTACACAGGGCCAGTTCAGAACTTGGATGATTAGGTTGAGAAATTGTGGGAACTGATATGATCAAGTGTATTTCCTAGGAGAAGACCTAGATTCCCAAGACAAGATAGTGTATAGCCAAGTGGTAACATTAGGGGACCATAGGGCCCACTTGGCCAATGGCCATAGCGTGTCAGAGCAGAGATGTACAGGATGGGATGCTGTAGTAGGTGGGAAAGCAGCAGACCCACCTTTAACTCAGGGCCGTCTTTAATATTGATTGAACCCTGGGCAAACATTTTCTTGCTCCCCTCATGCAATTTTGCTCTCCACTCCAACATCCCAAAAAAGAAACAAACACACACAAACTTATCAAAAAAAGTTTATTAATGTAAACATAAGGAATTCGTTCAGGCTCACTGATTGGTTGGTAGAGGTTGTTGCACATTCTTACCGCTCACTAATTGGTTGCTAGAGGTTACCGCACATCATTACCGTCACTGATTGGTTGCTAGAGGCTGCTGAACATTATTATTGCTCACTGATTAGTTGCTAGAGGTTACTGCACAACATTACTGCTCGCCTATTGGTTGCTAGAGCTTACTGCACATCATTACTGCTTACTGATTGATTGCTAAAGGTTAATGCACATCATTACCGCTCACTGGTTGCTAGAGGTTACTGCGCATTATTACTGCTCACTGATTGGTTGCTATAGGTTACTGCTTATCATTACTGCTGACTGGTTGCTAGAGGTTACAACACATCATTACCGATCAGGGATTGGTTGCTAGAGGTTACTGCACATCATTACTGCTAACTGATTAGTTGCTAGAGGTTACTGTACATCATTATTGCTCATTGATTGGTTTCTAGAGATTACAGCAGATCACTACTGTTCACTGATTGGTTGCTAGAGGTTACTGCACATCATTACTGCTCACTGATTGGTTACTAGAGGTTACTGCACATTATTACCACTCAGTAATTGGTTGCTATAGGTTACTGTGCATCATTACCACTGACTTATTGCTATTACAGCTCACTGATTGGCTGCTAGAGGTTATAGCACATCATTATGGCTCACTGATTGGTTGCTGAAGGTTATAGCACATAATCTCCTCACTGCCTGCACACCATGAACTGGGAAGGTGAGGGGACCCACCAATAGACAGAAAGAACCTAGAACTTTAATAATGTAAACATAAAAACTGGTCGACACTTACTGATTGGTCCAGGCTTACTGATTGGTTGCTAGAGGTTACTGCACATCCTTACCACTCACTGATTGGTTGCTATAGGTTATTAAACATTATAACTGTTCACTTATTTATTGCTAGAGGTTACAGCACATCATTATAGCTCACTGATTGGTTGCTGAAGGTTACAGCACATCATCTCCTTACTGACTGCACACCATGGACTGGGGAGGTGAGGGGACCCAACAATAGATAGAAAACTCCTAGGACTAGTTAATAGCAATGAGTAGAGCAGAGCACACACAGCTATGAAGGGAAACTGAGTGCAGGTAGGAACAGAGCCCAATGTGAGCAACATTTAAGAACATGGGCTGCCAGGAATAAATGACTAGTCATGCCGCCTGCAGTAGAAAGACCGTCCGAGAACAGAAAAGTCATACAGGACAAGTGAGACTTACACAAAACAAAATGCAATGGGAAAAATACTGCGCTAATTAGTACACCATAAAGCGGCAGCTCTGGCGTGAGATACATACAGAATGGAAATAAACAAAAATATGGAGCTGCACTAAGAATGAATAAATTCAAACATATACATTGTATGAAACATAAAAAATATTAAGGGACAAAACATGAATTATGAGTCCATATATTCAGTCCAAAACAAAATAGTGAATGTGAATAGGTCCATTTAAATCTCAGTGACATTGGGGTATGAATCCCATACCGAACATAACGTGCACCTCCACCACATAGATTGTGTGCTTACCAGATGACAAGCCTTGGAAAGCTTGCGGCTAATACCCAGCCAGGGCCTTTATCCAGAGAGTGGATCAGATGTCAGCTCACGGCCAGGCAGAGATCACTGTATTCTCATGTGTTCCAGGAATGGACTCCGTAATCAGTGGGCATAATTATCAGAGCAGCCAAAGTGACCTGGTGTAGAAGGTCCAGCTTCCATCCCATCCACCCGGTCTGCTCTAAGCCCTGGTGTACAAGCTAGCCTAGCCCTTTGGCTGCTCTACTGCAGCTGCTGTCTGTGTTCCTAAGCCTCCAACATGATCACGCATGTGTACCTGGACTCAAGCCCCTGTACGCATGCATGGGCATGATGGAGGCTTCGGAACACAGACAGCATCTGCAGTAGAGCAGCCAAAGGGCTAGGGGCTCAAGCCCCAGTACGCATGCGTGGGCATGTTGCAGGCTTAGGAACACAGACAGCAGCTGCAGTAGAGCAGCCAAAGGGCTAGGGGCTCGAGCCCCAGTATGCATGCGTGGGCATGTTGGAGGCTTAGGAACACAGACAGCAGCTGCAGTAGAGCAGCCAAAGGGCTAGGCTAGCTTGTACACCAGGGCTTAGAGCAGGCCAGGTTAATGAGATGGAAGCTGGACCTTCTACACCAGGTCACTTTGGCTGCTCTGATAATCATGCCCACTGATTACGGAGTCCATTCCTGGTACACATAAGAATACTGTGATCTCTGCCTGGCCGAATTCGGTTGAATGGGTTTGTCTGTGAGCTGACATCTGATCCACTCTCTGGATAAAGGCCCTGGCTGGGTATTAGCTGCAAGCTTTTCAAAGCTTGCCATCTGGTAAGCACACAATCTATGTGGTGAAGGTGCACGTTATTGTCGTGGTGTATGGGATTCATACCCCAATGTCACTGAGATTTAAAGGAGCCTATTCACATTCACTATTTTGTTTTGGACTGAATATATGGACTCATAATTCATATTTATTCATTAATATTTTTTATGTTTCATATAATTTATATGTTTGAGACTTACACAAAGTGTGTCTTACTGGGGCAACTTGTTGTTGGGTGTTCAGCGGCAACCAGCACCTCGCTCTCCTTGGCTGTCCCCTTCCTTCCCCATCGCCAGCTCAACCCACCCGAGTCAGCACAGCCCCAGCCAGGCACAGCAGCACTCCGGAGCCTCACCCTCTGCTCCACCAACACTGGCTGTAGTTACCCTGATATCTGAGCCAGACCAGATTCACTATCATTGGCTCTTTGCACTGTCCAACTACCATCGGGCTGCTGCTGATTGGGCTGGAAGCTGTACACTCCCAGGGTGAAGGCTGCATGTGTTGTGTGTCCACACATTGCGGAGTGTGTGTGCTGGAAAGCAAAAGCCGGGAAAACTATTTACGAGCAGCGTGGGCTGAAGGAGCAGCTGCTTTGGCCCCCACAACAAGGTTTGGGCCTGGGGCAGCTGCCCCTTTTGCCCTGTGTTAAAGACAGCCCTGCTTTAGCTGAACACATAGCTCCATGGGAATTGGTCATCCAGATATTGACAGATGAAATGACTCAACTCCAGACAGAGTTATTTGCGATGAAGTGCAAACAGGAATACTCTCCCAAGAGGCAAGGAGGGTATGCTCCCTCATGGAGAAGGCGATCAATTTCTCGGAAGCAGTAAAAGTCTCCATCCCCATCCAGGGGCTGTCGTGTAGGCCATCTCCAGTGAGACAGACTAGGGCAATAAAGTGGAACGACTCCTGATCCAAGAACCAAAGATGGGGTGGTCAGCTGTTCTGTTGTATATGGCTACTTCAATGGCTAAGAGATTGACTGTGACTCAAGTCACTACTTTGCCAGAACGGTGTCAGGAGCGTGTAACGCTCCTGTTCCATGGCAGCTGCTGATCTCATTCCAGCATCCTGGTTTTGGCTGAGCTGAACTCTCCCTGTCTGACTGTCCACCTGCAGGGTGATTGATGTAACTTCTGAGTGGAGACCAGACTTGTTTTAAGCCTGCCAAACCCTTAGTGTCGTGCTTATGATAGCGTTTGCAACACATGCTTCAAGCTCCCTGTTATCTGCCTTGTTCCCATGCCTTGACCTTTGTGTTCGCCTAATATCCACCCTGCCAGCTAGTTTGGATTTCCTTGTTATCAACCTTGGATTGGACTTTGAACTACTTTCTTAACTCTACCGGATTTTTGACCATGTATTTGGCTCTGACTACTCTCTGCCAAACAAGCTGCTGATAAGGCCTGTGCTAGTATTTCACACTGGAAAAAATACCATTGTAGGTACAGTTTTACAGTTTAACTGAGTACTTGTAGGCAACCAAGTACTGGAAGGCCTGCTTGCCTTATGGGAAAGGGGGCTGCTATAGGTGAAGAACACAGAGCCAACTATAGAGCCTGACCACCTATCCTAGGGGTAGGCATGACAAACAGGTGTTCCAGCATTTTATTGACAGCCACCTATGAACTCCCTATAAAAGTAGCTGAGAATACCTGGATGAAGGTGGAGTTGTGGTTATGGGGACAGGACCGCGGCCAGAAGGGTGTAATGATCACATGGATCCAGGAGGGGAGGGCCACAGGTAAAATGTCATCTGGATCTGAAATGCTGAACAGGCTCCTGGCACACTTGGGCTCACTTAATGAAATCAGCCATCTGCTGCTCTCTCTGGAAAAAACAGGAAGGTCCTGATGCATGTTCTGTAAACATCTAGGAAAATGCTGGCATTGTGAGAATTCCCTGTGGGAGTAAGGTAGTTATACAATTTAACCAAGAACTCATACTCCCCATAAATGTCAGCTCCCACCATGGATTGCAAGGCATTCATGTCCTCTTGGAACCCTTGCCTTCAGCAGTGGCTCCATTTGTCACCAGGACCCTCCAGCAGGGTACGGTATTAATTAGAATCTGTAACACCATGATTCTTCAACTCTGCCTTCTTTTTAAAACAATTACACATGTGATTGCTCCTAAGGTGGGGCAAACAAAGCTCTAAGAATTACTTGGTAAGAATAAATTTGACTCAGTGATCAGCAGGAATGAACTGAGAGTGGGCAGAAATTAAGCGAAAGTGGGCAGGAGAGCAAATACTACCACTCCTACACAGGGCTTTTTTTCTCAAACAATAGGTGCTGGAACTTAACCACGGCCCCACAAAACCCCTCCCCCTACACACACCCTCCAAATCACATCAAATAGTGAGTGTGGTCAGTCAAATTTCACAAAAACAGTAGGAGGGTCTTAAAGGGGCATTAAATAACAGGATTGCATTACATACAGAATGCAGAGCTGTCACTTGTAAACACAGAAACCAGACTTCTGTGTTTACAAGTAATTGTGGTGAGCAGGCACCAAAGGGTCTGAGCCAAAGGTGGTGGAACTGAGTTCCACCAAGTTCCCTCTGAAAAAAAGCCCTGCTCCTACAACTAACCACTAAAGAACTGGCACCCACTCAGAAGTAGTAAGGTGCCTATTGGATAAGTGGTCAAGGGAGGTTTTCCCACAGTGGGATCATGACCTGAGCTGTAGTAAATGAGGGTCAACATGATATACCCAAAGCAGAGTGTTCTCCCATCCGAAGAGATATCATACCGTACCTCCACACCTTTACCAAGAATTCAAGCAGATACTAGAACACATGATGCAACAAGGGGTGACTCCAATCTTCATAGTGAAGAAGAAGGATGACCTCTCTGCTTTGGTTTGGACTACATGTGCCTGAAATCTGTTACCACAAGAAATGTCTGTTTTCTTCCGCAGATCAATGAATCTCTTGCCGTCATAGGACAGGCCAGTATTTTTAATCATGCTCAATCTTGCCAGTTGGTTTTGACAGATCCCTTTCACCAAGGTGGACCAGCTAAAGACCACTTTTTTTACTCTTATGGTGTTGTGCTAGTCCAAAAGGATGTCCTTTGGGGTGAACTACATTCGAAAGGACAAATGGATCACTGCCCTAGAGACATGAACCTGAATAGTATCCTGATCTATGTAGACAAATGTAGATATGTTTTCTACCAAATTTGATGACCATCTTGCACACTTATGCCCCGTACACACGATAGGATTTTCCGATGGAAAATGTGTGATAGGACCTTGTTGTCGGAAATTCCGACCTTGTGTAGGCTCCATCACACATTTTCCATAGGAATTTCCAACACACAAAGTTTGAGAGCTTGCTATAAAATTTTCCGATAACAAAATCCGTTTTCGGAAATTCCGATCGTGTGTACACAAATCCGACGCACAAAGTGCCACGCATGCTCAGAATAAATTAAGAGATGAAAGCTATTGGCTACTGCCCCGTCTATAGTCCCGACGTACGTGTTGTACGTCACCGTGTTCAGAATGATCGGATTTTCCGACAACTTTGTGTGACTGTGTGTATGCAAGACAAGTTTGAGCCAACATCCGTCGGAAAAAATCCATGGATTTTGTTGTCGGAATGTCCGATCAATGTCCGACCGTGTGTACAGGGCATTAGATGCATTGTTGGCCTGTCTACACTAGTATGGACTGAAGTTGAAGCCTAAGTAGACCTATCTATTCAAACGTAAGATCCAGAAAAAGTAAGAGTTGCGTAAAAATGAATGGGGATCATAATAACAGAAGATAATTTACTTCTTGAAGCATCAGTTGATTGTGCCCCTGTGCTGGCCTTTGCGATCTTCTTACTTCTGTTGTGGCAAATAACTGTTTCCAGTACTCAGGGCCTGGGGCCATACTCTTGTAAGTGCAAGGCAACCAGAAAAGGGTTGTCACCTATGCTAGTCGAAGCCTACATACTGTACAACTGAAAGGAACCCTGCAAACTACAGCTTCTTCAAGCTGGAGCTGTTGACCTTGGTGTGGACAGTCACCGAACACTTTGCAGATTACTTGACAGTAGCCAAGTTGGAGGTCTGGGCTGATAACATCTATTGTTGCAGCTAAACTTGGTGCTCTGGAGCCACGTTGGCCAGCATGTCTGACAAAGTTGGAATTCCACTGCATTATCACCCTGGAAAGAGCAACAAGGTGGCAAATGACCTATTAGGGTAACCACTAACCAGGCCTTATTGACATGTGGAAGAAGAAACTGAAAAGATGGAAATGCCTGACTTGACTGGAGTAAAGCCTAATACCGCGTACACACGATCAGACTTTCCGCCAACAAAACCACAAATTTTTGTTCGAAGGTTGTTGGCTCAAACTTGTCTTGCATACACACAGTCACACAAATGTTGGCCAACAATTACGAACATGGGAACGCGGTGACGTACAAGACGTATGACGAGCCGAGAAAAAGGAAGTTCAACAGCCAGTGCTGCTTCTGCTTGATTCCGAGCATGCGTGAACTTTTGTGCAATGGACTTGTGTACACACGATTGGACTTTCCGACAACAAAGTTTTGTTGGTGGAAAAATTGAAAACCTGCTAGCCAACATTTGTTGGCGGAAAGCCTGACAGCAAATGTTCGATGGAGCATACACACGGTCGGACTTTCAGACAACAAGCTCACATCTAACATTTCTCGTTGGAAAATCCGACCGTGTGTACGCGGCATTAGAGTAGGCATCTGGTAAACCTCATCCATGGGCAGATGATGTTGGCAGTGGTTGTTCCTCTAACAGGGGCAATATAATTAGGGCACAAATAGATTCTACACCAGAAACCAACAAACTGGTGAGTGAAAGGCTCTGTCTCGTCCAGAGGTATAGCATGACGTAATGCAGAATAATATTCCCCCATAACTGCTCAGTGACCTGGAAGGTTGTACTGTCAAGGACCCTGGCACTCCCAGTTGCAAGTGCAAGGTCCATAAAGACATGAATGAGCAAGTTTGGGGTGTAGGAACTTGACTGGCCTGCACAGAGTCCTGACCTCAATCCGATAGAACACCTTTGAGATTAATTAGAGCGGAGACTGTGAGCCAGGACTTCTCGTCCACATCAGTGCCTGACCTAAAAAATGTGCTTCTGGAAGAACATTCCCATAGTCACACTCCTAAACCTTTTTGGACAACCTTCCCAGAAGAGTTGAAACTGTTATAGCTGCAAAGGGTGACCCAACTCAATATTCAACCCTATGGACTAAGACCGGGATGCCATTAAAGTTCATGTGCATGTAAAGCAGTGGTGGCCCATCCACCAGGGGCATATGGGCGTTGCCCCCCATCCATGCGTCCGACCCCCTGATCTTCATATAGGGACGCCGGACCATGGATTCCAATGGGGGGGTTTTGAAGCACGTGATATTAGTGCCAGAGGCTCTAATAGGCTTCAAAAAAGGCTGCGCTCCAAGCCCACCCAGCTGTGTTACATTAGCGAATTAATATTCGCATTTATAACACTGAATCTCCTCCCGGCCAATCAGAAAGACGTCCTCCAAGAACCCCGCCCCCTGTCCATCAATGGGGCCTATCAGTGCCCATCAGTGCCACTTATCAGTGCCCATCAGTGCCACTTATCAGTGCCTCCTCATCAGTGCCCATCAGTGCAGTCTATCAGTGCCCATCAATGCCCCCCATCAGTGCAGCCTCATAGGTATCTCCTCATCAGTGCCCATCACTGCCCATCAGTGCAGCCTCATCAGTGCCTATCAGTACCTCCGATCAGTGCCCATCAATGCTGCCCATCAGTGCAGCCTCATCAGTGCCTATCAGTACCCATCAGTACCTCCGATCAGTGCCCATCAATGCTGCCCATCAGTACAGCCTCATAAGTATCGCCTTATAAGTGCCCATCAGCGCAGTCTCATAAGTGCCTCCTCATCAGTGCCCATCAGAGCAGTCTATCAGTGCCCATTAGCGAAGAAGAAAAATTAAAGAAAAATGGCAAGATTTCATATCAGAAAGATTTTTTTTTTCCAAAATTTTCAGTCTTTTATCGTTTGTTTAGCAAAAAATATACCCAGTGGTGATTAAATACCCCCAAAACAAAGCTCTATCTGTCTCAAAAAAATGATAAAAATGTCATTTGAGTACAGTGTTGCACGACTGCGCACAATTGTTATACAAAGTGTGAGAGCGCTGAAGATGAAAATTGGCCTTGGCAAGAAGGGGGTGAAAGTACCCGGTGCAGTACAGAGCGGCTCACAGCAGGGGGTCCGGTGCGTCCCCGTTCACAATTTCAGGTCCAATTTCGGTCCAAATTTTTGCCTGAATTCGGACCTGAAATGGACCAGAAGACACACCGGACTTCTGTGCAATTCGCACCGGAGCCGCTCCGGAGATGTGTGAACCGGCTCCATAGAGAACCGCTCACAATCTCCTGACATGCGAATCGGAAGCGGGGAAACCCACATCTAATTCACAATCGTGTAAATCCAGCCTCAAACTTTCTGCATCTAAAGGATTGCAATACCAAACAATTTTATAGCGGTATTAAACCCTAAAGCAAACATTTATTTTATCACAGTTTAGCAATTCTTAGATGACTGCATTCGTTTTCTTTTTTTATATATTATTATTATTATTATTCTTTTACAGGATTTATATAGCGCCAACAGTTTGCGCAGTGCACGCAGCACAGTTACAATACAAATCAATGGAGGAGGGATCAGAGGGCTCGGCTCATTAGAGCTTACAATCTAGAAGGGTGGGTTATATATATATTTTTTTTCTGCCTATTTTCATATGGTGATCTGGCCAGTAAGTCTGTTGTTTATTTTTTTTTTAAAAGAAGGAGCTCTCTTCCAGATGTACCAGTTTACAGCGATGAGATAAACCATTTACAACTGACATGGGTGCTTACAATGATCAGCTTTTATTTATTTTTTTTTTGCAAATATCAAGTTTATTGAAACTCCAAACAGGGGTGGGGGCCCCGATACAGAAGCATTAACAAAAAAAAGAAGAATACCTTGTCATGATCGTTATACAAAAGTCAAATTAGTACAGAATATAATACAGTACATTTTTAGGCTTGAGGTTTCTGGGTATATAAGTATTTCAGGTAAAGTAGCCAAGACAAAGTATTGGTATCTATAGCTCCGGGGTACTCCCCTCCCAACTTTTTCCATGTTTCTTATAAGAAAATGGGGACCGAAGTCCCTAGATCAGAGAAGAGGTGGGAGAGAGAAGGGGGGAGGGTCTAAAAAAAGAAAGAGAGAAAATAGAGAAGTAGTGGGGGGGTGGGAGAAGAAGGGGATAGAGAGGGGATAGAGACGGGATGGAGACATGGCGATAGTTAGGCCAGTGTACCGGACTCAGCTGAGTCCACCCATCACATACGGGGAGGGAATTATGAGCCAAGTAAGCGTTGTCCTTCCTCGGAATAAATAAATGTATTCCAGATGTCCCAAGTTTTTTTGAAGGCTTCCTGTTTATGTTGAGCAGTAAGAATCAGGTCTTCCATATGTTTTATGTCCTCCACTCTCCGCAGCCATAACGAGAGGGCTGGTGGGGAAGATTGTTTCCAGCAAAGTGAGATACACGTCTTCGCAGCGTTGAGCAAGTGACGCGTAAGGGATTTCTTGTATCTCTTAATGGGGATCGAGGAAAGGTGTAGGAGAAAGAACGCGGCCTCGTCTGGGATACTATATTCTGTGCATTTTTGTGTTATCCGTCTGACTTCTCCCCAGAAGTCCTTCAACTTCGGGCAAGACCAAAAAATGTGGATCAAGGTTCCCTCCTCTTCAGCACAGCGCCAGCACCGGCTCGAGGAGGCAGGGAAGCATTTCTGTAATCTGGAGGGGGTCAGGTACCAACGGGTGAGGAGCTTGAAATTTGTTTCCTGAATTTTGGTACATAGCGAGGACTTAAGGGCAAGTGTGAGGATGCGTTGTCTCTGTGCTACTGAGAACAAGCAGTTCAGGTCTCTTTCCCATTTAGCTAAGTAAGGAGGTGGGGGTTGTTCGTTTGGTGAGATTAGCAGCGAGTAAGTTTGGGATAGGATATGGGCCAGTGGGCCCTCTCCTGAGCAGAGTTCCTCGAACGTCGTAAGTTGGCGGACAAACGTTTGTGTTTTTGGAAGGGAGTGGAGGAAGTGGTGTAGTTGGGCGGCTTTCCAGAAGTCTAGATGGTAGTCACCTGTCGGGTTGGTTAAGTCCTGTATGGAAGGCCAATGTCCTTCGGTAATGAATTTGGCTGCATGGTCTCTACCTGAGTCTCTGAGATTGTTGTAGTCTACTGTCTGTAGTCCTGGAGTGAAGTTTGGGTGGCCGAGAATGGGGAGTAGGGGCGAGTTTTTTGTTGTGAGGGAGGTCTGCATAGCTGTTTGATGGCTGTGTCTCAGGGTGGTGCCTATCAAGGGATGTGATCTCAATTTGGGCGGGAGAGCATCAAAGCACCACAGTGCACTCTTTAAAGGTATCTGTGTTTGGTTCTGTTCCAGTAGGACCCACAGTTTAAATGTTTTATTTCTCCTCCAGTCCAGTATTCGTCCTAGATGAGAAGCCAGATAGTATTGGCGAATGTCAGGTAATGCCAATCCTCCCTCTCTTTTGGGGAGCGTGAGCTGTGAATGTTTTAAGCGGGGCTTTTTATGAGCCCAGACAAATCTGGTGAAGAGGGATTGGACCTGCTTGAAGAATGAGGATGGGATATTAATGGGTAATGCCTGGATCAGGTAAGTGAATTTAGGTAGAACGCACATTTTCAAAAGGTTACATCTCCCGAACCAGGAGTGAAAACCTGCGTTCCACTTTTCCAACAAAGTCCGGGTTTTAATCAGTAAGGGTGGAAAGTTCAGGTCAAACGTACGTGATAGGTCGGAGGGGATCTTTGTGCCTAGGTATGTTAGGGCTGTATCCGTCCACTTAAAGTTGAAGTTAGATTGTAAGTCTCTCAGTGTCAGGGGGGGTATAGAAATGCCCATTGCTTCTGATTTTGAGAAGTTTATCTTTAAGTGAGACATGGCTCCATAAGTCTTGAATTCTTGCATGAGATTTGGCAGGGAGATTCTGGGATTAGTTAGGGAAAATAGTAGATCATCTGCATATGCTGAGATTTTGCAGTGGGAGTCACCTATTTGAAGTCCTGTTATGTCTGGGTTTGCTCTAATAGTGCATAAAAAGGGTTCTAAGGATAGGGCAAATAGGAGGGGGGAAAGGGGACAGCCTTGTCTAGTGCCATTGGCAATAGAAAAGGGGTTTGAAAGCACACCGTTGGCTTTTACTTGGGCAGAGGGATTGGAATAGATATTTTGGATCCACTTCAACATCTTGTTTCCTAAGCCGATATGACGGAGAACTGAGAACATGTAGTTCCAGTTCACCCTGTCAAAGGCCTTTTCGGCATCGGTGTTCACTAATATGCAGGGGGTCTTGTTCTCGTTTGCTACGTGGATAAGATTGAGGACTTTGATGGTGTTGTCCCTTGCCTCTCTGGAGGGAATAAACCCAACCTGGTCTAAGTGTATTAGGTTTTGGAGATGTTGTGCCAGTCTGGTGGCAATTATCTTGGAAAATAGCTTTAGATCTAAATTTAAAAGGGAGATGGGTCTATAACTTCCGCACGCGCTCGGGTCTTTCCCATCTTTATAGATCAAAGAGATGTGGGCTTTTAGAGTCTCACTCGGGAGCTTAGCATCCTCTCCTAGGGCATTAAAAAAGGCTACTAGCCGTGGGCCTAATATGGGAAGAAAGGTTTTATAGTATTGGGCAGTGTAACCATCAGGTCCTGGGGCCTTACCTAGTTTCATAGATTTCACTGCTGACTGGAGTTCTTCTAGAGTTATTGGTTCGTCTAAGATCTCCTGGGTTTCAGTCGGAAGGGATGGGAGCTGTGAGTCAGAGATGTATTTATCTATATTAGCCCTTTCAATGGGGGAACTGGGAAGATTATATAAGCTGGAGTAGAAGTCTCCAAACTCTTTGGATATTTGTTGTGGGGTAGTGGCTCTCTGGCCATCAGGGCTAATTATTTGTGGGATATAAGTGGCTGATTTCAGATCTTGCACAGATCTGGCCAGCAGTTTCCCGCATTTATCTCCCGATTCGTAGGATAGTTTGCGGCAAAACTGAAGAGCCGCTTTTGCCTTGTAGCGCAGTAGGTCCGTTATTTGTGTGCGTAGCGTCATTAACTGTGTCTCAAGGTCTCTAGTGGGAGTGTGTTTGTGTTGCATTTCTACTGAGGCCAGAGCTGCAAGTAATTTGTTGAGTTGTGCATTTCTTTTTCTCTTTATGGACGCCCCGTGTTTAATTAGAACCCCTCGCAGGACACACTTGTGAGCCTCCCACAACACCCCGGGGTCACATCCCTGAGTATCATTCTCTCGGAAGTAGAGATCAAGCTCTTTGGTTACATCCTCTAGAACCTCGGGAACCTGTAGGAGACTTTCGTTTAGACGCCAAAACAGGGATCTAGGTGAGGGTCGGTCTGTGAGGATGTATGTGAGGGAAATGGGAGCATGGTCGGACCATGTGATCTGGCCTATTGATGAGGAGCTCACAAGGTGCAGCTGATCATGGGGCATTAGGAAGAGATCAATTCTGGAGTATACCTTGTGTGGGGGAGAAAAGAAGGAATAATCTCTCTCTCCTGAATGCTGAAGGCGCCACACATCGGTCAGCTGGGCACCAAGTAAGGTCTGCATTATCCGTTTTCTGGCGGTAGGGGAGAAAGAGGAATTACCAGATGACGTGTCTATTGAAGGGGTCAGAGGGACATTTAGGTCTCCCCCGAAGAGCAGTTGGCCTTGTTTATATTTTGTCAGTTTTTCTATTGTACGTTTGAGGAATCTGTCCTGATGTTCATTTGGGGCATATAGTGTGGCCAATGTGAACTGATTTCCCGCAATCAAGCCCCTTACAAACAGAAAACGCCCCTCGGGGTCAGCCAGCTTTTCTTGGAATTCCCATGGTAGTTTGCTGGATATCACTATGGAAACCCCCCTAGATTTGGATTGGGAGTTAGTTGAATGGTAAACCCGGGAATAAAATCTATTTTGCAGTATAGGGGATTTATCTGTTTTAAAGTGGGTCTCCTGGATGAAGGCGATGTCAGTCCGCGATTTTTTAAGGTCGCAGAGTAACATACGTCTCTTCTCCGGGGTGTTTAAGCCCCTGGCGTTAAGGGAGGTCACTGCAAGAGAATCTACCGCCATGTCTCGGGGTGGAGAGGAAAAAAAAAAAAAAAAAAGGAAAAGGGGGGGGGAGTAGTTTAACCTAGGAAGGGAAGGTAGAGGGGGAGGGAGAGTAGGGGTGGGTAGAGCAGAGATAGAGCAGGGCAGAACAGAAAGAAGAAGAAGGTAAGGGAATAGATATATGAGGGCTTAAGTCAAATAAAGCCCCCGCAAAACCAACTAAGTAGGTGAGTCTTAATCACTTTCTTATGCATACAGAGCCGGAGCCCCGGCTGTATACAACGGCCTATGTGGGGAGTGGGTGGGCAATAACCTGCGGGCAAGAGCCTAGAACTCCCACCCACCCCGACATCCCAACAATAGTAGGCACAGTAAAGAAAAATAAAAAACAGAATGCTAAAATCAACATATAAAACCAACATTGAGTAACTGAAAACCCGTGCTCTCAACATCTGTCCAGTGAATCACCCACCTCCGCGTCCCCCGCCCACCAAAAATTGCGTGCAGGGGTATGAGCGAAGGCGGGCGCCCCCACGGCCTCCTCAACTTGCATTAACAGACCGGAATCTGCGCTCATCTCGGGTACAGAGAAGGGGTTATCAGTTCACGGTGCAGTGAAATACAGTTCTCCAAGCAAGTAGATCATTTAAGCTAGGATGGTTACGAGTTCACTTGACATTGGAGTATCCATCTGGCGGCACACTCCACCAACTGGGAGGACATCCAGATAAATTCCGTAGCTGGGAGCATGGGGGACGTCCACGGGAGAGGTGAATAGGTATTAGGACATGTCAGTTCTCCTGGTCCCCTGCTCCCCACGCGGGGGGTCTGGAGGAGAGAGTTGAGCACTCCATACTGCACATCGTGGTCTCAGTACAGCGTGAGATTCGCCAAGGGGCCAATTGGGCAAACAAAAAAAAGGGGGGGGGGCATGTCCGCTTGTGGAGTAGTAAAGTCAAGGGCAGCAGAAGATAGTCATGAGAGATCCTCAGCTATGGTCCGTGGCGTAGAAGCTGCACCTATAAGGCGCACCGGGTCAGACACAACGTTAGTGTGAAGATACGTAGGGGAGAGAGAAGGCAGTATGGGGTCTTGGTGTCTTAACAGAGAACAGATACGGCTACTCACGTTTCCCATATCTCATCCTGAGACAGAGAGCGGGGTCGACGTCCATGTCTTTGCTGCCTCTGTGGTTGGGGAGCTTGTTCCCGTGAGGTGGTAGCTCGTCCTGGCGCTCGAGGGAGGTAATCCAGCCAGTTAGGGATGTCGATCGGGTCTGTTCCTAGGAAGGTGAAGAGCGCAGGTAGAGACTCCGGGGATCTCAGGAGGAATGATCTCTGGTCTTTGATGAAGGTGACCGATAGTGGAAATCCCCAGCGATAGGTGGCATTGCTGCGTCTGGCCAGATCCAGCAAGGGTTTTAGGAGGGCTCGTCGGTGGAGAGTAGGTCTAGAAATATCAGGAAGAATCTTCACTGATGCGCCGTCGAATTCTATGTCTCTTGCTTCCCAGGCACCACGAGAGATGGCCTCCTTATGAGTGTAGTGGTGCAGTCGGCAGATCACATCGCGCGGTCTGTTAGGGTCCGACGGGCGCGGACCCAGGGCTCTATGGACCCGGTCAATCTCTACGGTCTCAGGCAGATGGTCCCCTGCTACTCTTCTGAAAATATCTGTGACTGTTGCCAGTAAGTCAGATGGGCCCGTTGCCTCCGGGAGGCCTCGGAGCCGCAGATTGTTCCTGCGGCTCCGGTCCTCCATTTCCTCCATGCGCAGCTGGAGATCCACCGCTGCGCCAGCCTGGTCTTTGTGTGTGGATTCCAATGAGGTCACTCTCCGCTCGAGGGTCGCCAGGGAGGATTCGCCTGTCGTGAGACGGGAGGATAGAGACTGGACTTCTTGTTTGATTTCCTTCATCTCACGTTTGTGCGCGGCCTCCACCTTTCCCACTAAGGCCTCGATATCCGCTCTCGTCGGGAGGGCCTGTAGTATGGCTTTCAGCTCTGCGTCTGCCCTGAAGGTAACAGGCAGGGGAGTCGTGCTCCCTCGGGTCTCAGTAGACACTCCCGGGGAGTTTGGATACACCACAGGGCTCCTGGATCCCTCCGAAGACTCCGGATCCATCAAAAGGGCCGGTGTCTGTGAGAAAGTGTCACGAGGTCCCGCCATCTTGGGGTCCGGAGAGCTGGGCCGCGATCTTCCAAAAAGTCTCTGGAAATCACCTAATACGGGTGTATTTGCAGATGGGCTGGTTCTCTGTTTGTTCCTTCGGTTTGTTCTTCTTCTGGAAGAGAGCATTCTGCTTTAAAAGGGCTGGAAATGCCGGGGTGGGCGAGAGACGGCCGGGAGCTCTCAGCGATCACAACCACACTCGGCCATGTCCAGACCACGCCCAGCTTTTATTTATTTATGTAAAACCTTTATCCCCCCCCACAATAAAAAAAAAACTGTTTGCGGTAGCTGAATATAAAGTGTGTGCTGGAGTTTGGTTTTAATTTGTTAGTGTATTTAAATCTGCTACTATATTTTAAAACTCCCCCCCCCCTGACTGACAATACTGCTGTCCAAACGTATCCCCTGTGCTCCTTCATCCAGAGTGGGGGGGCGCTCTAATACAGGAGGTGTGTTACTGGCCAGATCACCAGGTGAAAACATGGGGGGGGGGGGTTGAAAAAAGAAAACGAATGCAGCCACCACATCTAATGATTGGTAAGCTGCACTATATTACCTTTATGGTTTTAGGTTTAATGTCGCTTTATGTTATGTGTATAGTCAGTATAATGTAGAGCGGCATGTTATACTGAATGTTTTTGTCTTCTCTTTATGGTGGTAAAATAAAAAACAAAGATCTATTAGATTGTAAGCTCTTATGAGCAGGGCCCTCTTAACCCTCTTGTACTTTATTGTATTGTCATTGTACTGCCTCCCTTTATATTGTATGGCGCTGCGCAAACTGTTGGCGCAATATAAATCCTGTATAATAATAACAATAATAAAAATTTAGCTGATTTTGACCAATAGGCAACCTTGACTACATGTGGCTTGCTGTGATCGCCCTCTAGAGTACATTCTGTGGAATATCATGTGGAATTTTTCATATATAATATACAGAACACAAACATATGATGGTGATATGGTATCTTGCGCTCTTCAGGAGGGGTTTTCTTCATTATTCCGCTCCCCCGACTGTAGAGGGTCTGGTGAAAAGAGGAGATTAGAACATTTATCTTTCGTGAAAACCTGGAACATAAAAAAAAAAATACTTTGCAGTAAACATCACAAAAATAACCTAATTGGGTCTGTTTCTAAAGAAGATGTTTTCTGATATTACATTTTGTACAGCTGCAGGAATAACTGTGAGCTGGTCTTTAATCAATTTAAATAATAAAAAAATAATCAAAAAAATATATCTATAATAACTAATTTGCCAACAGATCTGGACAGAGGTAAATCTGGAACATAAAACATGAAAAACAACACTTTGCAGTAGACCTCACAAAAATAACTTTAATTGGCCTATTGCTACAGAAGATGCACAGCTGCAGGAAAAACAGTGAATTGGTCTTTAATCAAGTAAAAAAAAAAAAAAACAAAAAAAAAAACAAAAAAAAAAAAAAAAATATATATATATATATATATATATATATATATATATATATATATATATATATATATATATATACACACACATTTTTATGTATGTATATATATATATATATATATATATATATATATATATATATATATATATATATATATATATATATATATATATATATATATATATATATATTTTTTTTAGGAAAAATTATGGCACATTTTTGGTAAAACAAAATAACATATTTTAAAACTAATTTGCCAACAGATCTGGACAGAGGTAAATCTGGAACACAAAACATGAAAAAAAATACTTTGCAGTAGACATCACAAAAATAACTTTAATTGGCCTATTGCTAAAGAAGATGCACAGCTGCAGGAAAAACAGTGATTTGGTTGTTAATCAGGTAAAATAAATAAAAAAAAAATAAAAATAAAAATAAATATATATATATATATATATATATATATATATATATATACACACACATTTTTATGTATGTATATATATATATATATATATATATATATATATATATATATATTTTTTTTTTTTTTTAGGAAAAATTATGGCACATTTTTGGTAAAACAAAATAACATATTTTAAAACTAATTTGCCAACAGATCTTGACAGAGGTAAATCTGGAACACAAAACATGAAAAAAAATACTTTGCAGTAGACATCACAAAAATAACTTTAATTGGCCTATTGCTAAAGAAGACGCACAGCTGCAGGAAAAACAGTGAGTTGGTTGTTAATCAAGTAAAATAAATAAAAAAAAAAAAAATATATATATATATATATATATATATATATATATATATATATATATATATATATATACACATTGCAGCCAATCGGCTTCTAGCTTCGGCTCGGCAAAGCTTTGACAAAAAAGAACCTGGAAGCTGATTGGTTTCTGTGGAGAGCGGTATCTGATTTTGAACGCTTACTATTTGGAATAAATTCCCCCTTTATTTTCTCCAATGAAATGTCCACCCTATCTAAGTACCATGTTTGTTTGCTAAAGCACTGTGCATAGTATGCAAGTCACTTCAAATAAATCCTGTTTTTAACCTTTTTTTCACACTTTGTTACATTCTGGGGTTGATTTACTAAAACTGGAGAGTGCAAAATCTGGTGCAGCTGTGCATGGTAGCCAATCAGCTTCTAACTTCAGCTTGTTCAATTAAGCTTTGACAGAAAAAAAACAACAAAAAAAAAAAAACCTGGAAGCTGATTGGTTTCTATGTAGAGCTGCACCTGATTTTGCTCTCTTCAGTTTTAGTAAATCAACCTTGCTGCATCAGCGCTACAGATCTCCAGCTGCCTCTTTGACGCCACTTCCTCTCCACATGTACTCCAGTGATGGCTGCAGGACATTTCTCATGTTGTGTTTTCTGATGGTGATAACAGCAGACCCCACCTGTGCATTCAAATAGTCACCAGTCTCCATCAGAAGCCTGGGTGACAACACAAGGGGTAGAGTTGGGAGACAGGGACAGCCACTTTCTACATGCCTTCAGTGATGGCTGCTTGTCATTGTTCAGGATGAGTTTCTAGAAGGTGACAACCCTGATTTCTTTTTTATCATTTTTTTTACTCCACAAAACATTGGCACAATCAGATTTTGGTTTTGTTGTAGTAATATTAAAGTATTTTCTGATGCAGAGTATGTGATCATTAAAAGTACAAGATCTTACCAATAAATATTAATAAATAATAATAATAATAATAATAATAATAATGATGATAAATAATATAAACAACAATAATAATACATACAAATATAAATAACAATAATAATAATAATAATAATAATAATAATAATAATAATAATAATAATAAAAAATAATAATATAATATTAAATACAAAATATACTTTGCTTTGTTCAGGGTGAGTTTCTAGAAGGTGACAGCCCTGATTTTAATATTTTTTTTTACTGCACCAAACTTCCACACAATCAGATTTTTGTTTTGTTGTAGCAATATTTAAGTATTTTCTTAAGTATTAAGTATTAAAATACAATTAAAAGTGTTAAAAATACAAAATATTATAAATAAATATGAATAAATGATGATGATAATAATAATAATAATAATACATATAATAATAATAATAAATAATATAATATTAAATACAAAATATATTTTGCTTTGTTTCAACTGTTAAATGGTTAAATAGTGGAATAAATCTTGGGCACATTACATTGTATTGTCTCTAGGTGTGTAGCTGATCTCCTAGGCAATGGTTAGGCCCCTTTCACACTGCTCCGCTGCGGTTTTACCGTGAAATATACTCATGCAGGTTACCCGCACTTTGCCATAGACATCCATTAGATCGGGTGGTTTTGGTGCGTTTCCCAAAAGAGTGACAAAAGTCCTCCATGGATTCCTGCTGAATCTGCTATACAGCCGGATGTAGTTCTACAAATCTTTGGCCTAAAAAAAAGGGATTCTTCGTTTTCATACATTGCAATATATGTTCAAGGTGACAACTGCGTCACAGTAATCCCTCTCTGGCCAGTCCCTACTCTACTCTACAAGACACATCCCTGCTTATGGTTTACTTTTTTGGACTTATAGTGCCAAATACAAATTCAAATCAGATCTGTGGTGAATCTAATTTGTTATTGGAATCTCTATTATGTTGTATGCAACTACTGATGAGTGAATCTTGTTAAATGGGATGGACAAGCTTGCTTTGAAAATGATGGGTGAGTAGGGTGAATCCTCATCAAAATGATGGGTGAGTAGGGTGAATCCTCATCAAAATGATGGGTGAGTAGGGTGAATCCTCATCAAAATGATGGGTGAGTAGGGTGAATCCTCTCTTAAAATAATCAGTGAGTATGGTGAATCCTCTCTAAAAATGATCAGTGATTAGGGTGAATCCTCTCTAAAAATGATGGGTGAATAGGGTGAATTCTCTCTAAAAATGATGGGCGAATAGGGTGAATCCTCTCTAAAAATGATGGGTGAGTAGGGTGAATCCTCTCTAAAAATGATGGGTGAGTAGGGTGAATCCTCTCTAAAAATGATGGGTGAGTACAGTGAATCCTCTCTAAAAATGATGGGTGATTAGGGTGAATCCTCCCCAAAAAAGATGGGTGAGTAGGATGAATGGTGGGTATGGTGAATCCTCTCTAAAAATGATCAGTGAGTATGGTGAATCCTCTCTAAAAATGATCAGTGATTAGGGTGAATCCTCTAAAAATGATGGGTGAGTAGGGTGAATCCTCTCTAAAAATAATGGGAGAGTAGGGTGAATCCTCTCTAAAAATAATGGGAGAGTAGGGTGAATCCTCTCTAAAAATGATGGGCGAATAGGGGGAATCCTCTCTAAGAATGATGGGTGAGTAGGGTGAATCCTCTCTAAAAATGATCAGTGATTAGGGTGAATCCTCTCTAAAAATGATGGGTGAGTAGGGTGAATCCTCTCTAAAAATTATGGGAGAGTAGGGTGAATCCTCTCTAAAAATGATGGGCGAATAGGGGGAATCCTCTTTGACAATGATTGGAAACACTGTGAATTTTCTGACTATGATGGGCAAATAGGGTGAATCTTCTTTGAAAGTATTTTCCAACGTGCAAAATATATATATTTCAATGTGTATTACATCTTTTTCTGATATATATAGAACAGAAATGTCATACATACAGCGCTATATTGACCCCCACTATTTAAATAAATAAAAATATCTGAGTGCATACAAAAAAAAAGCAAATATGACTGGGTACAGATAAAAATCACCTAACATCAATTTATGTAAATTGTGTATTTATAATAATTAATATATTCAGTGACTTTTTTATTAATTCTTACACACATGATGAATATTGGGACTGTTTGCACATGATTTTGTTTATATTTTTATGTGCATTATTATTAAATTGATCGCAGACTCAGAATTATTTTATTAAATCTTTTATTTAAGCACTTTTAAATTGAATTTTAAGCACTTTTTACATGTTTGACGTGCTTTATGTTCATTGGAGTTGTTTGGCAAATTTGTGAATATTTATTTATGTAGAGACAACTGAAATTTCATATATAATAGATATGGAAAATTATATGCAAAGCTCAAAGAGCAGGGTACTCCAGTTCCTTCTGTATTTAATTGTATTGTAATTGTACTGCCCCCCCCTCTACATTGTAAAGCGCTGCACAAACTGTTGGTGCTATATAAATCCTATATAATAATAATAATAATAATATTATATATGAGTACAAAACAAAATAATAATAATAATAATAGTAAATACGTCTGAATGCATATAAATGCATATAAAAATCTGAAAATGCATTATACAATATAAAATGAGAATAATATGAGAATATATTAATGAATATATTAGTTGATTTTTAGATTGAATATTTTAGGAATTGAGGAATATTAGGTCTGGTTGCACATAATTTTGTACAGTTTTTTATTTCATGTTTTTAATAAATTGGTTGCACTCAGATACATTTATTTATTGTATTTACTGTAAGCACTTTTTAAATGTTTTATACACTTTAAAGGGGTTGATTTAGTAAAACTGGAGAGTACAAAATCTGGTGCAGCTCTGCATAGAAACCAGCTTCCAAGTTATTTTTTTTTAGTCAAAGCTTAATTGAACAAGCTGAAGTTAGAAGCTGATTGGCTACAATGTACAGCTGCACCAGATTTTGTACACCTGCACTCATTAATTTATATTAATGAATATATTAGTTGATTTTTTATATTTTTTTAGAAATTGAGGAATATTAGGTCTAGTTGCACATAATTTTGTATATTTTTTTTAATTCATGTTTTTATTATATTAGCTGCACTCAGATATATGTATTTATTTTTCATTCAAGCACTTTTTGTTTGATACACTTTAAAGGGGTTGAGTGCTAAACCCAGGCAGCTCTGCATAGAAACCAATGAGCTTCCATTTTTTTTTAAAGCTTAATTGAATAAGCTGAAGTTAGAAGCTGATTAGCTACCATGCACAGCTGCACCAGATTTTGCACTCTTGCACTCATTTATGCTAATTAAAAATTAATTGCATATTTTGGAATATTTATTTATATAGAGGCAGTTCATATTTAAGTTACTCAGATAGGTAATAGGGATATAATGGGCGCTTAATATAGTGTTGAGTATATTATTATAATTTCAAGTTTTATGTAGTCTTATATATAATCCAGATATGGGTTCAGCTGCTTAGTATTGATTCATTTTTAATTAATTAATTACGTTTTTTTTTTTAATTTTTTTTATATGCAACTGAAACCTTGATGGACTAGTTTAGGTCCCCCATTTTAACAGCAATGGTGCGAATGATTTAAAAAAATGTTGGCAGCTATGTACAGACCGCGGGCTGACGCTTGCACGTGAACAGCGCTGGCCATTAAAGCCACATCAAAGAATTCAATTATTATTTGGCAATGTGACGTAGGCCCCAGAAACCCGTGTCAGTATGTTTGGTGGGTGACAGAGCCTCATTGTATGATGCCTCTATGTCTTTTCACATCATGCCTTGAATAGGAGGTATGCCTGCCAGCCTTTGAAGTGAGACTTAACTCTTGGACGGCCGAGGCAAGCCCATGCAGGGCACCCCCGCACAATAGATTGCAAGCTCTGCGGCGAGGAAGAGGTTAAAGGAGAACATGCCAGTTGGGCTCCCCATTTCCCTTTGATCCAGCTCATTTATTCATGCCCATTGTCCTAGGTGCCAATCGTCTTTATGTTCCTCTAATTCACATATAATCCCCAAATCTGCACCAGAACTTGCCCCTCAGGGTACATGTCTCTGCTAATTTTAATAGGGAGAAGCCCAATTAGATTGACAATGGGAGAGGATGATGTTGCACAGGTGCCCTCTAGTGGTGGTTCAGTGGATGACAGGCTGCTTGGGGATTGAACTTGCAGTTTGCAGTATTGTTAACAGATAATCGATGCGTACCTGTCTTTGTTTCCTCACAATTAATCACAAATTGAGGGAAATAAAATGCAGTCAAGGTCAGTGTACGTCTGTGAAAACCTTAAATCTTTTTTTTTAGGCTTAAAAATATTCAGTATTCTGGCTTCTGACTGGTAGCAGTTTCTGCACAGAGGGAGGCCACCTGTGACCAGCCAGATGTTGTAGAAGCGTTAGGATCATCAGGACATGCAGACAGGTGTGCCGGCTTGTTTACCCGCCTATAGATATATAGGTATATATAGATATATATATATATAGAGAGAGAGAGAGAGAGAGAGAGAGAGAGAGAGAGAAATAGAGAGAGAAATAGAGAAAGAAAGGAGTAAGTGGTAGAAGAAGGACCAGTGGCGGCTGGTGCTCAAATTTTTTTTTTGGGGGGGGGGGGGGTGCGCAAAGAAACGGAAAAATACTGAAACCCCCCCCCATCAATTGCAGCCTCACTGTGCCCATCAAATGCTACCACTGTGCCCATTAAATGCAGCCACTGTGCCCATCAAATGCAGCCACTTGTGCCCATCAAATGCAGCCACTGTGCCCCATCAAATGCAGCCACTGTGCCCCATCATATGCAGCCACTTGTGCCCATCATATGCATCACTTTTTGTCCATCATATGCAGCCATTTGTGCCCGTCAAATGCAGCCACTTGTGCCCAACATATGCAGCCATTTGTGTTCATTAAATGCAGCCACTTGTGCCCATCATATGCAGCCATTTGTGCCCGTCAAATGCAGCCACTTGTGCCCATCAAATGCAGCCACTTGTGCCCATCATATGCAGCCACTTGTGCCCAGTAAATGCAGCCACTTGTGCCCAGTAAATGCAGCCACTTGTGCCAATCAAATTCATCCACTAGTGCCAATCAAATTCATCCACTTGTGCCAATCAAATTCATCCACTTGTGCCAATCAAATGCAGCCACTTGTGCCCATCAATTGCAGCCACTTGTGCCCATCAAATGCAGCCACTTGTGCCAAGTATATGCAACCACTTGTGCCAATCAAATGCAGCCACTTGTGCCAATCAAATGCAGCCACTTATGCCCATCATATGCAGCCACTTGTGCCCGTCATATGCAGCCATTTGTGCCCGTCAAATGCAGCCACTAGTGCCCAGTATATGCAGCCACATGTGCCAATCAAATGCAGCCACTTCTGCCAATCAAATGCAGCCACTTGTGCCCATCAAATGCAGCCACTTGTGCCCATCAAATGCAGCCACTTGTGCCCATCAAATGCAGCCACTTGTGCCCATCAAATGCAGCCATTTGTGCCCATCATATGCAGCCACTTGTGCCAATCAAATGCAGCCACTTGTGCCCAGTATTTACAGCCACTTGTGCCCATCATATGCAGCCACTTGTGCCCATCATATGCAGCCACTTGTGCCAATCAAATGCAGCCACTTGTGCCCATTATATGCAGCCACTTGTGCCCAGTAAATGCAGCCACTTGTGCCCATCATATGCAGCCACTTGTGCCAATAAAATGCAGCAACTTGTACCCATCAAATGCAGCCACTTGTGCCCCATCATATGCAGCCACTGTGCCCCATCATATGCAGCCACTTGTGCCCATAATATGCAGCCATTTGTGCCTGTTAAATGCAGCAATTTGTGCCTGTCAAATGCAGCCACTTGTGCCCGTCAAATGCAGCCACTTGTGCCCATCATATGCAGCCACTTGTGCCCATCAAATGCAGCCACTTGTGCCCAGTATATGCAGCCACATGTGCCAATCAAATGCAGCCACTTGTGCCCATCAAATTCAGCCACATGTGCCAATCAAATGCAGCCACATGTGCAAATCAAATGCAGCCACTTCTGCCAATCAAATGCAGCCACTTGTGCCCATGAAATGCAGCCACTTGTGCCCATGAAATGCAGCCACTTGTGCCCATCATATGCAGCCACTTGTGCCAATCAAATGCAGCCACTTGTGCCCAGTATATGCAGCCACTTGTGCCCATCAAATGCAGCAACTTGTGCCCATCATATGCAGCCACTTGTGCCAATCAAATGCAGCCACTTGTGCCCAGTATATGCAGCCACTTGTGCCCATCAAATGCAGCAACTTGTGCCCATCATATGCAGCCACTTGTGCCCCATCATATGCAGCCACTTGTGCCCATCATATGCAGCCACTTGTGCCTGTTATATAGAAACATACATTAGTAGCAACCAGCCAACCACTGTGTGGTATGGAACGAATCCTGGATGTAGTAAAAACACCTAAAATGACATGGTAGATGGAGAACTCAAGATAATGTATTGAGTAGGAGTGTCTGCATGAGAATACATGCGTCCAAATTAGCCCGGTGCGTTTTCATGGATAATACCACTCTTCAGGGGCAGGTGCACGCAAATATTGGAAAATGGGGGGCGAGGAGTAAGAGGCTGTCCAAATTGTCTGTACAGGGAGCTGTGAAAGGGACGCGCAGAAGAGGAACCGGGTGCATAAACATGATCCCTACGAAAACGAAGGAGGAGTGCCAGCTTGTGTACCTGCCTATAGAGAGAGAGAGAGAGAGAGAGGGGGCAAAGAGAATGTAAAATGAGAAATAGAGAAAGAAAGCAGTGATAGAAGAAGGACAGAGGGAGGAGGAAAGAGAAAGAAAGAGAGAGAGAGAGAGAGAGAGAGAGAGAGAGAGAGAGAGAGAGAGAGAGAGAGAGAGAAAGAGAGAGAGAGAGAGAGAAAGAGAGAGAGAGAGAGAGAGAGAGAAAGAGAGAGAGAGAGAGAGAAAGAAAGAGAGAGAGAGAGAGAGAGAGAGAGAGAGAGAGAGAGAGAGAGAGAGAGAGAGAGAGAGAGAGAGAGAGAGAAAGAAAGAAAGAGAAAGGAAGAGAGAAAGAAAGAAAGAAAGAAAGAAAGAAAGAAAGAGAGAGAAAGAAAGAAAGAAAGAGAGAGAGAGAGAGAGAGAGAGAGAGAGAGAGAGAGAGAGAGAGAGAGAGAGAAAGAAAGAAAGAAAGAAAGAAAGAAAGAAAGAAAGAAAGAAAGAGAGAAGGAAGGAGGGAAAGAAGGAAAGAAATAGGGAAAGAAAGAGGGAAAGAAGAAAAGAAAGAGGGAAAGAATGAGAGAAAGAGGGAAAGAAGGAGAGAAAATAGGAAAGAAATAGGGAAAGAAAGAAGGAAAGAAAATAACACCTGGTGAGCAAAAGAGAGAGGGAAAGGAAAAGAAAGAGAGAAGGGGAGAGAGAAACAGAGGTGGGTGGTGAGATGGGGAGAAAGGAGAGAGGGGGAGGGAGAAAGACAAAAGGAAGAGAGAGAAGGATGAATGAGAGGGAGAGAGAAAGAGAGAGGTAATGATGAGAGAGGGAAGAGAGAGAGAGAGGGTTGGGGGAGAGAATGAGAGACAGAGAAGGATGATATGGGGATGTAGATGACACGTTGATAGACAGAGCGAGAATGAAAGAAAGGCAGAGGGAGTGACAAAGTCAAAGAATAAGTGAGAGAGACAGAGAGAGCGATAGAGGAGTAGAGAATTGATAGAGATGAAGGGAGGGGGACAGATCAGACCTGGACCTGATTCACTAATATGTGAATTGCAATGAGGCTAGACCAGTTTTACTAAAGTGATAAACTAAAGTGCACCTGTCTTCATTTCAGTCATCCAGCAATGTGACGGTGCAGATGTTTTTTTTTTGTATTTTGTTTATATTACACTGGAGTTGATTTGTTTTTTTGAAGCAAACACACGTTTACTCCGGCTCACTTTACAATTTGGTAAATCTGGCCCAAGGTAACTGTGAGAAAGAAGAAGTAGACAAGGTAACAGAGGATGGAGAAGGGAGAAGGATGGTAGAGAGAGAGAGAGCGATGGGGAGAGAAAGAAAGAGGAAAGGGATGAAATAAAGAGATTAACATAGAAACAGAGGAGACTGATGGCAAAAAAGACCAAGTGGTTCTTCAAGTCTTATTTTTAACCTTTTTTTCAACTACTCTTTTTGTAAAATATTATTTGCCAAGGTTAGTTTGAATGTTAATGTAAGTGAGTAATACATCTTTATATAAATCTGTATAAATCTTTATATCACTAGAGGGATCACCAGCAGGAGGAAGGAGGTCCTGATTCCTCTATATAACTTCATGTTATATGTGTTACATGTGTTCGGAAGTGCTCGAAAGTACTCGAAAGGTATACAGGACCCGCGTGGAGCACAAGTGGCCGGCATTTGAGGCCGTTCGTAAGTAGGAGTCGTTCATAACTCAGGTGTTCATAACTCAGGGACTGCCTGTATAGAAGAATCAGGACCCCCTTCCCCCTGCTGGTGATCCCTCTAGTGATAATTAAATAATTATATAGAGGAATCAGGATCTCAATCCTCCTGCTGGTGACCCCTCTAGTAATAATTAAAGATCTATATAGAGGGATCGGGACCTCCTTCCTCCTGCTGGTTACCCCTCTAGTGATATAAAGATCTATATAGAGGAATCAGGACCTACTTCCTCCTGCTGGTGATCCCTCTAGTGATATAAAGATCTATATAGAGGAATCCAGGACCTCTTTCCTCCTGCTATTGTTAGGGAAACTGGTGGGTGCAGGAAAAACTGATTACTTACCAACCAGAGACGCCACCAGCCCCATTCACTTACGTGGCCAGATGTCATTCAGGAGACACCACCCCTTTGTATATATGAGCTGTCATCCACCAAACCTGTCATTCGCAGTTGTGAACCAACAAGCACAGATGTGTGTAGCAGCAGTATGTTATGGATTAAAGAAGGTCCTCCATGCAAAATCAAGAGAAAAAAGTGCAGGGTCCACCCCACAATCCATACCAGACCCATATCCGAGCATGCAGCCTGGCTGGCCAGGAAAGTGGGGGCCAAGAATATTCCTCCCCTTCTGAATCAGGGCACATGTTCTCGACAGGAAGGAGGTAGTTTGCCAGGGGGACGCCCCTGGTAAAGCACCTTACCCCATGTTTATGTGGACAAGAGCCTCTTCACCACTACCTTGGCCCAGAGATTATGGGGACCTGTGGGTGGTGCCTTATCAGAATCTGGATGCCCTCTTTAGCAATAAGGGGGGCCCCCCAGATACTGACTCCCCCATATGAATGTGTAAGGCCTACTCATTCACAAAAAAATGCAAAGAGTAAAAAAAACACACACAGTTTTTGACAAAACCTCTGATAAAAAAAAAAAAGGCATTGATATTCACCCATAGTCAATACCATCATCCAGCAATGTAGATGTCCGACACCTACCATCACTATGGAGGAATCAGGACCTCCTTCCTCCTGTTGGTGATCCCTCTTGTGATACCTAAAGATCTATAGAGCAGAATCAGGATCCTCTTCCTCCTGATGGTGACACTTCTAGTGATAACTAAAGCTCTATATAGAGGACTCAGGACTTCCTTCCTCTTGCTGGTGATCCCTCTAATGATACCTAAATATCTATATTGAGGACCCTGGACCTCCCTCTGCTGATGGTGCCCCTCTAGTGATATAAAGTTCTAGATAAAAGAATCAGGACCTCCTTCCTCTTGCTGGTGACCCTCTAGTGATATAAAGTTCTATATAAAGGAATCAGGACCTCCTTCCTCCTGCTGGTGACCCCTCTAGTAATAACTAAAGATCTATATAGAGAAATCAGAGCCTCCTTCCTCCTGCTGGTGACCCCTCTAGTAATAACTAAAGATCTATATAGAGAAATCAGAGCCTCCTTCCTCCTGCTGGTGACCCCTCTAGTAATAACGAAAGATCTATATAGAGAAATCAGAGCCTCCTTCCTCCTACTGGTGACCCTCTAGTGATATAAAGTTCTATATAAAGGAATCAGGACTTCCTTCCTCTTGCTGGTGATCCCTCTAATGATACCTAAGTATCTATATTGAGGACCCTGGACCTCCCTCTGCTGATGATCCCTCTAGTGATAAGTCAAGATCTATATAGAGGAATCAAGTCCTCATTCCTCCTGCTGTGATCCCTTTAGTGACAACTAAAGATCTATATAGGGGAATCAGGACCTCCTTCCTTCTGCTGGTGACCACTCTATTGATAACTAAAGTTCTATAGAGGGGAATCAGGACCTCCTTCCTCTGCTGTTTATCCCTCTAGTGCTAACTAAGGATCTATATAGGAGAATCAACCCCTCATTCCTCCTGTTGTTGACCCATCTGGTAATAACGAAAGATCTACTCTACATGAAATCATGACCTCCTGCTGGTGATCCCTCTAATGATACCTAAATATCTAAATACCTCTTCCTCTGCTGGTGATCACTCTAGTAATATAAAGTTCTATATAGAGGAATCAGGACCTCCTTCCTCCTGATGGTGCCCCTCTAGTGATAAAAAGTTCTAGATAAAAAAATCAGGACCTCCTTCCTCTTGCTGGTGACCCTCTAGTGATATAAAGTTTTATATAAAGGAATCAGGAACACCTTCCTCCTGCTGGTGATCCCCTCTAGTGATATAAAGATCTACACAGAGGAATCGGGACCTCCTTCCTCCTGCTGGTGACCCCTCTAGTAATAACGAAAGATCTATATTGAGGAATCAGAACCTCCTTCCTCCTGCTGGTGACCCCTCTAGTGATATAAAGGTCAATATAAAGGAATCAGGACCCCCTTCCTCCTGCTGGTGATCCCTCTTGTGATAAATTAAGATCTATGTAGAGGAATCAGGACCTCCTTCCTCCTGCTGGGGATCTTTTTGGTGATGACCCCAGAGTTCTTTTCACTCTCTCACTGCCAGGCCACACCATTTGCTCATTTTGCAATCATCAGAAACTGAGAATATGTCATAAAAAGAGAGAGAATGAGACAACATCAGAGAAACAGTAGAGATGGAACTTTTTTGTCTGTATTTTTCTTTTTAAATATGAAGCCTTGTAGTAATGTCATCTCACCCCATATCAAATTAGAATGTTATAATTCTGAAAAGACTTTTAAATCTTACCTGTGCAGCGAAGATTATAACTTGAACATAATAGAAGGTGAGACGTGACTGGCTTTAGAGTTACACTTAACTTTAGCTGGATGTATTTACATGTACAGCATATTTGATTACATTTACTTAAATTATTTCCCTAGTTCTATTCCAAGGCTTTGTTATTTGCCTTAAATATAGAATAGGTTTTTGCTATATTTAAAGACACATAACTAATTTAGAATTTGCATCTCTACCTTATTTACATCAATGAAAAAAAATGGTGTGATTCACAATACAAAAATGTAAAACCTGCATGTATAAAACAGTGTAAAAATGATCCTTAATTTTATCAGCAGTGTCTCATTTGCGAAAGGTTTAATTAGATTAAAATGTGTTTGTAACCAGACTAATTTTGCAAAGAAAAAATTAAAACTTTCTTGGTTATAATGCAAAAAAGTATAATTTGTGAAGAAAAAAATCATCTTTTTTGCAATTAAAATATTTTAAAAGGAGTATTTCCCAGAAAAAAAAATACAATACCAGGTTTTATAATAAACATCATTATTTCTATGTGTTTGTAAATACCAATCTTAAATAGTTTGTTTTTCCTTTGTGACAATTTATTGTATCGACACTTCATTAGACAACATTTTTGCATGTTCCACAGTTAAAAATAAGCAAAAGTTCACTGTTTGCGAAAGGTAAAGAGCTATTTTTGCTAGTTTTAGTAGGGAAAAAAGCAATTAAAATATTGAAATTTTTAAATGATCTAAAATATTACTATATAAAAAAAACATTTTCATACAGAAATTACAGTCATAATAGTGGAATATTTAACTACTTTGCATCTGGGGCAATTCTTAAAATTTTTCGCAAGGATGTAAAATCAGCATTTTGCTAGAAAATGTGCAATTTAAAAGCATTTACAAGTTATGAATTTAGAGTTGACTGTGAATTATAAAACTAGAGTTATTGATCAGTCTCACACTCTGAGGGATTTCTCATGTGTGGCCTAATTTCTGCTTACATACAGGTGCATGACCTATGCTGACATTTACATTAGCGTGTATGCGCAGGGTGATCGGGGCTTTTACATTTTTTAATAATTTTTTTTTTCACTTTATTGCTATCACAAGGAGGCTAATAAGCAATGCGATAGCATGGGCAGAGTTCTCTTTTGGAGACATTAGGGGGACTATTAGACCCCTGATGTTTCCTCTGCCCTTCACTGCAGCTAATCAAAGACAGGTTGTGCTTCACCGGATGCACAGGCCCTTGTACTACATTATTATTCTTATTATTCTTATTATCATAGAGGATGTATATAGCGCCAACAGTTTACGTACCCTTAACCCTCCTCTTCTGGGGTCCCCCTCTGGTGTTGCTGGATCCTCCCTCTGCTGAGTTCCCCCATAACAAGCCACTTTCTACAGGGGCACTTATTGCGGGCTCGCTCCCAAGCCGGCTTTGTGTGTCCATTGACAAAGAGAGTGTGGCTCGCCCCTGCCTCCTGCTCCCTCCTCACTGGCTGTGACTGACACCAGCAGAAGCCAATGGCTGTTGTATCAAATGAGGAGGAATAGAGCCCTGCTCTTGTGCACTATGCTGGATTGAGGGTGAGTATGGGGGGGGCGGCCCAAGACATTGTGCTGCCTGGGCCCAAGAATGAAATGCTGCCCCCCCCAAAAAAATAATCACATCACGCCCACCAAAAGGCCCCCACATTCATTATTTTTTATCATGACAACTAAAATTAATTTTATCAGAAAATCTTTTTAAAAATGCCATAAAGCTATTCTCTATTTTATAGACACTATTGCGCAAATCAATCAATATACGCTTATTGCGATTTTTTTAACCAAGGATATGAAGCATAATACATATTGGCCTAAACTGAGTAAGACAGTTTTTTGGGGGATATTTATTATAGCAAAAAGTAAAAAATACAGTTTTTTTTCCCTAACTTTGTTTTTTTCCTTTTTAAAGCACAAAAAATAAAAACCGCGGAGTGAGGCAGTGGGCGGTGTCAGTAGAGCAGTGGATGGTGTCAGTAGGGCAGTGGATGGTGTCAGTGGGGCAGTGGATGGTGTCAGTAGGGCAGTGGACGGTGTCAGTAGGGCAGTGGACGGTGTCAGTAGGGCAGTGGACGGTGTCAGTAGGGCAGTGGACGGTGTCAGTGGGGCAGTGGACGGTATCAGTAGCGCAGTGGACGGTGTCAGTAGAGCAGTGAATAGTGTCAGGGGGGCAGTGGACGGTGTCAGTAGGACAGTGGACGGTGTCAGTGGGGCAGTGGACGGTATCAGTAGGGCAGTGGACGGTGTCAGTGGGGCAGTGGACGGTATCAGTAGGGCAGTGGACGGTGTCAGTAGAGCAGTGGATGATGTCAGTGGGACAGTGGACGGTGTCAGTAGGGAAGTGGACGGTGCCAGTAGAGAAGAGGACATTGTTAGTTGGGCAGTGGACGTTTTCAGTAGGGCAGAGGACGTTGTTAGTAGGGCAGTGAATGGTGTCAGTAGAGCAGTGGATGGTGTCAGTGGGGCAGTGGACGGTGTCAGTAGGGCAGTGGACGGTGTCAGTGGGGTAGTGAATAGTGTCAGTAGAGCAGTGGACGGTGTCAGTAGGGCAGTGGACGGTATCAGTAGAGCAGTGGATGGTGTAAGTAGGACAGTGGATGGTGTCAGTAGGGCAGTGGATGGTGTCAGTAGAGCAGTGGGTGGTGTCAGTGGGGTAGTGGATGGTGTCAGTAGAACAGTGGACGGTGTCAGTAGGGCAGTGGACGGTATCAGTAGGGCAGTGGACGGTGTCAGTAGAGCAGTGGATGGTGTCAGTGGGACAGTGGACGGTGTCAGTAGGGAAGTGGACGGTGCCAGTAGAGCAGAGGACATTGTTAGTTGGGCAGTGGACGGTGTCAGTAGGGCAGAGGACGTGGTCAGTAGGGCAGTGAATGGTGTCAGTAGAGCAGTGGATGGTGTCAGTGGGGCAGTGGACGGTGTCAGTAGGGCAGTGGACGGTGTCAGTGGGGTAGTGAATAGTGTCAGTAGGGCAGTGGACGGTGTCAGTAGGGCAGTGGACGGTATCAGTAGAGCAGTAGATGGTGTAAGTAGGACAGTGGATGGTGTCAGTAGGGCAGTGGATGGTGTCAGTAGAGCAGTGGGTGGTGTCAGTGGGGTAGTGGATGGTGTCAGTAGAACAGTGGACGGTGTCAGTAGGGCAGCGGACGGTATCAGTAGGGCTGTGGACGGTGTCAGTAGAGCAGTGGATGGTGTCAGTAGGACAGTGAATGGTGTCAGTAGGGCAGTGGATGGTGTCAGTGGGGCAGTGGATGGTGTCAGTGGGCCAGTGGATGGTGTCAGTAAAGCAGCGGACAGTGTCAGTGGGCCAGTGGATGGTGTCAGTAAAGCAGCGGACGGTGATGGTGTCAGTGGGCCAGTGGATGGTGTCAGTAAGGCAGCGGATGGTGATGGTGTAAGTGGGCCAGTGGATGGTGTCAGTAAAGCAGCGGATGGTGATGGTGTTAGTGGGCCAGTGGATGGTGTCAGCAAAGCAGCGGACGGTGATGGTGTCAGTGGGCCAGTGGATGGTGTCAGTAAAGCAGCAGACGGTGATGGTGTCAGTGGGCTAGTGGATGGTGTCAGTAAAGCAGTGGATGGTGTCAGTGGGCCAGCGGATGATGATGGTGTTAGCGGGCCAGTGGATGGTGTCAGTAGGGCAGAGGACAGCGTCAGTGTTTTTTTTTTACCATTTTTTAAATTTAGCCCTGTTGGGGGGCATTGGTTTTAGGTCTCTGAATGAACACAGGGGTCCCCTTACTGCCTGTACACTACAAGACCCAGCATGTCCAGGACTCACTCCTCCCCCATGCTGGCTCCTGTCACAACCCCAAATATAGGATGTTGCCATTATAGGGGGGGTCAGGAGAAGTCTCAGTCTCCCTCAGTATGTAGAAGCCCAACCAGCCCTGTGTCCCGCACTACAGAATGCTCTAATGTTCCCGCTTCCGTCCGCCCCCCCACTCCACTCTCTTACCAAGTCACACTTCTTTGGCTCCAGCTAGAGAGCATGTTTATCCCCCAGTGGGCCCCACCATAACTGAGGACAGGTGGTTGGAGAGGCGGTTGTAAGCGAAGAGGGAGGTGAAAAGACACAAGCGGCGTCTGACTTGAATGGAGAGGTGAGGGGAGGAGACAGGGGAGGAGACAAGGGAGGAGGGGGTGGGACCAACTCTGGGAGCTGCATGCAGAAGGCTTTTTACCTTAATGAATAAAATGCCTTAAGGTAAAAAAACCTTCTGCCTTTAGAACCACTTTAACCTTCACCTAACCCTTCACTTTACATCTGGCTCTGTTCCAGGGTCTAACCCTTAACCCTTCACCTTACACCTGGCTCTGTTCCACAATCAAACCCTTAACCTTTACATAACCCTCCACCTAACATCTAACCATATCCCTAAATCTAACCCTTAAACTTCACCTAACCCTCCTCCTTACACCTAACCATACCCATTAATCTAATCCTTAATTTTCATCTAACCCTCCACTAGGGACCCAAAATTCAAAATCAAAGAAATCAAAATTCCAAAACTAAGACCCCATGGACACCACCCACCATCTTTGGACAGACCATCTCTCCAAGCACCAAAGCCAAGAGTCTTGGAGTAATTTTTGACTCAGAAATGTCAATGGATGCACAAATAGGATCAGTAGTCAGCCAATCTCACCATCTCCTCCGCCTGCTACGTAGACTCATCCCCTTCATCCCAGAAGAGGACAAAGCAGCAGTAGTTGGAACAATCATCAATTCCAAACTCGACTACGCAAACTCCCTCTACATAGGACTACCCGAATATCAGCTTGCGCGATTGCAACTCATCCAAAACACGGCAGCAAGACTGTTAACAGGAAAAAAACCATGGGAATCCATCTCCCCTTCCCTGAGGAGCCTACATTGGCTAACCGTAAAGAACCGAATTACCTTCAAGACCCTCTGCCTCACTCACAAATGTATACAAGGAAACGCTCCTCAATACCTATGCGGGAAAATAAAGCACTATACACCCAATCGCAGTCTTCGACCTTCAAACCAAAACCTCCTCCTTATTCCAAAAACCCACTACAAAACAAAAGGAGAACGAAGATTCGCAGTCCTAGGACTACGGTTATGGAACGCTCTACCTACTCCCATCCGCATGGAAGAAAACCATCAGGCCTTCAGGAAGAAACTCAAGACCTACCTCTTTTAAGAAGCTGGACAACACAGGAGAGATTGAGCGCCTTGAGGCAATTCAGTTCGCATTCGTATCGCTATACAAATCATTCATTCATTTATTCATTCATTCATTCATTCATTCAGGGATGAGCCGAACACCCCCCGATTCGGTTCGCACCAGAACCTGAGAACGGACCGAAAATTTGCACGAACGTTAGAACCCCATTGACGTCTATCGGACTCGAACGTTCGAAATCAAAAGTGCTAATTTTAAAGGCTAATTTGCATGGTATTGTCCTAAAAAGGGTTTGGGGACCTGGGTCCTGCCCCAGGGGACATGTATCAATGCAAAAAAAACTTTTAAAAACGGACGTTTTTCCGGGAGCAGTGATTTTAATGCTGCTTAAAGTTAAAAAAAAAGTGAAATATTCCTTTAAATATCGTACCTGGGGGTGTCTATAGTATGCCTGTAAAGTGACACGTGTTTCCCGTGCTTAGAACAGTCCCTGCACAAAATGTCATTTTTAATGGAAAAAAAGTCAATCAAAACTGCTTGCAGCTTAAATGTAATGTCCGGTCCTGGCAATATGGATGAAAATCAGTGAGACAAATGGCATGGGTACCCCCCAGTCCATTACCAGGCCCTTTGGGTCTTGTATGGATATTAAAGGGAACCCCGCACCTAAATTAAAAAAAGGAAAGGCGTGGGGCCACCAGGCCCTATATACTCTGAACAGCAGTATACAGGCGGTGCAAACAAGACAGGGACTGTAGGTTTGTTGTTAAGTAGAATCTGTTTGTAATTTTGAACTGGTACATTTTTAACGTGTTTAGCTCCAGCCAAAAAATCTATTTTAAGCTTTTTGGAAAACATAGGGAAGGGTATCACCCCTGTGACATTTGTTTTGCTGTCTGTGCTCCTCTTCAGAAGATTTCACCTCACTTTTTGTCCCAATGACAAATGTTTTTTGAAAATTTGGGGTTTTTAGTGAAACAAGGATTGGTGATAAAGCATCAGTGGAAAGGAGAAACGTTTTTCCCATATTAACTCTTACAGGAGAGAATTTCCCTTCCTAGGGGTAGATTTCATCTCACTTACTGTTGTCTCCTTCTGTTTGCAAGTAGGAGCCGTTTGTAAGTTGGATGTTTGAAAGTAGGGGCCTGCCCTATATACTCAGCAGAAATTTGGGCCTTAGGTGTTGTTGTGGCCACAACACTGTATGCCCTCACAGAGCCCTGCTGTGAAATATTAGATCAAGAATTGTAATTACATGCCTCTGTTGAACAGGGGCAGAAAAATTGGGCCTTTGGTGGTGGTGCTGGTGCCACAACACTGTAAGTCCTCACTCACTCTTGGTGGGCGCAGAAGCGGGCCCTGCTGTGAAATATTAGATCAAGAATTGTAATTACATGCCCCTGTTGAACAGGGGCTGAAAAATTGGGCCTTAGGCACTGGTGCTGGTGCCACAACACTGCAACCCCTCACAGATACTCTAGTTGGAGCGCAGGAACTAGCCCTGCTGCAAAGTATTGCATCAAAAATTGTAATTACAAGCCCCTGTTAAACACTGTGCAGAGGTCGCACTACACTAACTTGTAGTTTTAGCTGAACACTGTGAGCAGGACGCACTACACTAACTTGTAGCTTTAGCTGAACACTGTGCAGAGGTCTCACTACACGAACTTGTAGTTTTAGCTGAACACTGTGAGCAGGATGCACTACACTAACTTGTAGCTTTAGCTGAACACTGTGCAGAGGTCTCACTACACTAACTTGTAGCTTTAGCTGAACACTGTGCAGAGGTCCACTACACTAACTTGTAGTTTTAGCTGAACACTGTGCAGCGGTTGCACTACACTAACTTGTAGTTTTAGCTGAACACTGTGAGCAGGACGCACTACACTAACTTGTAGCTTTAGCTGAACACTGTGCAGAGGTCTCACTACACTAACTTGTAGTTTTAGCTGAAAACTGTGAGCAGGATGCACTACACTAACTTGTAGCTTTAGCTGAACACTGTGCAGAGGTCTTACTACACTAATTTGTAGTTGTAGCTAAACACTGTGAGCAGGACGCACTACACTAACTTGTAGCTTTAGCTGAACACTGTGCTGAGGTCTCACTACACTAACTTGTACTTTTAGCTGAACACTGTGAGCAGGACGCACTACACTAACTTGTAGCTTTAGCTGAACACTGTGCTGAGGTCTCACTACACTAACTTGTAGTTTTAGCTGAACACTGTGCAGAGGTCTCACTACACTAACTTGTAGTTTTAGCTGAACACTGTGAGCAGGACGCACTACACTAACTTGTAGCTTTAGCTGAACACTGTGAGGAGGACGCACTACCCTAACTTGTAGCTTTAGCTGAACACTGTGCACTACACTAACTTGTAGTTTTAGCTGAACACTGTGCAGAGGTCACACTAAACTAACTTGTAGCTTTAACTGAACACTGTGAGGAGGACGCACTACACTAACTGTAAATAGTCTAGCTGCCTGACTGTGGTACTAATAGGATCAAAAGAACACCACCAATTTTCTTCAGGTAGCTGTAAATACTGTAACAAGACAAGACTGCCTGTGAGTAGGAAGATAATAGGAACGGATCTAGCTAAACGGAATACAGTATATATATATATATATATATATATATTCAACACCTGGGATGCATATATATATATACACAATACACTATAAGTGCAGCTAACTCACTGACTGTCCTGCCTGATCTAGCTAACTCAAATGAAATGACACTGTCTCTCTCTCTCTATCTAAGCATGCCGGAACACAATACACAGGGCCACTGTGCAGGCAGCCTTATATAGTGTGGGGCGTGTTTTAAACCCCCTGAGCCATAATTGGCCAAAGCCACCCTGGCTTTGGCCAATTACAGCTCTCTCTACCGACGGCGCTGTGATTGGCCAAGCATGCGGGTCATAGTGCATGCTTGGCCAATCATCAGCCAGCAATGTACTGCGATGCCGCAGTGAATTATGGGCCGTGACGCGCCCAACGAATTTGGCGCGAATGGCCCATATCGTTCGCAATTCGGCGAACGATCGGCGAAGCTCATCCCTACCCTCCACCTTACACCAAGGACCATCCCTAAATCTAACCCTCCACCTTACACCTAACTCTATCCCTCAGTGTATTCCTTAACCTTCGCCTAACTCTCCACCTTCCACCTAACTATATCTATCAATCTAACACTTAACCTTTACCTAACCCTCCTCCTTATACCTAAACCCTATCCCTCAATCGAATCCTTAATTTCAATTATTTCTCAATCTAACCCTTAAAGTGGATGGAAACCCGATTCATGAAATTTGAGCTGGGCACATTTATCTGCAGAGTTTTCTTACCTCTCTTCAAAGCCCTATGTCCTGTAGCTGCCTCCTGCTCCGTTCTTTTGTTATCAGCCTGACAAGTTCTCTGTCACATATAATAAAAGCAGCCTGAATTTTGTGTTGGGGAGGTTGCTATAGATAGATTAGCAGAGCCCTGAACTATTCAATGATCAGCTCTGAAAGTCTCTACCTATGAGGAGAAGGGGTGTGTGCCTTTCCTCCAATCAGCTGCCTTGGCCGTATGCCCAGGCTTCACTGCAGTGCTAACCAGAAACAGAAAATCTCCTAACACAGTGTGCACTTTCTAAACAGTATATAAAGCTGAAGACAGCAGATATACATATAACACTTATGTAGGGAGATGTTTTATCTCTGTGTATCATCTGAGGCTGTTCACTTCACTGGGTATATCTAAAGGGTTTACATCCACTTTAATGTTAATCTAACCCTCAAATTTACACCTAACCCTTTCCCCCAATCTGACCCGTAATCATTACCTAACCCTCCACCTTACACCAAGGACTATCCCTCAATCTAACCCTTAACTTTCACCTAAACCTCTACCTTACACCTAACTCTATCTCTCAGTCCATTCATTAAACTTCACCTAACCTTCCACCTTACACCTTAGCAAATCCATCCATCCAACACTTAAAGTGATACTAAAGGTTTGTTTAAAAAAAATTAAATAAACATGTTATACTAACCTCCTCTGTACAAGGGTTTTGCACAGAATGGCCCTGATCCTTCTCTTCTGGGGTCCCCCAGCAGTGCTCCTGGCTCCTACTTTTCTTGAGGGCCCCCACAGGGAGCCGCATTTAACGGGGGCACTCGTGTGGGCGCGCTCCCAAGTCCTGCTGCTGCATCCATTGACACAGACAGCAGGGCTCGGCCCCGTCCCCTGGCTCCCGTGTCACTGGATTTGATTGACAGCAGCGGGAGCCAATGGCTCCTGCTATCAATCTATCCAATGAAGAATCAAAACAGCGGCTGGAGCTCGTTCTCATCACTGGAAAGATCGGGTTCAGGTAAGTAAAAGGGGGGCTCTGGGGGGCTGTTGCAGCATGGAAGGCTTTTCACCTTAATGCATAGAATGCATTAAGGTGAAAAACCTTGAGACTTTACAACCTCTTTAACCTTTACCCAACCCTCCACCTTACACTTAAGCCTATCATTCAATCTAACTTTTAACCTTCACCCAGCCCTATCCCTCAATTTAACCCTTAACCTTCACCTAACCCTCCCCCTTCCACCTAACACTATCCCTTAATCTAACCCTTAACTTTCACCTAACCTTCCACCTAACTCTATCCCTCAGTCTACTCCTTAACCTTCACCTAACCCTCCACCTTCCACCTAACACTATCCCTTAATCTAACCCTTAACTTTCACCTACTCTCCAACTAAATCTATCCCTCAGTCTACTCCTTAACTTTCACCTAACCCTTCACCTTCTTCCTAACTATATCCATCCAACACTTAACCTCTACCTAACCCTCTACCTTACACTTAAGCCTATCCCTCAATCTAACCCCTAACCTTCACATAGCCCTCCACCTTACACCTAATCAAATACCTCAATCTAACCCTTAACTTTCACTTAAACCTATCCCTCAATCTAATCCTTAGCTTTCATCTAACCTTTCACCTTACTCCTAAGCCCATACCTCAACCCAACCCTTACCTTTCACCTAACTGTAACTCTAAACCTTCACTTTCCAACTATTTATCTTACACTATCTAACTCTAAAACCTTTTAACCAAGCCCTTTGCCTCTGTCTACCTCTAAACTTTTAACCTTCCACCTTACAACAACTAACCCTACAAGGCAGGAGACTGTATTTATCTCTGCTGCACTGAAGTAACACTTACAAGTCTTGTTCCACCCGCAGCCTGTGACTGGACACTAAAAAGAGAAGCAGCACATTTATGAGCCTATCTCTCTGCCACTCCCATCTCTCCTCCTATCAGCATGTCCCTTGTGAGCACATGAGCACTTCAACACAACTGACTTTTTTTGTGCTGTTCTCCCCTCATACAGTCCAAGCTCTGTTGTATAGGGGATTGATTTTTTACCAAGTCAAATTCGGGTACTTACACTTGCAATAATAAAATAAGTTTAAAGATGTATTAAGTAATACAAAGCGGCAATAAATTGTATTATACAGTATCTCACAAAAGTGAGTACACCCCTCACATTTTTGTAAATATTTTATTATATCTTTTCCTGTGACAACACTGAAGAAATGACACTTTGCTACAATGTAACGTAGTGAGTGTACAGCTTGTATAACAGTGTAAATTTGCTGTCCCCTCAAAATAACTCAACCCACAGCCATTAATCTCTAAACCGTTGGCAACAAAAGTGGGTACACCCCTAAGTGAAAATGTCCAAATTGGGCCCAATTAGCCATTTCCCCTCCCCGGTGTCATGTGACTCGTTAGTGTTACAAGGTCTCAGGTGTGAATGGGGAGCAGGTGCAGGAGCATTTGGTGTTATCGCTCTCACTCTCTCATACTGGTCACTGGAAGTTCTTCATGGCACCTCATGGCAAAGAACTCTCTGAGGATCTGAAAAAAAGAATTGTTGCTCTACATAAAAATGGCCTAGGCTATAAGAAGATTGCCAAGACCCTGAAACTGAGCTGCAGCACGGTGGCCAAGACCATACAGCGGTTTAACAGGACAGGTTCCACTCAGAACAGGCCTCACCGCGGTCGACCAAAGAAGTTGAGTTCATGTGCTCAGCGTCATATCCAGAGGTTGTCTTTGGGAAATAGACATATAAGTGCTGCCAGTATTGCTGCAGAGGTTGAAGGGGTGGTGGGGTCAGCCTGTCAGTGCTCAGACCATAAGCCACACACTGCATCAAATTGGTCTGCATGGCTGTCGTCCCAGAAGGAAGCCTCTTCTACAGATTATGCACAAGAAAGCCCACAAACAGTTTGCTGAAGACATGCAGACTAAGGACATGGATTACTGGAACCATGTTCTGTGGTCTGATGAGACCAAGATAAACTTATTTGGTTTAGATAGTGTCAAGTGTGTGTGGGGGCAACCAGGTGAGGAGTACAAAGACAAGTGTGTCTTGCCTACAGTCAAGCATGGTGGTGAGAGTGTCATGGTCTGGGGCTGCATGAGTGCGGCCGACACTGGGGAGCTACAGTTCATTGAGGGAACCATGAATGCCAACATGTACTGTGACATTGTGAGCAGAGCATGATCCCCTCTCTTCGGAGATTGGGCTGCAGGGCAGTATTCCAACATGATAACGACCCCAAACTCAGGGTAAAGGTGATGGACTGGCTAAGCATGTCTCCAGACCTAAACCCTATTGAGCATCTGTGAGGCATCCTCAAACGGAAGGTGGAGGAGCGCAAGGTCTCTAACATCCACCAGCTCCGTGATGTCATCATGGAGAAGTGAAAGAGGACTCCAGTGACAACCTGTGAAGCTCTGGTGAACTCCATGCCCAAGAGGGTTAAGGCAGTGCTGGAAAATAATGGTGGCCACACAAAATATTGACACTTTGGGCCCAATTTGGATATTTTCACCTAGGGGTGTACTCACTTTTGTTGCCAGCGGTTTAGACATTAATGGCTGTGTGTTGAGTTATTTTGAGGGGACAGCAAATTTACAGTGTTATACAAGCTGTACACTCACTACTTTACATTGTAGCAAAGTGTCATTTCTTCAGTGTTGTCACATGAAAAGATGGAATAAAATATTTACAAAAATGTGAGGGGTGCATTTACTTTTGTGAGATACTGTATCTGCCTGGAGTTCACCTGTGACTTAAGCACTCCGTAATACTAACACGCATGCATCAACACAACACATAGGGGTTGGTTTACTAAAGACAAATCCACTTTGCACTACAAGTGCACTTGGAATTGCAGTCGCCATAGGCGTGCGCACAGGGTGTGCCGGGTGTGCCCAGGCACACCCTAATCACCCCATGCGCATTAGTATTATCGCTCTGTGTAGAAGCAGGAACATGTGAAAGATCTCCCTCTTACCGACTCTGCCATAAGAGAAGTGTCTATGCTCTTCTCTTTCACTGTGCAAGCAGGGAGATCAATTTGCCGGGGTCATATATATGTAGACACACACATGCATGTGTGTTTGAGCTTTAGGGTGCACACCCTAATGCAATAGGCCGTGCACACCTATGGCAGTCGCTTTAGATCTGAGGGGAAGATCTGAACTCAGGGAAAGCTCTGCTGATTTTATCATCCAGTCGTGTACAAGCAAAAACGCTGTTTTTTATTTTCCTGGCATGTCCCCCTCAGATCTACAGCGACTGCACTTCCAAGTGCACAGTGGATTTGCCTTTAGTAAATCAACCCCGTAGTGTAAATTGGCCCTAAAACTTTATTTTCACTACTTCCATCAGACTGTAAATATACTCAGTCCCCATGGAATGACCAGCTTGGCTGTATAAAGGTGACTGGGGTTCTCAAGTCATTGTAGGTGTCCTTCGCTGGTAAGAAGTCCTTGGATATTTCCAGGGCACAGTGAAATAAACAGCAGTGTGCAGAGGTGGGGACATTACATGGCTGACTTCACCTTCTTTATTGCACCGACTGTAGTCAGATCTGACAGATTAGTCACAGACTAGGCCCTGGTTAGTCAGTGTGCAGAGAATGCACCGTGACAGCCCTACGCTATCTCACTTAGATCAGACTTTATGGGTAATAGAGGCTGTAACCACTTCTGATCTCAGGCTGATAACAGAGGCTTCCAAAACCTGATTAAGTGCTGGTGGTGACTTTAAACATTAAGGGTCCATAATTTAATGAGCGGAGTTTAGTTATTACAAATTGTTAACTCCTTGTTGTTCCATAATGAGTCATTCTTTCATGTGCTGCCAGAAAGGAACATGTGGAATGATTGAGAAGGATACATTACTGGCCAACAACTTGGTGGTTCTTTGTGTTCAAGTGGTCATAGATGGGCAGATAATTCACCGAGAACATTAGAGGAACTGCCTGTCATTAGCGGGAATGTGATGTGCTTTTATATATATTTGGTTGATTTAATGACTGTATTTGGGACTTAAAGTTGAAGTTTAATTTGCTTATATTTTGCCTTCCCTGGTTCCTCCTTTCCTGTCTCATTAATCGGGGGTTATTTTTGGAGCCATTTACACCAATGCTGGGGGGGTTATTACTATGGCCACTTACAGCAAATCTGGGGGTTATTTTTGTGCCCACTTACACCAGTGCAGGGGGTTATTACTATGGCCACTTACACCAGTGATGTTTTTTTTGTGCCCATTTACAATAAAAGCTGGGGGTTATTACTGCGGACACTGACACCAAATCTGGGGGTTATTTTTATGGCCATTTACACCAATGCTGGGGGATATTACTATAGCCACTTACACCAATGTAAGTGGGTATTACTATGGCCACTGACACCAATTATGGGGGTTATAACTATGGCCACTTACACCAATGCTGGCGGGTAATACTATGGCCACTTCCATCAATATACTGTACATTTTCCTGTCTGTCAGAACATAGGTATTGAGATGTTCCACGCACTTCCCAGGTTTGGTCAGTCTATAACTATTGACTTTTGTTGGCCCCTTTGGCCTCTGAGATATCTTCTGACAAACTGCCCCGCACAGACCGCAGAAACATGCCACTTATATCGCTCCACGATGTACGTAAAGAGCATTCTTCCCACTTACAACCAATGTAAAGAGCATTCTTTCCACCGACCACCAATGTGGGTGCATTCTTTTCACTGACCACCAATATAAGGAACATTTTTTTCCCACAGACCAATCAACAAAAGGTGCTTTCTTCCCACTGACCACCAATGTAAGAAGCATTCTTCCCACTGACTGCCAATGTAGGGAACAGTCTTCCCACTGACCACCAAGATAAGAAGCATTCTTCCCACTGACCACCAATGTAAGGAGCATTCTTCACACTGATCACCAATGTAAGGAGCATTCTTCCCACTGACCACCAATGTAAGGAGCATTCTTCCCACTGATCACCAATGTAAGGAGCATTCTTTCCACTGACCCCCAATGTAAGGAGCATTCATCTCACTAATCACAAATGTAAGGAGCATTCTTCCCACTAACCACCAGTGTAAGGAACATTCCTTCTATTCACCACCAATATAAGAAGCATTCTTCCCACTGACCACCAATGTAAAGAGCATTCTTTCCACTGACCACCAATGTGGGAGCATTCTTTCCACTGACCACCAATATAAGGACCTTTTTTTCCCACAGACCAATCAACAAAAGGGGCTTTCTTCCCACTGACCACCAATGTAAGAAGCATTATTCCCACTGACTGCCAATGTAAGAAGCATTATTCCCACTGACTGCCAATGTAGTGAACAGTCTTCTCACTGACCACCAAGATAAGAAGCATTCTTCCCACTGATCACCAATGTAAGGAGCATTCTTCCCACTGACCACTAATGAAAGGAGCATTCTTCCCACTGACCACCAATGTAAGGAACATTCTTCTCACTGATCACCAATGTAAGGAACATTCTTCCCACTGACCATTAATGTAAAGAGCATTCTTCCCACTGACCACCAATGTAAGGAGCATTCTTCTATGCTGGGAACCCTGTGGGATGGTGGCAGAACAAGGGGATTTATAGTATGAAACTGTGGCTGACCAATTTGTAGAGACTTTGTAATACTATGAGGTCATCTAGGACCAAACCAGAAACACTCCAAAAAGACTCTTATCAAGTCCTCCTTGACCAAAATGGATTCCTCTGGTAGCAGAACGGGGGGATTCATAGCATGGATCCATAGCTAACAAATGTGCAGGAACTTTGTAATACTATAAAGTAAGTATGGACCAAAACAGAAACATTCCAAAATGTAATATTCCATAATCAACTTCCATTTACAATGTTAACTCCCAATATATACTTCTTTAATTAGTGGCCTTAAAGGGGTTGTAAAGGTTCATTTTTTATTTTTTAAAAATAACAAACATGTCATACTTACCTCCCCTGTGCAGCTCATTTTGCACAGAGAGGCCCCAAACATCCTCTTCTGGGGCCCACGGCGGCTCTCTCGGCTCCTCCCTGCAATATCTAACCCCCTCGGGAAGCTCTCTCCTGAGGGGGTTACCTTGCGGGCGCGCTCCTGTCTCATACACTGTGCGTACATAGACACAGAGTGTATGTCTCGGTCCCGCCCCCCGGCGGCCACATCATTTGGATTTGATTGACAGCGGCGCGAGCCAATGGCTGTGCTGCTATCAATCTATCCAATGAAGAGCTGAGAAGACCGGGCCGAGAAGAGCCAAGAAGCCAGCGCGTTCACGACGCAGGACTTTCGAGGGCTCAGGTAAGTAAACCGCAGGGCCTGGGGGGCCTGTAACTATCAGATGTTTTTTCACCTTAATGCATATTATGTAAGCAACTTCCATGTACAATATTATCTCAAAATTTGTACTTCTTCATCTGTGGCCCAAACTCTTCTCAAGTCATCCTTGACCGAAATGGAATGCTCTGAGATGGTAGAAGAATGGGGGAATTTGTAGTATGGATCCTTGACTAACAAATTTGTAGGAACTTCATAATACTATAAAGTGAGCATATACCAAAACAGAAACATTCCAAAATGGAATATTCTGTAATCGACTTCCACGTACAATGTTAACTACCAATATGTACTTTACTTCTTTAATGAATGGTCCTAACTCTCAATAACTCACCCTTGACCAAAATGGAATCTTGTGGGGTGGGGGTGGAACAGAGGGATTTGTAATATGAATAGGCTGACCAATTTGGAGGAACTTTATAATACTATGAAGTCAGCCTGGACCAATATGGAAACATTTCAAATGAAATACTCACTACTCAGTAAGCAACTTCCATACACAATACAATATTATCTCGAAACCTGTACTTCTTTATCTGTGGCTCAAACTCTTATCAAGACATCCTTGACTGAAATGGAATCCTCTTGGATGGTATAAGAATGGGGGATTCATAGTATGTATCCATGGCTAACAAATTTGTAGGAACTTTGTAACATTATAAAGAAAGCATATATCAAAACAGAAACATTCCAAAATGGAATATTCCATAATCAACTTCCATGTACAATTTTAACTCTCAATATTTACTTCTTTAATTAGTGGTCCTAACTCTCATCAACTCACCCTTGACCAAAATGGAATCTTGTGGGGTGGTGGTGGAACTGTCAGGGCTGGGCTCAGCCCTTCCTTCTCAAAGATGGCCACTCAGCTGTCGGCTAATTGCCAGCGTCTTTCTTTCCACAGTGACTCACCTGTTGATGATATCCTGCTCGTCAGTCCTGCCATCCAGCCCAGATGATCTCTGCCTTCGCCTTGGTCACATTTCTAGGGACGCTCTCCTGTGTTCCTGTTAAAGACTTGCTTGGCTGACATTTCTTCTGGCTCCAGATCCTGCTTGTTGTTCTACTACGCTCATCTCTGGCTTCCTGATGTTGGCTTATCTGACTATCCGTTCCTGAACTCTGACTACATTTACTTTGTTTACCTTTTTATTATTATTATTAAACAAGTGTGATTTAACTGTACTTCTGTCTCAGTCTGATTCATGGTTTCTGACAGGAACAAAGGGGATTCGTAGTATGAATAGGCTGAATAATTTGCAGGAATTTCGTAATATAATGAAGTCAGCCTGGACCAAAATGGAAACATTTCAAATTGGAATATTCTGTAAGCAACTTCCATGTACAATATTATCTCAAAATGTGTACTTCTTCATCTGTGGCCCAAGCTCTTATCAAGTCATCTTTGACCGATATGGGATCCTCTTGGATGGTAGAAGAATGGGGGATTCATAGTATGGATCCATGGCTAACAAATTTGTAGGAACTTTGTAATACTATAAAGTAAGCATATACCAAAACAGAAACATTCCAATATGAAACATTCAGTAATCAACTTCCATGTGCAATGTTAACTCCCAATATTTACTACTTTAATTAGTGGTCCTAACTCTCATCAACTCATCCTTGACGAAAATTGAATTTTGTGGGGTATTGGTGGAACAGAAGGGATTCATAGTATGAATAGACTGACCAATTTGCAGAAACCAGATTCTAGGGATGGTGGTGGAGGGATTGGGGCTTCATAGTATATATCTGTAGCTGACAAATTTGCAGGAACTTCATAATTCTACGAGGGTAGTCTGGACCAAAACTGAAACACTCCAAATTGAGCAACTTCCATGTACAATAATAATATGCACTGGCAGAAAAAAACTCTGCAGTTAAAGGATTCCATGAGGTGACTGCTAAATCTATAATTTCATAATAAAAGCCGCAAATAAGAAAATAAAGATTTAGTGCATCCATTAAGGCTGGGGATTTACAACATGGAAGATTTTAAATTAAAATGCCAATTTCCTTAAATGATGTTGTAGAAATTAATCTGATGCCCCAGAGCCAACGAAGCGATAAGTCGCTGCCGCCCCTGACCGGGTCATTTTATAGGCCTTTTACTGTGCCCAGGGGGCTGGAGGGAAAGTCATGCCTGAAATGACATTTGTACACCGGCAGCCATGCAAGATCAAACAGGAGTGGATCGGAGATAAGGTAAGGAAGCAAATCTCCTATTAAGAAATGTAAAACACTGCCAATGAGACCAATCAGGAATATAATGAACTGGGCTATTGTTCCAGCTCCCCGCTGATATTAAAGGCTTCTATTTCCTCCTCTGAAATGCCCCAGAGGGGGGCGCTAATCTGTTTAGGGAGGGTGGAGGGGGGACAAGGGACACGTAGCTAAATGACTGACTTGTCAATTCACAGTATAAATGTTTTTGCTTATTAGGAAATATTTATCCCTCTGTAATATGAAAATCCTGTGCAAATGAGGAATGATCCGTAGACAAAGCTGCTAACTATTTCTTGCAAATTGTTGGTATTGTTATTACTATTCCTACCAAGGGAGCTTACACTCTAATGTCCTCTGCAATCACACACTGTCATCACTATGTGTTTATATAGATCCGACATATTCCGGAGCGCTGTACAGAGGACACAGCCATTCACATTAATCACAGCAACAGAGAAGCTTACACTCTAATGCCCCCCCCCACACACACACACACTATTATTATACACTTTTATCATTCTGATACATTCCTTAGTGCTGTACACAGAAAACTGAACCCGTCACACCAATCTCTGCACCAGAGGAGCTTACACCCTAATGTCCCACACTTTTATTATACATTTATTTAGCTCTAACATATACTGCAGCGCTGTACAGAGAGCGTTCAGCCATTCACATTAGTCTCTGTGAACCAAAGGAGCTTACACTCTAATGTCCCACACTTTTATTATACAGCAGTGGCCGAAAGTTTTGAGAATGACTCAAATATTAATTGTCACAAAGTCTGCTGCCTCAGTTTTTATAATGGGAATTTGCATATACCCCAGAATGTTATGAAGAGTGATCAGATGAATTGCAATTAATTGCAAAGTCCCTCTTTGCCATGAAAATGAACTCAATCCCCCCCAAAAAAACATTTCCACTGCATTTCAGTCCTGCCACAAAAGGACCAGCTGACATCATGTCAGTGATTCTCTTGTTAACACGGGTGTCAGTGTTGATGAGGATAAGGCTAGAAATCACTCTGTAATGCTGGTTGAGTTAGAATAACAGACTAGAAGCTTTAAAGAAGGGTGGTGCTTGAAATCATGGTTCTGCCTCTGTTAATCATGGTTACCTGCAAGGAAACACATGCAGTCATCATTGCTTTGCACAAAAAGGGATTCACAGGCAAGGATATTGCTGCTACTAAGATTGTACCTAAATCAACCATTTATCGGATCATCAAGAACTTTAAGGAGTGTCAGAGAAGGTCTCGGAAGGGTCCCAGTTCCTGAGTTCCCGTTTCCTATTTCCTGTTTGCTTCCTGTTTGCTTGTCTGATCTCCTTGTGACCCCGGCCTGTCTTTGGACTCCTCTCTGTCATCTGCCTGCACCTGACCCCGGCTTCCCTTGACCACGAATCTGCCTGCTCCTTTGTACCACGTTGCCTGCCTTTTGCTAACCCTGCCTGTGACCCGGACTTTGAGCCTGCCTGTTCCTCTGTACCTTGCTGACCGTTTGTTGCCAACTTTGCCTGTGACCGGACCTGCCCTCTCTGCTCCTGCTCTGCACCGGCTGCCTAGGCCCCTGCCTTCTAAGGACTTCCAGACCATTCGCATCAGGATCCTGGGCCTTACCTCTGCAAGTCACCCGCCAGGCTCTCTTACCACTCTGCGCTCCTGTGCCTTCTGTTTCTATGTATCAATCTATGTATGTATTGCGGGGGGGTCAGGTCACTACGTGAGATCTTGCCCTAACAAGACACGTAAGTCTCTTTCCACCTCTACTAAGTGTGCACCTGCCTTGCATAACCCTGCTAATCATCTTGCTCTCCCCATTGTTCTACAGCTCCCAGGACAGGATCTTACAGTCTCGGTCATAATTGACTCCGGAGCTTGTAGCTGCTTCATAGACCTAACCTTTGCCGCTAATCACCGCATTCCTCTCCAAGCAAAATCACAGGGACTTGCGGTCCACCTCGCTGATGGTTCCACCCTTAGCTCTGGTTCCGTCACCCAGGAAACTATTCCTCTGTTGGCCATTATGAACACTCATCACCGAGAATTCCTTTGTTTGGATGCAATCTCTTCTCCACCTTTTCCTATAATTGTGGGAATGCCGTGGCTACAAGCCCATAATCCTAGTATTGATTGGGTTTCCGGAGAAATTAAGTTCTGCTCCAACTATTGTATACAGTGCTGTTTGCACAGTACCTCTGCAGATTCCTCCCAACTCATGTGTCTGGACATGGACACCGAATCGCAGCAAGCGATTCCCTCACCGTATCGGGATTTTCTTGATGTCTTCAGTAAAAAGGGGGCGGAAACCCTTCCTCCTCACAGACCTTATGATTGCCCGATAGAACTTTTGCCTGGGTCTGAAGTTCCTTTTGGACGAATCTTCCCGTTAACAGAGCAGGAGCTGGGTACTCTCAAAACCTATATTGATGAGAACCTAAAGAGAGGATTTATCCGTCCATCCACCTCACCGGCCGTTGCCGGCATTTTCTTTGTGGAGAAGAAGGACCACTCTCTTCGGCCTTGTATCGACTATAGAGAACTGAATAAAATGACTATCAAGAATCGCTATACCTTACCTCTTGTACCCAAACTCTTCCAAAGACTAGGTTCTGCAACAATCTTCACTAAACTTGATCTCCGTGGGGCCTATAACCTAATCCGCATCAGAGAGGGAGATGAATGGAAAACTGCCTTCCGTACCCGGTTTGGGCACTTTGAATATCTTGTCATGCCCTTTGGTCTGTGCAATGCGCCTGCAACGTTTCAACACTTCGTTAACGATATTTTCTGTGACCTCCTGGACTTATACGTTATAGTATATCTAGACGACATTTTGATCTTCTCCTCCTCAGTCATCGAACATCTCAGGCATGTCCGAAATGTACTAACCCGGCTCAGGCAGCACGGACTTTATGTCAAATTAGAAAAATGTGAATTTGAACGCCAATGCATCCAGTTCCTCGGCCTAATCATTGCTAGTGATGGCATTAAAATGGATCCGCAAAAAGTGGCAGCTATTCTTGACTGGCCCGCTCCCTCCGATAAAAAAGGGGTCCAACGTTTCACTGGCTTCGCCAACTTTTATCGCAAGTTCATTAAAGGCTTTTCTGCAATTATTACGCCAATCACTGAACTAACCAAGCAAGGGAACCGATTTTGTTGGTCTACCGAGGCGCAATCTGCTTTTGACAAACTTAAAGAGTTATTTACCTCCGCTTCCATCCTGAAACATCCAAACCCTGCCTTGCCTTTCGTCCTTGAAGTGGATGCTTCAGAGGTTGCAGTAGGGGCAGTACTCTCTCAGCGGCAGGGTGCAAAGTCCCTACTCTATCCAGTGGCCTTTTTCTCTTGGAAACTTTCCACTGCTGAAAAGAACTATGACGTTGGAGATAGAGAGCTTCTTGCCATTAAGGCCGCATTGGAAGAGTGGCGTTATGTTTTAGAGGGTGCTGCACATCCCATTTTGGTCTATACTGACCACAAAAACCTCGAGTACTTGAGAACAGCCAAGAGACTGAGACCTTGGCAGGCAAGATGGGCTCTGTTCTTCTCTAGATTCCAGTTTCACATCACGTACAGGCCTGGCTCCAAGAATATTAAATCAGACGCATTGTCTCGCATGTTCCAGGATTCTGAGGAACCTTTACCTTCAGACACCATCCTTCCTGCTGGAAATTTTCTGCTGCTACAGGGAGATATCATATCCCAAATTAAACAAGCCTCCAGGAATCTGTCCCCACCTATAGGAGTCGACATAAGTTTGCAAAATGGTTTGTTCCGATACAAAGACAAGATCATGGTCCCAGAGAGTCTAAGAGTGGCAGTACTGGAACTCTGCCATGACCATAAATTGGCTGGGCATTTTGGCGTACTGAAGACGACAGAGCTGGTGCAACGTACATTTTGGTGGCCTCAATTGGTAAAAGAATGCAAAAGCTATGTGGAGTCCTGCACCACCTGTGCTCGGAACAAGAATAGTCGGACAAAGGCCTGGGGTCTACTAAAACCCTTATCCGTCCCAGAAAGACCCTGGAAGATGATTGCGATGGACTTTATCGTAGAACTCCCTCTGGCAGAAGGTTTTTTGGCTCATTTTCTACCCATGAAAGGCACGCCTTCTGCCGTAGAAACTGCAAAAATTTTCGTCAAAGAAATCGTGAGACTACATGGAGTACCATCAAGTATAGTCTCCGACATAGGTGTGCAGTTCACTTCCAGGTTCTGGAAGGCTCTCTGTGGCTCACTTGAAATTGCATTGGCGTTCTCATCTGCCTACCATCCCCAGACAAATGGGCAGACAGAGAGAACTAATCAAACTCTGGAGCAATACCTCCGATGCTTTTCCACCTTCTCACAGGACGATTGGGTCTCTCTTCTGCCTATTGCTGAGTTTGCATATAACAACTCTGTGCACTCAGAAATCAAACAGACACCATTCTTCGCCAATTATGGCTTTCACCCATCATTCCTGCCTGAATCCTTACCTGAGTGCTCTATTCCCGCAGCTTCTGAAACAATGGACTTCTTCACCAACAATAAACTACTACGTGAAACCATGGCTAAAACCCAAGAATATAATAAAAAAATGTTTGATAGGAAGAAGCGTGGAGAACTCATTCTGGTGCCTGGTAACCAGGTTTGGCTGTCTACCCTTAACTTAAAGATGACCTGTCCCTCAAAGAAGTTGGGTCCCAAATTCATGGGTCCCTTTCCAATCAAGAGGATTAATGATGTGACCTATGAGCTGGACTCACCCAATACATTAAAGGTTCACCCAGTCTTCCACGTATCTTTGCTGAAACCCGTTATTCCCAATTCCTTTTCGGATCGTAATACCGGCCCACCTGAACCTGTAATCGTGGACAACGAGACAGAATTTGAGGTGGAAGCAATCCTGGACTGCAGGAAGAGACATAATCAAGTCCAATACTTGATCAAATGGAGGGGGTATGGACCAGAAGATAATTCCTGGGAACCAGAAAGCAATCTGCACACTAAGGAACTTTTAAGAGATTTCTGGAGTACCCACACTGATAGACTGGCCCAGGTGGGCATCCGGAGGCTGCCCTTTAGGAGGGGGCACTGTCAGAGAAGGTCTCGGAAGGGATCTGCTATTGGGCATTCTGGCGCCAATTGCCCTATTTAGCTTGCTGGAACCTTCTGCTCGGTGCTGTCCGATCTGCAGCTCCCAGTTCCTGAGTTCCTGTTTCCTATTTCCTGTTTGCTTCCTGTTTGCTTGTCTGATCTCCTTGTGACCCCGGCCTGTCTTTGGACTCCTCTCTGTCATCTGCCTGCACCTGACCCCGGCTTCCCTTAACCACGAATCTGCCTGCTCCTTTCTACCACGCTGCCTGCCTGTTGCCAACCCTGCCTGTGACCCGGACTTTGAGCCTGCCTGTTCCTCTGTACCTTGCTGACCGTTTGTTGCCAACTTTTCCTGTGACCGGACCTGCTCTCTCTGCTTCTGCTCTGCACCGGCTGCCTAGGCCCCTGCCTTCTAAGGACTTCTAGACCATTCGCATCAGGATCCTGGGCCTTACCTCCGCAAGTCACCCGCCAGGCTCTCTTACCACTCTGCGCTCCTGTGCCTTCTGTTTACACTACCAGGGGCCGGGAACCAGATATGTACGGGAGGCCTTCCCCTGCTATATCAGGTTCGTCAGTCAGGTACGTGCAAGTCTGACAAAGAGAGAGGTTCAATTGTTGTGAAGAAGGCTTCAGGGCACCCAAGAAAGTCCAGCAAGAACATAGTTACATAGTTTCATATCCTACAGATGATTCAGCTACGGGATCAGGGCACCACCAGTGCAGAGCTTGCACAGGAATGGCAGCAGGCAGGTGTGAGTACATCTGCATGCAAAGTGAGGAGAAGACTTTTGGAGGATGGCCTGGTGTCAAGAAGGGAAGCAAAGAAGCCACTTCTCTCCAGGAAAAACATTAGGGACAGACTGATGAGGACTGGGCTAAAGTTATTTTCTCTGATGAATCCCCTTTCCGATTGTCTGGGGCATCCATAAAAAACCTTGCTCGGAGAAGAAAACCATCAGTCCTGTGTCATGCCAACAGTAAAGAATCCTAAGACCATTCATGTGTGAGGTTGCTTCTCAGCCAAGGGAGTGGGCTCACTCACAATTTTGCCTAAGAACACAGCCATGAATAAAGAATGGTACAAAAGCATCCTCTAGAGCAACTTCTCCCAACCATCCAAGAACAGTTTGGTGAGGATCAATGCCTTTTCCAGCATGATGGAGCACCTTGCCATAAGGCAAAAGTAATAACTAAGTGGCTTGGGAAACAAAACATCAACATTTTGGGTCCATGGCCAGGAAACTCCCCAGACCTTAAACCCATTGAGAACTTGTGGTCAATCCTCAAGAGGCGGGTGAACAAAAAAAAACAAAAAAACCTACAAATTCTGACAAACTCCAAGCATTTACTATACAAGAATGGGCGGCCATCAGTCAGGATGTGGCCCAGAAGTTGAGTGACAGCATGCCGGGGCGAATTACAGAGGCCTTAAAAAAGAAGGTTCAGCCTTGCAAATATTGACTCTTTGCATAACCTTATTGTAATTGTCAATAAAAGCCTTTGACACTTATGAAATGCTTGTAATTATACTTCAGTATGCCATAGTGACATCTGACAAAAAGATCTAAAAACACTAAAGCTGCAATTTTTGTGAAAATTTAAATTAGTGTCATTCTCAAAACTTTTGGTCTTTGGCCTTGACTGTACATTTATATGGCTCCGACATATACTGCTGTACAGAGAACGTTCAGCCATTCACATCAGTCTCTGTGAACCAAAGGAGCTTACATTCTAATGGCCCACACTTTTCTTATACATTTATTTAGCTCCAACATATACTGCAGTGCTGTACAGAGATTGTTCAGTAATTCACATCAGTCTCTGTGTCCCCCCACTGTCACACACTATTATTATTCTTATACATTTATACACTCTTGGGTACTGGCACAGCAAACTTGCTATAGGCTGTGTGTAGCAGCTTATTGAAGATCGGACACCCCAAAAATGGTTTTATTCGTTGGTACAACCCCAACAGTATTTAATCTTCTATAATCAGAGCACTGTAGGTCCAAGCTGTGGGGAGGTGTCACATAGCTTACAGGAATATAACAGACTCAGAGGCTTCACACAAATATACCACTAAACTGGGGCACTTCATTGACATGTTTGAGGGTCAGTCCACTCAAAGCCAATGTAGCACTCACCCCAGAAAAGACCCGCTGATTAGCCCCAGGTTCCTTTTCTAGATAAGTGTGACAGCAGCCAGGCACACAGCAACAATCACTCTTCTGGTTCAATGAACAGTCTAGGGGTTCTCTTTTTTTAAATGTATTGCTGAATAACTTGAATAGGGCGTAGGAAGCTGTGGGATGCTCCAGAAACACTGAGCAGTAATAAAAGGACCCTCATAACTCTGCAGCTACATCTTAGAACAGTCCCTTTAATAATAGCCCAGGAAATGGACAGCACTGGGACACCATACACAATGTCCCAAGCCAGGCAAACCTAAGTATTAGTGCACAAGGCCTAGCAGCAGCAACAGTCTCCCAGATCCTTCACTTGGGTCTGTACTCACAAAGTCCTTCAATACTTGGATATCTCCTTCCAATATCAGACAGACATTTTCTTAGTGAATTCTCCAGACCAGATCTTTTGTGAAATCCCATTGTTTAGCTTTGGAGATTCTTAGCAAGCAGCCCCCCCCAGCTTTAGCAAAGCTGGCACCTCGATTGAATTTCAGCTGGGCTGCCTGGGAGGTCCTCCTCCTGGCGAAGTCCAAGCCTGTTGCAGACCTCAGACTATTTATGTGCTCTACAGCCACCTACTGGGCACACCTTCCCAGGGATTGGCCGAGACCCCATAAATATTCACGCAAATTATTTGACCTGCTCCACTGCTGTGTTCTGGAACCTTCCAGAAGGCAGGGCGAAGCAATCATAACTGCAGCCTGTGAGACCCTGATCAGTCCAGAGCAATCAGCAACTGCTCCACTGATTACAGAAAAAAGGAAACACATTTACCTTTCAGGTTATCGTGTTTCACTCGCATAGGTCAGCCAATTAAAATGAATGGGCTGTCCTAAAACCCGACAAGAGGGAACGCGCAAACAATATGCATGTGTGGACGCACCTCTTGGTGTGAACAAGCTCTTAGGGCTCATTTATACTTGCTTCGACTTTAACATACATTTAAGCGCATATCGCTTCAACATTTTTTTATGTATTTTTTTATGCTTTTGTGATGCTTTTTTGAATCTTGGCAAATGCTTTGTTTGTGTTGATTTTCTATTTGTTTTAAAGGGGCTCAGTAGAACCCTGGCTTAATAGTACCCTCTACTCATTAGTACCCCTGTTCAGCAGATCCCCAGATCATTAGTACCCCTGTTCAGCAGATCCCCAGATCATTAATACCGTTGCTCAGCAGATCCCCAGCTCATTGGTACTTTCGTTCAGCCAATCCACATCTTATTAGTACCCTCGTTCAGCAGATCCCCTGCTCAGTAGTACCCCCAGCTCTGCTGATGCCCCACTCAGCAGTAAACCCCAGTTCTGCTGATCCCTCACTCAGTGGTAATCCCCAGCTCTGCTGATCTCACGCTCAGTAGTAACTCCAGTTTTGCTGATCCCCTAGTCAGTAGTAGCCCCCAGCTTTGCTAATCCCCCACTTAGTAGTAACTCCTAGCTCTGCTGATCCCCCACTCAGTATTAACCCCCAGCTCTGCTGATCCCCTGCTCAGTAGCAACTCCCATCGCCCGCTCAGTAGTACCCTCAGCTCTTCTGATTTCCCTGCTCAGTAGTAACCTCCAGCTCTGCTGATCCTCTGCTCATTAGTAACCCCCAACTCTGCTGATCCGCCATTCAGTAATAACCCCCAGCTCTGCTAATCCCCCACTCAGTTTTAACCCCATGTCTGCTGATCCTCTGGTTTGCTGATCCTCTGGTTTGCTGATCCTCCTCTCTCTCCAGTCCCCACTCACCTCCCTCTATATTGCTCCCAAGCTGCACAGCACGTGTGACATCTGCTAGTATCTCCCACCCCGGCTCTGCTGATTCTCCACCACTCAGTCCTATCTCTTTGGTCCCTGCTCACCTTTCGCTATAGCATTTCCATGTTGCGCACCACTTGTGCCATCTGCTAGATGCTCCGCTCCGGTTTGAACCCTGCTTACCTTCCTGCTGCTCCACGCTGCACACAGGATGTGACATCTACATCAGACACTCCCAGAATATATACACATGAACCGGATGTGACTGCTGATGATGCCTTCCTGGTCCACTTGTTGGTTTCCCAGTGCCTCCTGGGATATCTCATACCTCCAATACCTCAAAAACAAAGAGAAACTAACTCTGAATAAAACCCCCTAACATGCTGCAGATGCTATTGGTGAGCATTGTCATAGACTTCTATGGAGGCTTTGGAGACACTTTGAAGCACCAAGAAAGCGACATGCGGTAACATTTTTGAAGCACAGAAAACACAAAAGTGTGAACTGGGAACAGGACTGTAAGGTTACCATATTATTGAGTGCTTTAAAAAAGCGTGTCCAATGCCACAATTTGAAGCAAGTGTAAACGAGCCCTTAACCACTTGCCGACCGCCTACCGCATATATACTGCGGCAGAATGGCACGGGCAGGCAAAATCACGTACCCATACGTGATCTGCCTCCCGCGGGTGGGGACCCCCCCCCGGTGCCATAGACGGTCGGCTCTCGTTCGCGGGCGATGGGAGGTGAGGGGGAGGCCATCCATTGATGGCCACCCCCTCCCGATCGCTCCCGGCGAATGAAAACGCTTCCTTTCCCTCTGTAATGTAAACAGAGGGAAAGGAAGTGATGTCATCTCTCCTCGTGTCGGTCTTTTCGTCCGGCGCAGAGGAGAGAAGACATCCAAGTAAGTGCACCAACACTACACTAACAGTAGAACACGCAGGCACACTTTTCACCCCCCTGTCACCCCCCGATCACCCCCCGATCACCCCCCTGTACCCCCTGTCACTCTGACACCAATAGCAGTGTTTTTTTTTTTTTTGCATTGGTGTCAGTTTGTCAGTTATAAGTGTTAGGGCTGTTAGGTTAGCCCCCTTTAGGTCTAGGGTACCCCCCTTAGGTCCAGGGTACCCCCTAACCCCCCCCTAATAAAAGTTAACCCCTTGATTACCCCCCGTCACCAGTGTTGCTAAGCGATCGTTTTTCTGATCGCTGTATTAGTGACACAGGTGACGCTAGTTAGGGAGGTGAGTATATAGGTTTGCTGTCAGTGTTTTATAGCGACAGGGACCCCCATATACTACCTGCTAAAGGTTTTAACCCCCTGATTGCCCCCTAGTTAACCCTTTCACCAGCGATCGCCGTATAAGTGTTACGGGTGACGCTGGTTAGATAGTTTGTTTTTTGTAGTTTATTATAGTTTATTACAGTTTATTATAGTTTATTATAGTTTTAGGGCACCCGCCGTTTATTACCTTATAAAGGTTTAACCCCCTAATTGCCCGGCGGTGATAGAAGTTAAGTTTTTAGGATCTGATAAGGTCTGCGTCGCCCCAGGCAGCGTCAGGTTAGCGCTAGTACCGCTAAAACCCACGCACGCAGCATACACTTCCCTTAGTGCTATAGTATCTGAACGGATCGATATCTGATCCGATCAGATCTATACTCCCCAGCAGTTTAGGGTTCCCTGAAACGCAGTGTTAGCGGGATCAGCCCAGATACCTGCTAGCACCTGCGTTTTGCCCCTGCGCCCAGCCCAGCCCAGCCCACCCAAGTGCAGTATCGATCGATAACTGACACTTACAAAACACTAAACACACATAACTGCAGCGGTCGCAGAGTCAGGCCTGATCCCTGCGATCGCTAACAGTTTTTTGGTAGCGTTTTGATACAGTCGCTAACAGTCAGGAGCTTTTTTGCCTGTGAGTCTCACTAGTGTACCCCTAAATTTAGAGGCCAAAATGGCAAATCCAAGGTACACTAGTGAAGAGGCCTACAGGATTCTGAGTATGACAGATAGTGAAGAGGAAGTCACTCATCTGTCAAGTTCAGGCTCAGAATACGAACCTGTAGAGGACAGCGGCTCCATGACAGATAGCTCTGACGACGGAGTTGTGGTCCCTGCTAGGGTCAGGCGTACCAGACCCCGAACTTCTTCTGTCCTTGAAGTGCAAGAACCGCAGGGCTCTCGTATGGAGCAGAGAAGTACTAGTGCCGCTACTCCTTCTGGTGAACTGGCAAGCACCAGCGGCCTAGTACACCCTGGTCGTACATCCAGCACTGCAGTATCACGTGGTGACGTGGCGAGTCCCATAAGTGCAGTTCAAGCTGGCGAGGTGGCAAGCAGTAGTAGTGTCCCGCTGCCACCAAGAAGAAGACGAACACAGGCCCGTCGTGCCCATAGTGCCCTTCCTGCTGCATTCGCCAATCCGAATTGGGAACCTTCCACTTCTGCAGCACCCGTACTTCCCCCTTTCACTGGCCAACCCGGAATTCAGGTGGAAACAGTTGACTTTACGCCACTGGATTTTTATTCGCTGTTTTTCACCGAAGATCTCTATAGATCTATTGTGGACCAAAGCAATTTGTACGCTGGTCAATACATCGCCACTATGCCCCAGTCCACCCTTGCCAGAGATTGGAGACCAATTACGGTCTCCGAATTTAAGACCTTTCTGGGCCTTTCCCTCCTCATGGGCATAACCAAAAAGAGTGAGTTGCGGTCATATTGGTCCACTGACCCAATTCACCATATGCCCGTGTTCTCTGCCTCCATGGCCAGGGCACGATACGAGCAGATTTTGCGGTTTATGCACTTCAACGACAATGAACTCTGTCGTCCTCGTGGAGACCCTGCATACGATCGGCTCTACAAAATTCGGCCCCTCGTAAACCACTTCAACCAACGTTTTGCAGACTTGTTTACCCCCCATCAAGTTGTCTGCGTTGATGAGTCCCTGATTAAGTTTTCTGGCCGCTTGTCCTTCAAACAGTACCTTCCCAGCAAGCGTGCCAGATACGGGGTCAAGATGTATAAGCTCTGTGACAGGGCCACAGGCTATACATGTAGATTTATGGTTTACGAGGGAAAAGATAGTCGCGTAGAGCCGATAAACTGCCCTGACTACATAGGAAGCGCTGGCAAGATAGTGTGGGACTTGGTGTCACCCTTATTCGGAAAGGGGTACCACTTGTACGTGGACAATTATTATACGAGCGTGCCACTTTTTAGTCACTTGTTTGATCATCAGATTGGAGCATGTGGCACCGTGCGACCTAATCGCCGGGGCTTTCCCCAGCGGCTTGTAGAGTCCCGTCTTAGGCTGGGGGAGAGAGCCTGCTTGCAGTATAATAATTTGCTCGCTATGAAGTGGAGGGACAATAAGAATGTTTTCGTTCTTACCTCCCTTCATGCAGACACGACGACCCAAATTACTACGGCGACTGGTGTTGTGGAGAAACCCCTCTGTGTCCACGAATACAACCTTAATATGGGAGGGGTGGACCTCAACGACCAGTTGTTGGCGCCGTACTTAGTTGCCCGTAAGGCCAGACGCTGGTACAAAAAAGTGTCTGTTTACTTATTTCAATTGGCTTTGCTGAATGCTCATGTGCTATACAGAGCTTCAGGACGGACTGGATCCTTCCTTAAATTCCAGGAAGAGATCGTCAGAGCCCTTCTGTTTCCAGATGGTGCTCCACCTCACCTTCCCAATCCAAATGCAGTAAGCCGGCTGCATGGGAGGCATTTTCCTTATGTCCTCCAGAGTACCCCTACCCAACGAGCCCCCCAAAAAAGATGTCGTGTCTGCAGCAAGCGCGGATTTAGGCGTGACACCCGGTATTGTTGTCCCTCCTGTCCTGACAATCCTGGTCTATGCATTGGTGAATGTTTTGAACGCTACCATACACTAGTGGAGTATTAGCGTAGGGTTCAGCACGGCACAGACTAGGCACACTAACACAGGGTCTCCCAAGATGCCATCGCATTTTGAGAGACCCAAACCTGGTACAGTTACAGTTAAAAGTTAAAGTTACTAAAAAAAGTGTTAAAAAAAAAAAAAAAATACAAAAAAAATAAAAAAATAAAAATACAAAAAAAATATAAAATAAAAAAACCAAAAATAGTTGTCGTTTTATTGTTCTCTCTCTCTATTCTCTCTCTATTGTTCTGCTCTTTTTTATTGTATTCTATACTGCAATGTTTTATTGTTATGTTTTTATCATGTTTGCTTTATAGGTATGCAATTTTTTTATACTTTTTTATTGTTAACCACTTTTTTGTTTTCAGGTACGCCATTCAGCTGCAGAGCGGATTTATTTATCTTGACAGCAACAGCGTTTGCTCCCACGATATATAAAGCCGTGACTCCAGCGCTGTCGGAGGTGATTTCACCACCACAGTTCCATACTTCAGCATATATGCCGAAGCGTGGGGGCAGTAGTGGGTGGAGGAGCAATTTGCTCCTGCCTTTTGCGGGAGGATGCCCCCATGCTTCGGCATATATATATTTTAGGTAGGCACAGGTTGCGTTAAATGTTTTATTTTTTACTATGTTTTTTTTGTATTTGCTTTGCAGGTATGGTAAGGTATACTGTTATACTGTAATGTTACTTTGTTTTTTTGTTAACCATCATTTGCTTAGCAGGTACGCCATTCAGTTGCAGCGCGGATTTATTTATCTTGACAGCAACAGCGTTTGCTCCCACGATATATAAAGCCGTGACTCCAGCGCTGTCGGAGGTGATTTCACCACCACAGTTCCATACTTCAGCATATATGCCGAAGCGTGGGGGCAGTAGTGGGTGGAGGAGCAATTTGCTCCTGCCTTTTGCGGGAGGATGCCCCCATGCTTCGGCATATATATATTTTAGGTAGGCACAGGTTGCGTTAAATGTTTTATTTTTTACTATGTTTTTTTTGTATTTGCTTTGCAGGTATGGTAAGGTATACTGTTATACTGTAATGTTACTTTGTTTTTTTGTTAACCATCATTTGCTTAGCAGGTACGCCATTCAGTTGCAGCGCGGATTTATTTATCTTGACAGCAACAGCGTTTGCTCCCACGATATATAAAGCCGTGACTCCAGCGCTGTCGGAGGTGATTTCACCACCACAGTTCCATACTTCAGCATATATGCCGAAGCGTGGGGGCAGTAGTGGGTGGAGGAGCAATTTGCTCCTGCCTTTTGCGGGAGGATGCCCCCATGCTTCGGCATATATATATTTTAGGTAGGCACAGGTTGCGTTAAATGTTTTATTTTTTACTATGTTTTTTTTGTATTTGCTTTGCAGGTATGGTAAGTATTACTGTTATACTGTAATGTTACTTTGTTTTTTTGCTTAGCAGGTACGCCATTCAGTTGCAGCGCGGATTTATTTATCTTGACAGCAACAGCGTTTGCTCCCACGATATATAAAGCCGTGACTCCAGCGCTGTCGGAGGTGATTTCACCACCACAGTTCCATACTTCAGCATATATGCCGAAGCGTGGGGGCAGTAGTGGGTGGAGGAGCAATTTGCTCCTGCCTTTTGCGGGAGGATGCCCCCATGCTTCGGCATATATAAATGGTGCATGTATGCCCATCATTAGAAGTGGGCGGATGAAGGGAGGTATTCTAATGGTGGGCATACCCACCGATCAATATCTTTTTTTCGTTCAGCCCACAGGCTGCATGAAAAAAAAGTTTACAATACAAGGACCAGCAACGTACTGGTATGTTGCTGGACTTTGAGTGGTTATACCAGAATGATGCCTGCAGGTTTAGGTATCATCTTGGTATCATTCTTTTCAGCCAGCGGTCGGCTTTCATGTAAAAGCAATCCTAGCGGCTAATTAGCCTCTAGACTGCTTTTACAAGCAGTGGGAGGGATTTTTCCCCCCCCCCCCCCCCCACCGTCTTCCATGTTTTTCTCTGGCTCTCCTGTCCCAACAGGGAACCTGAGAATGCAGCCGGTGATTCGGCCAGCTGACCATAGAGCTGATCAGAGACCAGAATGGCTCCAATCATCTCTATCGCCTAAGAAACCGGAAGCTACGAGCATTTCATGACTTAGATTTCGCCGGATGTAAACGGCGCCATTGGGAAATTGGGAAAGCATTTTATCACACCGATCTTGGTGTGGTCAGATACTTTGAGGGCAGAGGAGAGATCTAGGGTCTAATAGACCCCAATTTTTTCAAAAAAGAGTACCTGTCACTACCTATTGCTATCATAGGGGATATTTACATTCCCTGAGATAACAATAAAAAAGATACAAAAAAAATAAAAATGAAAGGAACAGTTTAAAAATAAGATAAAAAATCAAAAAATTAATAAAAAAAAAAAAAAAAAAAAAAAAAAGCACCCCTGTCCCCCCCTGCTCTCGCGCAAAGGCGAACGCAAGCGTCGGTCTGGCGTCAAATGTAAACAGCAATTGCCCCATGCATGTGAGGTATCGCCGCGAAGGTCAGATCGAGGGCAGTAATTTTAGCAGTAGACCTCCTCTGTAAATCTAAAGTGGTAACCTGTAAAGGCTTTTAAAGGCTTTTTAAAATGTATTTAGTTTTTCGCCACTGCACGTTTGTGCGCAATTTAAAAGCCTGTCATGTTTGGTATCCATGTACTCGGCCTAAGATCATCTTTTTTATTTCATCAAACATTTGGGCAATATAGTGTGTTTTAGTGCATTAAAATTTTAAAAAGTGTGTTTTTTCCCCAAAAAATGCATTTGAAAAATCGCTGCGCAAATACTGTGTGAAAAAAAAAAATGAAACACCCACCATTTTAATCTGTAGGGCATTTTCTTTAAAAAAATATATAATGTTTGGGGGTTCAAAGTAATTTTCTTGCAAAAAAAAATTATTTTTTTATGTAAACAACAAGTGTCAGAAAGGGCTTTGTCTTCAAGTGCTTAGAAGAGTGGGTAATGTGTGACATAAGCTTCTAAATGTTGTGCATAAAATGCCAGGACAGTTCAAAACCCCCCCAAATGACCCCATTTTGGAAAGTAGACACCCCAAGCTATTTGCTGAGAGGCATGTCGAGTCCATGGAATATTTTATATTGTGACACAAGTTGCGGGAAAAAGACAAATTTTTTTTTTTTTTTTGCACAAAGTTGTCACTAAATGATATATTGCTCAAACATGCCATGGGAATATGTGAAATTACACCCCAAAATACATTCTGCTGCTTCTCCTGAGTACGGGGATACCACATGTGTGAGACTTTTTGGGAGCCTAGCCGCGCACGGGACCCCGAAAACCAAGCACCGCCTTCAGGCTTTCTAAGGGCGTAAATTTTTGATTTCACTCTTCACTGCCTATCACAGTTTCGGAGGCCATGGAATGCCCAGGTGGCACAAACCCCCCCCAAATGACCCCATTTTGGAAAGTAGACACCCCAAGCTATTTGCTGAGAGGTATAGTGAGTATTTTGCAGACCTCACTTTTTGTCACAAAGTTTTGAAAATTGAAAAAAGAAAAAAAAAATATGTTTTTATTGTCTTTCTTCATTTTCAAAAACAAATGAGAGCTGCAAAATACTCACCATGCCTCTCAGCAAATAGCTTGGGGTGTCTACTTTCCAAAATGGGGTCATTTTGGGGGGTTTTGTGCTATCTTGGCATTTTATGGCCTTCAAAACTGTGATGGGTAGTGAGGAGTAAAATCAAAAATTAACGCTCTTAGAAATCCTGAAGGCGGTGATTGGATTTTGGGGCCCGTATGAAGCTAGGCTCCCAAAAAGTGCCACTCATGTGGTATCCCCATACTCAGGAGAAGTAGCAGAATGTATTTTGGGGTGTAATTCCACATATGCCCATGGCATGTTTGAGCAATATATCATTTAGTGACAACTTTGTGCAAAAAAAAAAAAAAAAAAAAAAAAAATTGTCACTTTCCCGCAACTTGTGTCAAAATATAAAATATTCCATGGACTCAACATGCCTCTCAGCAAATAGCTTGGGGTGTCTACTTTCCAAAATGGGGTCATTTGGGGGGGTTTTGTGCCATCTTGGGATTTTATGGCCTTCAAAACTGTGATAGGTAGTAAGGAGTGAAATCAAGAATTTATGCCCTTAGAAATCCTGAAGGCGGTGCTTGGTTTTCGGGGCCCCGTACGCGGCTAGGCTCCCAAAAAGTCCCACACATGTGGTATCCCCGTACTCAGGAGAAGCAGCTAAATGTATTTTGGGGTGCAATTCCACATATGCCCATGGCCTGTGTGAGCAATATATCATTTAGTGACAATTTTGTGCAAAAAAAAAAAAAATTGTCACATTCCCGCAACTTGTGTTAAAAAATAAAATATTCCATGGACTCAACATGCCTCTCAGCAAATAGCTTGGGGTGTCTACTTTCCAAAATGGGGTCATTTGGGGGGGTTTTGTGCCATCTTGGCATTTTATGGCCTTCAAAACCGTGATAGGTAGTGAGGAGTGAAATCAAAAATTTATGCCCTTAGAAATCCTGAAGGCGGTGCTTGGTTTTCAGGGCCTCATACGCGGTTAGGCTCCCAAAAAGTCCCACACATGTGGTATCCCCGTACTCAGGAGAAGCAGCAGAATGTATTTTGGGGTGTAATTCCACATTTGCCCATGGCATGTTTGAGCAATATATGATTTAGTGACAACTTTGTGCAAAAAAAAAAAAAATTGTCACATTCCCGCAACTTGTGTCAAAAAATAAAATATTCCATGGACTCGACATGCCTCTCAGCAAATAGCTTGGGGTGTCTACTTTCCAAAATGGGGTCATTTGGGGGGGTTTTGTGCCATCTTGGCATTTTATGGCCTTCAAAACTGTGATAGGTAGTGAGGTGTGAAATCAAAAATTTATGCCCTTTGAAATCCTGAAGGCGGTGCTTGGTTTTCGGGGCCCCGTACGCGGCTAGGCTCCCAAAAAGTCCGACACATGTGGTATCCCCGTACTCAGGAGAAGCAGCTAAATGTATTTTGGGGTGCAATTCCACATATGCGCATGGCCTGTGTGAGAAATATATCATTTAGTGACAACTTTTTGTAATTTTTTTTTTTTTTTTTTTTTTTTTGTCATTATTCAATCACTTGGGACAAAAAAAAAAAATATTCAATGGGTTCAACATGCCTCTCAGCAATTTCCTTGGGGTGTCTACTTTCCAAAATGGGGTCATTTGTGGGGGTTTTGTACTGCCCTGCCATTTTAGCACCTCATGAAATGACATAGGCAGTCATAAAATAAAAGCTGTGTAAATTCCAGAAAATGTACCCTAGTTTGTAGACGCTATAACTTTTGCGCAAACCAATAAATATACGCTTATTGACATTTTTTTTACCAAAGACATGTGGCCGAATACATTTTGGCCTAAATGTATGACTAAAATTGAATTTATTGGATTTTTTTTATAACAAAAAGTAGAAAATATCATTTTTTTTCAAAATTTTCGGTCTTTTTCCGTTTATAGCGCAAAAAATAAAAACGGCAGAGGTGATCAAATACCATCAAAAGAAAGCTCTATTTGTGGGAAGAAAAGGACGCAAATTTCGTTTGGGTACACCATTGCATGACCGCGCAATTAACAGTTAAAGCGACGCAGTGCCGAATTGTAAAAAGTGCTCTGGTCAGGAAGGGGGTAAAACCTTCCGGGGCTGAAGTGGTTAAAGGGCTACCTTAAAACAACACAGGAAAAAATATGCATTAATGCACGTGTGTTAGCACAACACACTAGTACACCAAGGTCTGAATAGACCCTCCATGTGCCGCTTGCTATTTGCCACATGCGCCTTTCATGCTCGGAGACTCTCCGATTGCCAGAAACCGTGCGGGGAAGAAGAGGTCGCACCGCGACCCCAGTTATCGCCCAGATATTCATCCCCCCTTTAATGTGTTCTGTGCTGCCATTCGATTGATAATCCTTCTGTACACAGTCTTTATGCCGGCACAGGAGGACAATCCGATCCATTCCCAGCCGAAATGGACAAATCTTAAATGCAAATAATGAATCTGAAATAGAGGGCACGTCAGGCAAATTGCTATTTATACACTGTGATACAAACTGGAGAAGAGCACAGAGGCTTAATTCATCATATTCAGGAATAATAGAGGCAGGAACTGTCACAACTTGGCAAAGCTTTAGGTATTGATGTACCATTTCCATTTGTATTGCCTTGTGTATGAGCTTAGATCATCTTCTCCCGGTGCCGCTCAGTAATCTTACATAAAGGGAAGATGCCAGTGTTTTATCACTCCGTACTCATCGTCAGTTATTCTTGTATAGATTTCTCAAAAGCAATTTTGATGTGACAATCACATTTTGTTTCCTTGTTCCATAATTCATGATTGTATTTCCTGTACATTGGGTGTTGGCTATATGGTTACTACTCCTATAGCAGCTATTCTCAACCAGGGTGCCATGGAACCATAGGGTTCCTCCAGAGGTTGCTAGGGTTTTTTGAGTGGTAGCACATATTTTATGGTGCCTGCATAGCTCCTGGGCCAGTGTCACTTAGCGGAGCCAACTGCATGACACCAATGATCTTCTTGGTCAATAAAGGTGGAATTCTGACCATCACTGTAAGGAGGCATTCTTCCCATTGACCACCAATGTAAGGGGCATGACTGTCAATGTAAGGAGCATTCTTCCCATTGACCACCAATGTAAGGGGCATGACTGTCAATGTAAGGAGCATTCTTCCCATTGACCACCAATGTAAGGGGCATGACCATCAATGTAAGGCAAGATTTATATAGCGCCAACAGTTTATGCAGAGCTTTACAATATAAAAGGAAGGCAATACAGTTATAATACAATAAAATACAAGAGGATTAAGAGGGCCCTGCTCAGAAGAGCTTACAATCTATTAGGGTGGGGCAGGTGGTAGAAGATTAGTTGGAGATGTGATAAGCTTCCCTGAAGAGATGAGTTTTCAGGGATCACCTGAAGGTAGCAAGAGTAGAGGATAGCCGGACAGGTTGAGGTAGCGAATTCCAGAGGATGGGAGAAGCTCTGGAGAAATCTTGGAGAAGAGCATGGAAGGAGGAGACGAGAGAGCTTGAGAGTAGGAGGTCTTGAGAAGAGCGGAGAGGACGGTTTGGGAGATATTTGGAGACAAGATTGGTGATGTAGCTCGGGGCAGAGTTGTGAATGGCTTTGTATGTTGTGGTTAGTGTTTTGAATTTAATTCACTGGGTGATTGGGAACCAGTGTAGGGATTGGAGGAGAGGGCTGGCAGACACTGAGGGGTTGGTAAGGTGGATAAGTCTGGCAGCAGAATCCGTGATAGACTGAAGAGGGGATAGGCGGGGGGCACGGGCGGGGGGGCGGGGCGGGGGGGGGAAATATTATTAGCTCAATTTTAGAGAGATTTAGTTTAAGGAAGTGGTGGGACATCCATGCTGATATATCGGTTAGTATGTCAGTAATGCGAGAGGAGACTGAATGAGTGAGGTGAGGAGTAGACAGATAGATTTTGGTGTCATCGGCGTATAAGTGGTATTGGAAGCCATGGGTAGTTATCAAGTGACCAAGGGAGGACCAAGTATGCTCCCCAACTAACCAAGTACCACAACCGCTAAGTGCATATGCTGCCTTCCTCCCTTCTCTCTCCTGCCACTGAGCGAGTGAGTGCACTATGGTAAGGGGGACTCAGATGTAAGGGGTGCTCTGTGGACTCTGATGTAAGGGGGGCTTTGGGAACCATGATTTAAGGGGGAATGATAACAATTCTGATGTAAGTGGGGGCTTTGGTGAAACCCCCTAACATCAGAGTTCCACAGCATTCCCCCTTAAAAAAAAAAAAAAAAAGCCATGTGCCGCTAAAGTGTTTGGGTTTGGCTTGAAGAAAAGGTGACAACCCTACATATGGGCTTTAAGGGTCCCAGATCTATGACATTTGAGGATCCCAGAACAATGACACACTGAGACTTGGGATCTCAGAACAATGACACACTGGCACTTAGTGCTCCAGAACAATTACCCACTGACACTTGGGGAACCGCAACAATGACTCACTGACACAGGCGCTCCCAGAACACTGATCCTCTGACACCTAGGGTCCCAAAACAATGAAACACTGACACATGGGGGTCCCAGATCAATGGCACACTGGTACTTGGGGGTCCTAGAAAAATGACCCACTGACACTTGTGGTTCCAGAACAATGACACACTGATAGTTGGAATCCTAGAACAATGACACAGTGACACTTAGGGTTCCAGAACAATGATACACCGTCACATGGGAGTCCCAGAACAATGACACACTAGTACTTGGGGATCCTAGAGAAATGACCCACTCACACCTGGGGTGCCTGAATAATGAAGTACTGACACTTATGGTTCCAGAAAAATGACACACTGACACATGGGATCCTAGAAAAATGACACACTGACACTTAAGGTTCCAGAACAATGACACACTGACACATGGGATCCTATAACAATGACACACTGGCACTGATGGCTCCAGAACAATGAAACACTGACACTTAGGATTCCAGAACAATGACAAAATGACACTTGGTATCCTAGAACAATGACACACTAACACTTAAGCTAAGTACACACTACCAGTTTTTTTTTTTCGTTCAACACAGCGGGCTGAATGAAAATAAAACTGGGGAGCTCAAGAGGAGCCGCTGTACTAAATATCCGATGTTAGTACAGCGATCTCCCTGCTGAGGACTGTCCTCCCTCCAGAACACACCAGTCAGTGCTCGCATCCATTGGCTAAGAGCGCTGATTGGATGCTGATCGGCAGATGTTTTTTGGTCATGCCCATTCGACAGAAATCAGACAGGCTGCTGTACACACTGCCCAAATGTCGGGCAGTTTCTGTTGAACCATCCAATGCCAGTCCATATTCAGCCCGTGTGCATGGGGCTTTAGGGTTCCAGGACAATGATACACTGACACTTGGGGCCAGAGAACAATGACACATTGACATTTGGGGTTCCAGATCAATGACACCCTGATACTTGGGAACTCAGAACAATGACCTACTGACACTTCGGACCCTAGAACAATGACACCATGACACTTAGGGTTACAGAACAATGACACACTGACACTTGTAATCCTAGAACAATGACCCACTGACACTGGCGGTCCCAGAACAATGACACACTAACACTAGTGGTTCCAGAACAATGACACCCTGACACCTAGGTTTACAGAACAATGACACACTGACACTAAGGGATCCAGAACATGACCCACTAAAGCTGGCGGTTCCAGAACAATGACACACTGACACTAAGGGTTCCAGAACAGTGACCCACTAAAGCTGGTGGTTCCACAACAATGACACTGTGACACATAGGGTTACAGAACAATGACACACTGACACTAAGGGATCCAGAACATGACCCACTAACGCTGGTGGTTCCAGAACAATGACACCTTGACACTTAGGGTTACAGAACAATGACACACTGGCACTAAGGGTTCCAGAACAGTGACCAACTAAAGCTGGTGGTTCCACAACAATGACACTCTGACACATAGGGTTACAGATCAATGACACACTGACACTAAGGGTTCCAGAACAGTGATCCACTAACGCTGGTGGTTCCAGAACAATGACACCCTGACACTTAGGGTTACAGAACAATGACGCACTGACACTTGTAATCCTAGAACAATGACCCACTGACACTGGCGGTCCCAGAACAATGACACACTGACACTAGTGGTTCCAGAACAATAACACCCTGACACTGTTGGTTCCAGAACAACGACACCCTGACACCTAGGGTTATAGAACAATGACACACTGACACTAAAGGTTCCAGAACAGTGATCCACTAACGCTGGTGGCTCCAGAACAATTACACCCTGACACTTAGGGTTACAGAACAATGACACCCTGATATTTAGGGTTACAGAACAATGACACACTGACACTAAGGGTTCCAGAACAATGACCCACTGGTGCTGGCGGTCCCAGAACAATGACACCCTGACACTTAGGGTTCCAGAACAATGATCTATTGACACTTAGGATCCTAGAACAATGACACACTGACACTGGTTGTCCCAGAACAATGACCCACTGACACTTGAGAACCCTGAGCAATGACACCCTGACACTTGGGGTCCCTGAACAATAACAACCTAACACATGGGGGGGGGGGGCTCAAAACAAGGACACACTAACTCTCGGGGACCCGAAACAATAAAGGACTAACACTCAAGGACCCAGCCATCACATATCACTGGTACTTAGGTTCCAATGGACACAGAAATTCAACTAGCTCATCTTGGTAGCTGTGGATAGAGAAGGTGACAGTACAGCTTTCCTAATACACAAGTGTACATTCCAGTCCTCTGTGGAGGATGCCATACATCAGACTCTTATCTACCGCAACATCTCCAGCATGTGCAAGTGACAACAAATTGTTTGCTGTTTATCCTTTGTAACCCGTCCTCTTGACCTGAACAAAGCTTGTCCCGGTATTCACATTAGTGTGTCTGTAGGGGGCAGAGCTGTGTGTTTTTGTTCACCCCTACCGCTGGGTTATCCTTCTCCTGCAGAGATCCCTATCCTGCCCCAGGTCATACTTTCCATCTCTGTACAGGAAAGCTGTCCACACAATCACTTTTAATCCCTGCGAAGTTAAAGGATCAGTCCACCCGAAAAGAGAGACTTCCGGTATTGCTGGAAAGTTAAAGCCCGACTCTAGGCAAAGCTATTTTGACTTTTTATTTTTAAAACTTTAATACCGACATTAAACTTGTAATATTTTATTACTCCATGCAAGCTGCATTTCTGGCTCCATTTTGCATTGGAACGATGTCTATGATGGAGATGCAATGTTCTGACTTCCGCCATTCCATAAGCACAGCACCGTGATGGCATTGCCTGGAGTTGGGCTTGCTTGCCAACCAGCCGCCGTCATTATACTGCGAGTTGCTGTAGCTGTACATCGGCCGCTATAAGAGCTATAACGGGAACGCGCATGCTGCTGATGGAGCTGATGCGCGTGGTCGGCAGCCACAATGTCCGCCAGCGACCAGCGATCGCTCCTCAGAGACCCAGAACGGGGATCAGTCAATGTAAACCGCCAGATCCCTGTTCTACCAGGGGAGGAGAGAGAGATCTGCTGTTCCTATTGATTAAGAACAGCGATCTCTCTGTACTCCCAGTCAGTCCCCTCCCCCCACAGTTAGAAACACCTCCCAGGGAACACATTTAACCCCTCGATCGTCCCCTAGTGTTAACCCCTTCCCTGCCAGTGACATTTATACTGCAATCAGGGCATTTTTAGCTCTGATCGCTAAATGGTCCCAAAACAACTGTCAAAAGAGTCCGATCTGTCCGCCTTAATGTCGCAGTCCCGTTAAAAATCGCTGATCACCGCCGTTACTAGTAAAAAAAAAAAATTATATTAAAAATGCCATAAATATATCCCCTATTTATATATGTTTATTGCGATTTGTTTTACCAAAAATATGTAGCAGAAAACATATTGGCCTAAACTGATGAAGACATTTTTTTTTGGGGGGGGGGGGGTATTTATTATAGCAAAAAGTAAAGAATATTGTTTTTTTTTCAAAATTGGCGCTCTTTTTTTGTTTATAGTGCAAAAAATAAAAACTGCAGAGGTGATCAAATACCACCAAAAGAAAGCTCTATTTGTGGGGAAAAAAAGGACATAAATTAGCTCTTGTATTCCTCTTTTTCCTCCAGAAGAAGATCTCTACCACTAATGGTCGAAACGCGTCGGGGTGTCTTAGTATGACTATATATACAGTGGGGATATTTCAGTTTTTCTTTTTTAATAAATCTGCAAAAAATGTCAACAATTCTGTGTTTTTCTGTCAATATGGGGTGCTGTGTGTACATTAATGAGGAAAAAAAATGAGCTTAAATAATTTTAGCAAATGGCTGCAATATAACAAAGAGTTAAAAATTTAAGGGGGTCTGAATACTTTCCGTCCCCACTGTACCTATGCCATACTATATGCGTTTTATGTACATTTATGTCTGTATTATCATTATGTATATACAATGAATTGAATAACAGAGCTCATGTTTTAACATAATTTATACTGTATGATACTTTTTCAATAAAAAACATACTCTATACTCTATTCTCTTCAATTTTTTTTTGGCTGCAACACAAAACCCCATGGGGAAAATTTCTTTTTCCAGGACATAAATTTGCTTTGTGTACAATGTCGCACGGCCGCGCAGTTGTCAGTTAACGCGACACAGTGCCGTATCGCAAAAAATGGCCTGGTCATTAAGAGGGAATATCTTCCGGGGCTGAGGTGGTTATTATCTCTTAACCAGGGCTGGGTTCACCATACGGTACAGTAGGGAGGTGTCTGCAGATGGCTCAACAAAATAGGCATCCCTTTCATCCTTTTCCCCATCAGTGGTAGAAATGATAAATGTTCATATATACTATTTTGATGTCATCTCTAAATTGAGTATATTTGCATGTTTTATATTGCCGTCAATTCTATATATGAATATAACTGGCAATATATTATTATGTTTAGAAGGTCTTAAGTAATAAGTAATAGTGACTGTACAATCTGGCAGTCACATAACTAATCTGAGCTCTTCAATATAAAATGAAGTCATGTTTTTTTTTTTTTTTTGTGTGGTTTGCTTTGTTTAGTTTTGTTTTATTATGTGTTGTTTAGCTTTATTTTGCTTTGTTTAAATTTGTTTAATTTTATGTTGTTTTGCTTTGTTTAGTTTTATTTTGTGTTGTTTTGCTTTGTTTAGTTTTGTTTTATTTTGTGTTGTTTTGCTCTGTTTAAGTTTTGTTTTTAGTGGGAATGTTTGATTGTTTGATTTTTTTTTTGTAAATTGTAAAAAAATGTTTTCAATAAAAATTATTTGATTTAAAAAAAAAATAATAATAAGCTTTGGGCCACCACCATGAGTTCCTGTGGGTACAAAATTCTCAGTCCTAGCAAATTTATGTTCCGATCTGCCTGGGATATTTATTTTCAGACTATAAGGCACTGCCTGGCCCTTGAACTATGGGCAGCAGGCCTCAAAGTGCCAATCAGTTGGCTTTTGAATATACCGGCAGGAAAATAATAGTTATGGGAAGAAGGGGAAGAAGGAATTAATTAGGGCTGATCGGGGTGAAGTAGGGGCTAATAAAGGGTCAAATGGAAGCACTTTTTATTTGTCAGGGTGCTTTAATTGACATTGTATGCTGATGAAAGTTCACCACCTCATTTGCAGATGAATGAAACAGAATAGATCCCAAAGTAACAAAGATACTTTGTATCTCTCTATCTACCTTCTGAACAATGTTTATAAACAATGTTAATTTATATCTCTCTATTGCCTATATGAAAAACATTTATTAACAATGTTACTTTGTATCTTTCTATCTCCCTTCTAAACAACGTGTATAAACAATGTTACTTTGTATCTCTCTATCTCCTGTCTGAACAATGTTTATAAACAATGTTACTTTGTATCTCTGTATCTCATGTCTGAACAATGTTTATAAACAATGCTACCTTGTATCTCAATATCTCCTGTCTGAACAATGTTTATAAACAATGTTACTTTGTATCTCTCTATCTCCTGTCCAATCAATGTTTATATACAATGTTACTTTGTATTTCCCCATCTCCCTTCTGAATAATATTTATAAACAATGTAACTTTGTATTGCCTATAGGAAATACATTTATAAACAGTGTTCCTTTGTATCTCTCAATCTCCTGTCTGATCAATGTTTATAAACAATGTTACTTTGTATCTCTCTATCCCTGTCTGAACAATGTTTATAAACAATGTTACTTTATCTTTCTATACCTCGTCTGAACAATGTTTATAAACAATGTTACTTTGTATCTCTCTATCTCCTGTCTGATCAATGTTTTTAAACAATGTTCAGAATGTAGATAGAAGGATATATCCTAACAATGTTTATAAACATTGATCAGACAAGATAGAGAGATACAAAGTAACAATGTTTATAAACAATGTTAATTTGTATCTCTCTATCTCCTGTCTGATCAATGTTTATAAACAGTGTTCCTTTGTATCTCTCAATCACCTGTCTGATCAATGTTTATAAACAAAGTTACTTTGTATCTCTTCATCTCCCTTCTGAACAATGTTTATAAACAATGTAACTTTGTGTTTCTCTATTCCTTATATGAAATACATTTATAAACAGTGTTCCTTTGTATCTCTCAATCTCCTGTCTGATCAATGTTTATAAACAATGTTACTTTGTATCTCTCTATCCCTCGTCTGAACAATGGTTATAAATGATGATATTACTTTGTTAGCTCTATATCTCCTGCCTAAACAATGTTTATAAACATTGCTACCTTGTATTTCTCTATCTACAGTCTGAACAATGTTTATGAACAATGACACATTGTATCTCTCTATCTACAGTCTGAACAATGTTTATAAGCAATGTTACTTTGTATTTCTCTATCTCCTGCCCCCCCCTCTTTCTCCCTCCCCTCTCTCTTTTTTCCCCCCTTTCCCCCCCCCCCCTCCCCCCCCATCTTTCTTTTCCCCCTCCCCTCCCCTCCCCCCCCCACCTCTTTTCCCCTCTTTCCTTTCCCCCGCCCTCCTCTCTCTCTTTTCTCCCCCTTTACGACATAAGTACACAATCAGGTTCTGATACATTCCTTTTTCTCCATGTTGATCCTTCAGCTATTTGGGCCTCACCTGATCTACATCTATCATCAGCTGGTGACCCCTTTCGATTTCTATATTGTAGGCTGATCAGGTAGGATACATCTTACGACTCCCTACCTATTACTCTAGCTACTTATATGTTTGGCCAACACACACTTATTTACATATTTTCACAACCTACAGGACCCCCATTTGGCCCCAGTGGGATTCCAGATCCAAACATTTGCACGCCCTTGATTAATGGGCTTCTCTTCCTACTGAAAGGAAGTAAAACCATTCTATATATTTCTACCTATCTATTTCTACCTCGATAGAGGCTATATGAATATTTTGGATATACTCAACAAAGCTCTACACACCATGATCAGGGAACGCGTCTGATGGGCAGTATGTGTCAATACCGTTTGTCTTCTTTTAAACCTCTTTGGAATGCATAGCCAATATCGATAGATACCAATGTAAGTGTAAACGAAAATGTTTATATTTCTGTAACTATATGTTCTATAGTTTGATTTTTATGTATATTTACTATGTCTATGTTGCATATACCATTTCCTACACAGAAATTTCTGTTTAAAGCTTACAATCACCCCTGAAGAAGGAGGCTAAAACAACTCCGAAACGCGTCGGGTGCAAGCGTATTGGTATCACTAGCTATAAATCTATGGAACTGCATTCCCTGTTTTTATTGTTATTTGTTTGATATCTATTTGAGCAACTTTTTTGTAATGAATAAACTGTTGTTCACCTTATATACTCTCCTAAATATTCTTTTATATGTGCCTTTAAAGTCCACTAGGGGAATTTTCTTTGTTTAAAAAATGTTTTTAAACAATGTTCAGAATGTAGATAGAAGGATATAGCCTAACAATGTTTATAAACATTGATCAGACAAGAGATAGAGAGATACAAAGTAACAATGTAGAGCCCACCTCATTTCCTTGCTAAAGGAAGTCCAGCATCATCTAGCGCTTTCCTTCTCAGCCCAAATGTCTCTGGGCCGTCCCTTTCGTTCATTGGATTTCAGTTCTTTCAATCATGAAAGCTCAGAATCACATGTGGGCAATAACTAGTGTGGTCTGCATAAAAATACAGTCTACCTAAAAATGCCAATTCCTCAACCTATCCATGCAATTTGATATTTGCATAACTCCTCCCAAGAGCCAGCCCACTGCCTGCATTTGTTTTTTTTTCACATTTTATTTACAGAAAACCTGAAAAAAAAGTAAAAAAATAAATTGAATAAAAATAAAATGTCAGTACACAATTAAAAATACACAAAAAAGAAGAAGAACAACAACACAAAAAGGAAGAAAAAACACAAATATAATACTAAACTATTATTAGTAGTAGTAGTAGTAAATGTAATATTAAATGCAATATAAAACTATTATTATTATAATTATTATTGTTAGTTATATAATGAAATTTACACAAGAATGGAAATTTCATACTAATTTCATACTAAACTATTATAATTATTATATTAATTTTAAAATTAAACTAAATATATACAAAAAAGGAAAAAAAAACACTAATTGAATACTAAACTGTTGTTATTATTATTAATATTACTATTATCATTATTATTATTATTATTATTATTATTATTATTATTACTATTATTATTATTATTATTATTATTATTATTATATTAGTTATACAATTGAACAAACACAAAAAAAGGAAAAAAAAACACAACTAATTTCTTCTTCTTCTGTTTCTTCATCATCTTCTTCTTCTTTGTGTTACTACTGTTATTATTATTATTATTATTATTACTATTATTATTATTATTATTATATTAGTTATACAATCAAATATACACAAAATTAAAAAAAAGTCACAAATTTAATATTACAACATTATTATTATATGATTTAAATATACACACAAAAGGGGAAAAAAACCAACACATTTAATATTAAAATATAATGTATATTATTATTGTTATCATATAATGAAATATACACAGGAAAAAATAACAAATGTATAACTAAATCATTATTATTATTTTATTTTTAAAGTGAAATACACATAAAAAAAAAGAAAACTGCATAAATGTAATACTAAATCTAGTAAATTAACCTACAGCCCCCCCCCCCCCCCCCCAAAAAAAAAAAAACACATTCAAAAAATTACCATTTCTTCCAAGGAAACTTTGGCTGCTTAGTGTGTGAATTTGAGAGTTTCTGCTTTAGTGACATTTTAATTAATTTGGTAATTTAGCCAAAAACACCGCAGTCATCCCTAGTTGTCCACCTGTCACATCAGCTTCCAAGCATCCATAATGACGCTCATTGTCACTGAGCAATGCCATGCAGCCATCACTGGGTTGAATGTGACAGGAAGTGGCTGCGAAGGGGACGCAGGAATCAGCAGCACTGAGGAGCAACAAAGGATTAAAAAAAAAAAAGAAAACATAATTTTCCAAAAAAAAAAAAAAAAAAAAAAGGGTTCTTGCTTAGGATACACAGGGCTTTAGCAAACCAGATGTCATTGAGTTAGGGTTTACCTCCACTCTAAGTGGCTGAGCATTTTTTTTTGTGTCTGGTTATTTTGTGGTTAATAGACATTCCTGTCCATTATCTGCCATTCTGGTATTACTGCTAAATACCACATTGTAGTATAACCTGCCACTAATCAGCTCCATGGCGGAGGGGGTCAGTGATTATCGCACCCCGAGGGGCTCCTCCAAGTCACTAAACCCCCCCCCCCCTCCAGGGATGGGACACTAGTTTGTCTTCCTCTGGGGCCTCGTCCCATGCTGAGGCAGATGATCACTTGAGAAATACAAAACTAACTTCACATAGGGATAATGGCCAAAACACCTCCACTTCAAAGGAGAGCAGGAAGGCCGAGGGGCCCCTTTGATGGCAGGATTTGTGTTTTCACTGAGTTAACATGAATACAACAAATGAGATGTGATGGGCTGATAATGAGAGGGAGGGCATTGATGTGAGAAGCTCGAATCTCACAGATTACCGTCATTGTCCATAGTCTGTCAGCAGAGCAAATATTAAACGCCGACCTCCGGCTGGGCGCTGACCGGCTTCCAGCTGATGGACCAGGATGCCATCAATTCTTAGGGAGCCAAGGCCACATCAGCACTGAGAGAGTCTTCTGGCATTTTATAGACTGGCAGGTTCTCTTTGTCTTCCATCACGTCTACTATATGGCCAAAAATATGGTAGAGCTTCTCCACCGGGTTCAGGTATTTCCGATGAAGGGTACTGGTAACACTCAACAATCAAGCACTTCCAACCTTGTGGTAACAGTTTGGAGAAGACCCCTTTCTGTTCCGGTATAACTGTGCCCATGGTTTGATGAGTTTGGTGTGGAGAAACCTTAGTGTCTTCAAGGCCTTGAGTATACTTGCTTCAAAATGTGGCATTGGACACACTTTTTTAAAGCACTCTGAATGCCGATCAAAGCCCCATCACTAAATAAAATAAGCTTACTGTCCAGTTCACACGTTTTGGTTGCTTCGCTTTGCTTCAAAAATTATACCCCATGTCACTTTTTTGGCGTTTCAAACCATTTCAAAGCCTCCATAGAAGTCTAGGACAATGCTCGCTAACAGCATCTGAAACATTTGAGAGGCTTTTATTCAGCTTTAGCTTTGTTTTGGAGGTATAGCAGGGAGATATCTTAGGAGGCACTGCAGTGCTAAACCAACAAGCGAACCGGAAAAATGTCATCAGCAGTCACTTCCGGTTCATGTGTATATATGTTGGGTTTGTCTGGTGCTGACGTCACATCTGGTGTGCAGGACTGGAGCGGAGCAACAAGCAGATGGCACAGGTGGTGTGCAACATGGGAATGCTATAGCTGCTATAGCGGAAGGGAGAGCAGGGACTGGAGAGAGAGGGCTGAGTGGCAGAGGATCAACAGAGCTGGGAAGAGGAGCAGGAGAAACTAGCAAAGTCCCACGTGGTGCGCAGCATGGGAGAAATATAACGGCAGGTGAACGGGGACCAGAGAGAGGAGGAGGTCAGCAAACCAGAAGATCAGCAGAACTGGGGGTTACGACTGAGTGGGGGATCAGCAGAGCTGGAGGTTACTACTAATTGGTGAATCAGAAGAGCTGGGGGTTACTACTGAGCAGAGGGTTAGCAGAGCTGGGGGTTACTACTAATTGGGGAATCAGCAGAGCTGGGGGTTACTGCTGAGTTGGGGATGAGCAGAGCTGGGGGTTACTACTGAGCGGGGGATCAGTGGAGATGGGAGTTACTACTGAGTGGGTGATCAGCAGAGCTGGGGGTACTATTGAGCAGGGGATCTGCTGAATGAGGGTACTAATAAACTATGGATCTGCTGAACGAGAGTGCCAATGAGCTGGGGATCTGCTGAACAGGGGTATTAATAAGCTGGGGATCTGCTCAGTGGGAGTACTTCTGAGCTGGGGTTTTACTGAGCCCTTTAAAAAAACGATAATCAACACACACACACACACACACTTAGCATTTGCCAAGCTTCATTAAAGCTTCAATGAAACATCACCCAAGCATCAAAAAAGCATGTTAAAGAGGTATGAGCTTTAATGTGTGTTAAAGTCGAAGCAAGTGTAAATGAGCCCCAACTCTACTGAACACCTTTGAGATAGATTGAAACACCAATTATGAGCCAGGTCTTCAACATCAGTTACACTACTAAACCTTGTGGACAGCCTTCCCAGAAGAGTTGAAGCTGTTATAGCTGCAAAGAATGGGCCAACTCATTATTGAACCCCGTGGACTAAGACTGGAATGCCATTAAAGTTTATGTGCGTGTAAATGCAGGCGCCCCAATACTTTTGACAATATAGTGTATGTAACCATGTAACACAATACACCAGGAGGCAAAGGTCTGAATGGACCCTAAGGATAAAAGGACACTTTTGGAGTTGGAGGCACTAGAGGGGGCTAGATGCTCTGCAGTAGGCTGGGAGGCACTGTGGAAAGTTGGAAGGCACTGTGGCTGAGGGGCATTGCGGTTCACTATGGAAAGTTGGGGGGGACTACGGGAGGTTGGAAGGCACTGTAGGAATGCTGAGGGGCACTGCGTTCTACTATGGAAAGTTGGGGGGCACTATGGGAGCTGGGAGGCACTGTGGAAGGTTAGGGGATCTGCAGCTGGCTGGGAGGCACTCTGGGGGGCTGAGGGGCACTACGGTCCACTATGGAAGGTTGGGGGGCAATATGGGAGGTTGGAAGGCACTAAAGGAATGCTAAGGGGCACTGGGTTCTACTATGGAAAGTTGGGGGGCACTAAGGGAGCTGGGAGGCACTATGGAAGGTTAGGGGATTTGCAGCTGGCTGGAGGCCCAGTAGGAGGGAGTCTATGGCCCAGCACCGGCCATGGCCCAGTGGTACAGAACCACTGAACTTGTGTCTTTTTTCGACCTGATTAACTATGGAACCATGTAACGCAATGCACCAGGACACAAGAGTCCGAATGGACCCTGAGGCTAAAACGACACTTTTGGAGTTAAAGGCACTATGGGAGGCTAGAGGCTCTGCAGTAGGCTGGGGGCACTGTGGAAGGTTGGAAGGCACTGAGGACAGGGGGGGGGGTTGGAGGCTGAGAAGCATTGCGGTCCACTATGGTAGGTTGGGGGGCACACTATGGGAGATGGGAGAGGCTCTGTGGAAGTATAGAGGATCTGCAACTGGCTGGAGGCCTGGTAGGAGGGAGCCTGGTGGTGGAGAACCACTGAACTTGTGTCTTTTTTCCACCTGACAAACTATCTATGTAATGCAATGCACTAGGATGCAAAAGTCTGAATGGGCCCAAAGAGAAAAAACTAGTACTGTGTCAGGAAAATCTATCCTGGTTTACGTTTTTTCCTCACTGCCTGTCATAGAACCACCTTCAAAGAGCCGAATCCCCACCGCTAGCTTAATATGATGGGAGAATGTAGTGATTAAGACAAGAAAGCTGTCAGGAGTTAATGAGGGGACAGATTAGGGCCTCAGCACTCAGTGCCAACTCAGCGAACACCATTCTTCTCTCCTCCCGGCTGGAGAGGATAAGACGGTCAGTGAGTGGGATCCGGACATGATCCCATACAAAGGAGAGCGATCCATTGAGAGCCGATAAACACAACCTAATCCCAGTGAAAGGGCTGCTGACAACCTCATTAATTAGAGCCCTGGACACAATGCATTCGGGATAAGCTTTCTCCTTAGTGTCATATTAGCAGTTTAAAATTAAAGAGTTGAGGTGATCGTATACAGAAAGATCGGGATGCCGGAGTCAAATCGCAGGGTCACGACTCATCCCTTTAATTACTAACCAATGCAGACTGTACGGGTTCTGTGCAGAAATCTAACTTAAACTGACGCTAAACTAAATTCTACTTAAGTATGAATCCTTGACTTAAGAAAGTCCCTTCTATTGCTCTCGGCCTACTGCAAATTCCTTTTCTTTTTTTTTTTGCTGCTCTGCAACTTCCTGTTGGAGGGTGGCTACATTAGTTTTCCACGTCCCACTGTGTCTAAGGACACTCACAAGATGGACTATGGCGGGAGTCGACAACCCTTCAAACATGATCTACGCATTGATCATTGGTAGGTGACAGGTAGGTCGTGTGCCTTTCTTGCTGACCCCTGGATCCTGGACAGGAGTGGCGGTAACATTAACTGGAACCAATCCCCTATATTTTCCTCCTCTCCTTCCCGCCGACATTCAGCTGCTGCAGGAGAAAAATATAAAGGATTGGTTCCAGTAAATGTCACCCCTGCTCCTGCCCAGGTTCTGCTTCCTTCTGCTGCCCACTGTGTGCTCCCCTGGTCCATTACCTTTCCCACAGAGCTGCCGGCTTCACCTCCTGTCCTGCTGGCAGCTACGGGGACCGTAGGATGGAGAGCAGGGGGAAGGGGCCGAACCCTTCCTTTTCTGAATGAACACACTGAGTGATGGGTACTGATCACTCACTGTGCTCATTCACAACTGCAGTTTGTGAGCTCTTCCTGTTCATTAATTTAGCTAAGGCTACAGAGATGGAGATTAATCAAAGCTGAGACATCAGGGATCTGTTTAGACCCCTGATATTCTACCAAAGCCCCCCCAACAAAGTTGCTAAAAGAAATCGAAAGAAATAATGAAAAGAAAAAATGTAAGAAAATAAAATAACAAAATAACAAAATAAAAAAAACTACTGACACTGCTGACTCCTTTGCCCTACTGACAAAGTCCACTGCCCTACTGTCTGACACCATCCACTGCCCTACTGAAACCAACCTCTGCCTTACTGATACATCCATGGCTCCCAACTGTCTCTAGATTCGAGGGACTGTCCCTGATTTGGAAAAATGTCCCTCTTCCCTCCTCATTTGTCCCTCATTTTGGTCTCATCTATATGGTTGTATATAAAATGCACTTTTTATATTTTAAAAAGTGTTTCCCAGTGCTAAGCCTTTCATCCAATTTCTAAATTTCTGCATTTGTATATATCAAAAGCCAATATAAAGGAATAGTAGTGGTAAAAATAAAACAATTGGGGGTTTAATGAATGTTTTTGATGGCATAATTCTCCTTTAAGGGGGCGTGGCAGGGTGTGTGTCCTATGCCTACATAGTTTTTCTAATAGGAGTCCCTGGTTACCATCTCAAAAGTTTGTGATGTATGGATACATCCACTGCCCTACTGACTGACACATCCACTGCCATACTGACTGACACCATCCACTGCCCTACTGACTGACACCGTCCACTGCCCTACTGACTGACACCGTCCACTGCCCTACTGAAACTAACCTCTATCCTACTGATTCGTCCACTGCCCTACTAAAACCAACCTCTGCCTTACTGATACATCCACTGCCCTACTGACTGACACCATCCACTGCCCTACTGAAACCAACCTCTGCCCTACTGATATGTCCACTGTCCTACTGAAACCAACCTCTTCGATATGCCCAATGCCTTGCTGAAACCAACCTCTGCCCTACTGATATGTCCACTGCCCTACTGACTGACACTGTTCACTGCCTTACTGAAACCAACCTCTGTCCTACTGATATGTCCACTGCCCTACTGAAACCAAAATCTGTCCTACTGATACATCCACTGCCCTACTGACTGACACCGTTCACTGCCCTACTGAAACCCAACTCTGTCCTACTGATATGTCCACTGCCCTACTGAAACTAACCTCTATCCTACTGATTCGTCCACTGCCCTACTGAAACTAACCTCTGTCCTACTGATTCGTCCACTGGCCTACTAAAACCAACCTCTGCCTTACTGTACATCCTCTGCCCTACTGACTGACACCATCCACTGCCCTACTGAAACCAACCTCTGCCCTACTGATATGTCCACTGCCCTACTGAAACCAACCTCTTCGATATGCCCAATGCCTTGCTGAAACCAACCTCTGCCCTACTGATATGTCCACTGCCCTACTGACTGACACCGTTCACTGCCCTACTGAAACCCAACTCTGTCCTACTGATATGTCCACTGCCCTACTGAAACTAACCTCTGTCCTACTGATCCATCCACTGCCCTACTGAAACCAACCTTTCCCTTACTGATACATCCACTGCTCTACTGACGGACACCGTCCACTACTCTACTGAAACCAACCTCTGCTCTACTGCTACGCCCACTACCCTTCTGAAACAAACCTCTGCCTTACTGTGATGTCCACTGCCATCCTGAAACCAACCTCTGCGTTACTGATATATCCACTGCCCTACTGACTGACACAGTCCACTGCCCTACAGAAAACAACCTTTGTCCTACCGATACATCCACTGCTCTACTGAAACCAACCTCTGCCTTACTGATACGTCCACTGCCTTAAATATCTCCAAAATGCTGCACATTTAGGAGATATTTACACTACCTATAGGTAAGCCTTATTATAGGCTTGCCTATAAGTAAAAGCAAAAGTGGAAATTTACTTCCTCTTTAAATACAAGAAATGTACGTACCAGAATGTGACCCGGTATCAGCTTCTTGCTGTCACCAGGGAAGAAACAGCACAAGGAGCCGATCAGGGCTCAGAGGAAGTGGGTTGAATGATGCTGGTAATTAGAATGGAGACATCTAGTGGTAGAAAAAAGTATTGTGGGGTAAATCTCTGGACTGAAAATGAATATTGCAGCCAAGGCTGGTTTTGTTATTTTATCTTTTGATGGACTATTCATGGTATTGCTATTTTTTGCTGGAGTTCTGCACTATTATGTTTACCTTTTTAAAACCGCAGTCTTCTGTATAAGAATCCCGGATGATCCTGCAATGAAGGTCCTTGTCCAGACACTTCCTGTTATAGTGTTCTGCTCCTGTCTCCCAATTGTGCTCCTGTGTTGTCACCCAGGGACAAGGGTCTCCAAGGGGCCACTGCAACATATTACACAGGAATGGTCCACTGCTGCCATCAAGAAGCCCATTATGTGAAATACCGTGAAGCTGTTGCTGGAGCCAGGAATGCATGCAGAGAAGAAGTGGCTGCAAAGGGGCTATGGGAGATCAGCATTGCTTGAGGTGCAAGAAACAATGAAAAAGGATAAAGCGGCTGCTGTATACAATGCAGCTTGTGAACAAAGTTTGAAACACTTAGAAGCTTAATTGAAAAACAAAATGTAGCAACGTTACTGTTACATTGTATTGACTCTGTTTCATTCACATGCAGATCAAAGGGGGTGACCTTTGATCTGCATATAATGTAATTTAAAGCAACCTTACAAGAAAAAAAAAAGTTTTCTTTTTGTAAAGTTTGTTCTTCCTACTATTAACTGTTAATTACCTTTAATCAGCCAAAATGAAGTCCCCCCCCCCCTCCTTTCTACCCATATCTATTATTTTTCTGCTTTTTAAAAAAAAATATTTTGTGACTAATAAAAAAAAAAAAAAAATTCATTTTAGTTTGTATATTTCATTTTTTTTGTGTCACATTTTAAAAAAGCAAATCATTGAAAAAAAAGGATTTATTTGGTTTGTTTATCAGGCTGGATTCACACCTATGCATTTTTAGTGCTTTTTGCATTTTGCAGATTTGCACTACAGAACGTGTTCCATAGGAAACCATGATAAATGGACTCTAGTGCAAATCTGCAAAATGCAAAAAGCACTAAAACTGCATAGGTGTGAATCCAGCCTAACTTTGCAATGCTTTCTGCCCATATTTATTATTTTTCTGCTTTTTTTGTAACTATTAATGTCTAAACTTTCTTTTTCAATTTATTATTTTTGTTTTTTATATATCATTTTTCTTATTATAGTTTTATTTTATATTATTTGCGGTAACTATATATATATATATATATATATATATATATATATATATATATATATATATATACAGATATATATATATATATAGAGCAGCCTTGCTCTGGAAGTGTCAGGGAAAAGGCACTATTACCTTCTTAAAAACGCAGAAAAATGTGGAAATCTTAACCAAAATGATACAAATCCTTTTGAAGACAAAACAGCTCCCATATACAGTTGTGTTCATAAGTTTACATACCCTGGCAGAATTTATGATTTCTTGGCTATTTTTCAGAGAATATTATAACACAAAAAACTTTTCTTTCACTCATGGATAGTGTTTGGCTGAAGCCATTTATTATCAATCAACTGTGTTTACTCTTTTTAAATCATAATGACAACAGAAACTACCCAAATGACCCTGATCAAAAGTTTACATACCCCAGTTCTTAATACTGTCTATTGCCCCCTTTAACATCAATGACAGCTTGAAGTCTTTCGTGGTATTTGTGGATGAGGCTCTTTATCTTCTCAGATGGTAAAGCTGCCCATTTCTTTTGGCAAACATCCTCCAGTTCCTGTAAATTCTTGGGCTGTCTTGCATTAACTGCATGTTTGAGATCTCGTCCCCAGAGTGGCTCAATGATATTGAGGTCAGGAGACTGAGATGGCCAATCCAGAACCTTCACTTTATTCTGCTATAGCCAATGACAGGTAGACTTGGCCTTGTGTTTTGGATCCTTGTCATGCTGGAATGTCCAAGTACGTCCCATGCGCAGCTTCCTGGCTGATGAATTCAACTGTTCCTCCAATATATTGCACTGGATGAAAGATGCAAGGGTCTGTCAGGAGTCCATAAACTCATCGACCTTTTATACACACACTAATTACAAGTAAACCGATCACAGATGAGGATGGTTACCTTTAATAGCCATTGAAATCCCTTTATGTCAACTTGTGTGCATGTTATCAGACCAAAATAACCAGGGTATGTAAACTTGATCAGGGTCATTTGGGTAGTTTCTGTTGCCAAGCGTAAACACAGTTAATTGATAATAAATGGCTTCAGCCAAACATTTAGACCCCATACACACTATTAGATTTTCTGCAGATTTTTGTCTTCAGATTTACCAAAACCATCTGCCCGATTGCATACAAATTGAAACTCTTAAGGTTTGACCTCATATTACATGGTTTTGGTAAATCTGAAGGCAAAAATCTGCAGAAAACCTAATAGTGTGTATGGTATCTAATGTATCTAATAGTGTGAAATGTTTTTGCGTTATCATTCATATTCTCTGAAAAATGGTCAAGAAATCATAAATTCTGCCAGGGTATGTAAACTTATGAGCACAAATGTATGTAGTTCATCTGTGTATTTAGATGCTCATCTGGAGTTCAGCTGGTATTGGAATTCTAACTGTGTGAAAAAAAAAAATATTAAAATGATTAAAATCTGTCAAATCTAAAAATCACCTAATAAATAGGCTCTTTAGAAGTGACTGTGATTTGACCATGACCATATGGATGGAGAGTTTGTACTATAAGAGGTATAGACAAGGAATGGTCCTGGTGTAGGATGATGTGTGGAATATAATCATTGGGTGTGGGATGGTGATGGCAGAGATACATACATCAGGGACGTTCATTGATTATTCTGGATGGAGTTTATCATTAAAATCCCATGCTTTGATGTTGCTGATCTGAGTTTGTGGAAGCAGATCATGCCCCGTGTGACCTTGTACTGACATTGTGTCCTCTGCTGATGATGGTCAGGGAAGGAGGTGGGAGATGGAAAGTGGCTGATCAATACACCATAGACAACATAGGCTATGTTGGAATATTATTATTCTTCCAATAGGCACACAGGTGTATACACTCCAGTATGTATCAGACTGAGAACAGCTGATGCCGATACCGGCTCACTGCGTCGCAGATAAGAAGATTGGCTGTCCATTTCCAAGCAAGTTGAAGAAATGTCCATTCCATTTGTATCATCAATGTGCTCTGTTGTTGGAGTAGCACCCTCCTAGAGTAATGTGGGCCGTTAGATACATTTAGTTAGCTCCTCTGTAATCAGTGCATGAACAAGCAAATTAAAATATAATAACTAAAACAATCCAATATAAGTCCAACAAGAAAGGGGAGGAGGACTAAAGGTCCTAGCAAGCACCAAGAGGATTCTACGTGACAAAGTACAATTCATGGAAAATAATGGTGACAGACCCTCCACCTTCAGAGCAATCGCTTCGCTCACCTCAAGGACTGGACCACTGAGCTAACAGATGGTCAAGTACACAGGTCCCTTCATAGGGCAAGTAATGCAGGCAGAGACAGGAACTCCAGTAGATTCCCCCCGGAAAGTATAAGAAGGTGAAGCAAAAACAAATCTAAGTGCTCACTGCAGACAAGTTATAAAGGAGCTTTATTAAGTAAAATGGTTACTCACTAACGGATGTTTTATGTATTGACCCGGATTATGTGATGATCTTTTGCGCTATCTGCATTAGTTTTTTAGGATAATTGGGAATTTTTTTGCGCTGATTGATTCATTTGTATTTTACCTCTGTAATCAGTAGAACAAGGGTTTAGACCTGCTCAGTGTTTCATGGGCTGCTGGTCTGATTACTTCCCCCTGTATTCTAGAGCAGTGGTCATCAACCCTGTCCTCAGGGCCCATTAGCAGGCCAGGTTTGCAAGATCACTCAAATACATCACAGGTGATATCATTTTCTGCTCAGTGATTTCGGTATTCTAGTCTGCATCTCCCCAAGGTAATACATAAAACCTGGCCTGTTAGTGGGCCCTGAGGACAGGGTTGATGACCACTGTTCTAGAGGACTCTAGAATTGAAATGGGAAGAAGAACAAAGTGAACAGCTTGAATATTTATGGAACTCCGGCCAATCCCTGGGGAGGTGTGCCCAGAAAGTGGGGAGAGCTTATAAATAGCCTGGGGTCTGAGGGGTCTGAGGTCTGAGGCAGGGAGCAGAGTTCCTAGGACCAGCCCTGCTGGAGGAGTCCCCTGTGTAGGCATACTGCCCCTGTGGCAGGATTTTTGAAGGTACCATCTAGAAGCCATCGAGGTTCCAGCTGAAGCTTCAGCTGGGGGGCTTCTTTACAAAAGTTTAGGCCTGGAGTTTAGTTGGGTCTGGAGAAACTCCCTGCAGAGTACCAGGAGAAAGTTGGGGGAAAGGTGTTCACTTGTGTTATGGTGGTGTAAGTACATGTCTCCCTTGCTGGAGAGTGCCTTGTTATATATATATGGGTATTGGAAGGAGGCAACCAATGATCCTGCGGTTGGGCGAGTAAAGCACCCAGAGATGGAAGTTAGTGACTGTGTGCAGTTTTTTTAGTCCTAGTTACCTGGCAGCATTAAAGACTGTGGGACATTTTTGCGTAGCACAGCAAGCTAGAGAAGAGTCTTTAAAGTGTTCAGTTTTGGGGTATCCCATGCTCCCTTGCCCCATCCAAATTCTATGTTCCAATTAAACCCTTAAAAAAGACACAGACTGTTCCTTTGAGCCAGTAAAAGAGAAAAGAAAATTCTATGTGCCTGGCTGTGTGTGTGCTAACTGGGAGAATAAGACCAAGTTCGCCAGCGGCTCTTTTGGGGGTGCGCTACATTAGAAAAACCTGTCAGTGTATATACACTTCTCCCAAGCTTCAGCTGGTAGGCAGCCACCCTGACATTATCTTGCAGGATATTTTAATAAACTTGGGAATTAATTTTCCCCTTGATAATGCCAAGTGTTCCAGGCCCTGAGGCAATGAAGCAAGCCCAAATCATGATGTTTCCTCCGCCATGCTTCACAGTTGGGATGATGTTTTGATGTTGGTAAGCTGTGCCCTTTTTTGTGACATACATAGTGCTAAGGATTCTTCCTGAACAACTTTTGTTTCATCAGTCCACAAGACATTTTCCCAGTAGTATTGCGGTTTGCCAAGGTACTCCTTGGCAAACTTTAGGTGCACAGCAATGGTTTTTTTGGAGGGTCTCCTTCGTGGTGCTCTGCTATGGACATATATATATATACATATGTATAATATATACATATGTATATATATATATATATATATATATATATATATATATATATATATATATATATACACACACACACTGTACATACTGTACATATATACATTTTATTATGGGGAAGAGAAGCTTCATCAAACTGTTGAAAAAGGCTTTATACCCAAGTGTTCACATTTCAAGCCCATAAAGGTCTCCTTATCTTTTGAATAATATAATAATTTATATTATCAATTATTACATTTTCAAGTTATTAAATATCAACATTGTATTAATAATAATAATTCTAAAATTATATATATATATATATATATATATATATATACCGGTATATAAATATTTCCATATACACTATATTTGCAATGTCATATAAGAGGGAGGAGAAGGGTTAATTTTTTGGAGTACTATCAGCGTGGTATTTGATGGGTATTTGATGGGCGGAAAGCTTGATCCTTTGGGTAAACACGGCTGAGATTGCTACTTTACAGTACAGCAAGTGTAACATTTTCCGGGGTGAAAGTTAAACCTAGCTGTCGGGAGCCAAAATGAACTGCGGATTAGGCAAGCCCAATTCTTATTCATAAGGGAGAAAGGCTGAACAAACATGGGGGACTGGCAGAAGTAATTCTCGGACTACAAGTAGCTCTGAGCCTTGTAAATGGCCCGAGGAAAGAAGAGAAATGTCAGATCAAGCAGGCACAGGGCAGGGCACAGCTATACTATCTCAGTACGGGCCCCCACTGACCACCTGGCAACTTTACCGTTAGCCAGAAGAGCTGATATGTATGGCCTTATGAGCCGTTGCCACAATCATTTGCCTCTAGTTGACTAGGGACCTATTCACAGTCACAAAACATCCTTGTGTTAATCACAGCCTTCTCAGCCATTACCTGTCCATATACACTCACTCCAGCATTGGCTACCTGACAATAGTGGCCCATGATCATGATGAGTGACAATGGTGGCCCATGGCCCATTCTATTCCTTCAGGCACTTCCTGTTACGTGGGTGACACCAGTGCCCCAACTATGCTCTCATGGTGTCAGCTTGTCACATGCACCCCTGGTGGATAATGCGAGCAGTCACACAGTCACACTTAATGCAGGTACGGGCTACCGTTGTCACTGTCAGAGTAATGATGTACAACCAACCCTGAGTGTGTGCATGTAGACATGAAATGGCTGAAAGAACCAAAGTAATTCAGTTAGGGTTTATATCCACTTTAAGGAGAACCTGCTTACTTGGATAGACACCAATCTTATGTAAGTGAGTGTCAGCGAAAGTGAGGAAGAAGCAGCAGCAGTGCATTCAATCATCTCACACAGATAAAGATACAGTATATGCAGATATAAAGCTTTGACACTCAACTTACTGGAATGTCTAGGCACAGGAAGTACTATTTTTCTGGTGGAATACAAGACAAAATATAACATGTTCAAGGTACTGCTTAGGCACAATTAACATTCCCAATGGTACTCAACCACCAGGCTATAGTCCCTCATCCATGGCCTCCAGCCAGCTGCAAATTTCTGAACCCTCCAGCTCCCATAGTGCCTTACAGTGCCCCCTGGCCCCCTGAGAACTCTCAGCCTCCACTGTGTCGCTTGTCCTCCCACAGTGCTCCCCATCATGCTGCAGAGCCTCCAGATCTTCATATTGCCCCCAAAACTCCAACAGTGACCCACTGTGCTCCCCAGCTGCTCCAGAGCCTCCAGTTCTCCACAGTGCCCCCAAATCTCCAACAGGGTCCCATAGTGGCCCCCAGCTGCTGCAGAGCCTCCAGTTCTCCATAGTGCCCCCAAACCTCCAACATGGTCCCATAGTGCTCCACAGCTGCTGCAGAGCCTCCAGTTCTACATAGTGCCCCCACACCTCCAACAGTGTCCCATAGTGCTCCCCAGCGGCTGCAGAGCCTCCAGTTCTTCATGGTACCCTCAAACCTCCAACAGGGTCTCCTAGTGTACCCCAGCATGCTGCAGAGCATCCAGTTCTCAATGATGCCCCCAAACCTCCAACAGGGTCCCATAGTGCTTTTGAGCTTCTGCGGAGCCACCAGTTCTACATAGTGCCCCCCAAACCTCCTACAGGGACCCATAGTGCTCCATAGCTGCCACGGAGCCTCCAACTCTCCATAGTGCCCTCAAACCACCAACAGGATCCCATAGTGCTCCCTAGCATGCTGCAGAGCTGCCAGTTCTCCATAGTGCCGTCAAACCTAAATCAGAGTCCCACAGTGCTCCCCAGCATCCTACAGAGCCCCAAAATCTCCATGGTGCCCCCAAATCGCCAACGGGGTCCCATAGTGTTCCCCAAATGCTGCAGAGCCTCCAGTTCTCCATGGTGCCCCCAAACCTCCAACAGGGTCCCATAGTGTTCCCCAGCTGCTGCAGAGCCTCCAGTTCTCCATAGTGCCCCAAAACCTCCAACAGTGTCCCATAGCGCTCCCCAGCTGCTGCAGAGCCTCCAGTGCTCCATATTGCCCTCAAACCTCCAACAGGGTCCCATTGTTCTCACCAGCATGCTGCAGAGCCTCCAGTACTCCATAGTGCCCCCAAATCTCCAACAGTGTCCAACACTGCTCCTCAGCTTCCTCCAGAAACCTTATACCCTACAGAGTTCCCAAGCCTGCTGCAGAGACCCCTATCCCACATCCCAACTACAGTAACACCCAGCCCCATCTAGAGCCTTCCAGCATTTTAATAAATGTATTGCATTCCCAATCTTTTTCTTGTATTTTTTACAACTGGAGCATGAAAGGTTTTGAAATAATTTACTAGGCCCTGGTCTCAAAAAGTTGACATACACTACCCCTATAACATAACACATCTTCACTTTTTGAGTTCTTCTTTTTCTGTAGAAGGTGAGACCATCCTTTACACAACAGATCATTGACTAGTGTGGTGAAGGACATTTGCTGCCTGTGGGTAGCCTTCCCTTCCCTTGGAACCCAACCAGTGCCTGGTTACTCATTCCTTTGTGTAAAGGTGTTAGGTTTCATTTTAGTGGTTCAGTACAATATTCTGAAGCCGCCACAGACATTCATTAGTACAAAAATGAGCAGTCTAGAAAATGTACAATTTCATATTAAAAAAGGCTATCTGAGAAGGCAATGTAAAGGAGTAAGAGGTTTTGTCAGTTGATTAATCTGTATTGTTCATTTATGTACGCTTCTTAAAAGGTACACCCTTGTAACACAGAAAATTAACTTATAAATGCATTCAGGGAACACAGAATGCTTGCTTTAAAGAGTCCCAGCCAGAGAAAGCTGGAAGAGAAGATAGGAGGCCAGAACAGAACATGAAGAGTAGAAATGAACAAGTATGGGACCACAACAGAAAAGCTGGAATAGTGGACAGAAAGACAGAAAAAAATGTGTCATGGTGAGCCACAATGGAGTCTGGAAGGTGGAGCAGAGCTTGGCATGCTACAGCAAATAATGGGAAGTCAGGCAGGAGTTTAGGAGATTGTAATGCAGTGGGAGTTAAAATATTGTATAGGTTGCTGAAAAGTAGCATAGGTAGTGAAAATAAAAATGATGCAGCAAGTAACGAACATGGGAAGCTGGATAAATAACAATGGAGTTGGTATGGATTTTGATTCCGAATGTGGGAAAAACACCCTCATATAAAGGCACCACATCCCTAGGTAAAGATATATATAAACATAGAAAGGAGCTAAAGGGATTTTAACGGTGCAATTTTTTCTTTCTTAAAAGACAGTTTATTGTTTACAATCGATTAAAAAGAGCATGGTTTGTATATAACAACAGACAAAATTCTTTTTTTCAAACAGTATAAAATACACAAGATGGTCAAGTGGGGGAAAAAGGTTTATACTACGAGTTCACAGGTGGTAGTTGTTGCATATTAACCCGACATGTTTCGCATTGTCGCTTTTTCAAGGGATATGCAACTGTTAAGTGAGTCATCCAACACTTTTAGCAATTCTACAAAGATAGAAAGAAAAGAAAAAAAGTTTTTATGTGCATACATACATAGTGTTCAGTATTATCACTGCAATAGATAGATATAAGAATACAGCACGCATTGTCACTCTGAAAAGTCAAAAAATGGCTTACCCCCAAAATGACCCAGTAAAACCTCAACAGCACCAGCATAACTAGACCCAACCACGACGGGACAGCAAAAGGGCCAAGTTGCAACCACAAGGAGCAAAAAGATGGAGCTGGTATGTGGGTAAAAGTTGGTAAAAATTCAGTATAAGCCAAGTTATATGTAGAAGGTTAATTTAGGTTCGAGAACCAATAAGTTCAACACTTACATCAATAAATAAAGAAACTGCAACCAAAGATGCAGATATGCGTCAGTATCGGTGGAATGGTGGTTATGAGGATTATTGGAATGGTATATAAGTCAAGCTGGAAAGTTAATAAGGCAGAAGATCTAGTTACTGCATGGAAGAAAACTGCACTGAATCATTTAAACTGGTACTATAATTATAAGTGAATGCTGAAAATTTACATAAGATATCATGATAATATGTTTAGATTACTATTTAAGGCCACACGGCCTCCAAATATTATAAAATAGTAACAGCAGTCAATATTAGATACAAGTGCAGTAAAGAATCTAGGGTAATGGAATAAAAGATATATATTTATAGAGAGCAGAGTGTGATGTACTCACCAGTCACTCACTCTGCTAAGAATTTGGCTTCCATCTACCGGCGCTGGCAGATTGGACTGTCAGAGAAGCCGGTTAAATAATGCTCCCCATCGAGCCGGCGTGTGACGTCGCCGGCTCGATGCGGACGTGAGGGCGCCTGTGCGCATGCCCCGGAGACTGAAAGCCAGTCCGAACTCCAATTCCCATGAGTCACAGCGACAGCCGAGGGGACCGACATGCGCAGTGTATCGCGCAGCGGCTCCCCCCACACTCACGCTGAAGCCGCGTCCCATGGGGGGAGCCGCTGCGCGATACACTGCGCATGTCGGTCCCCTCGGCTGTCGCTGTGACTCATGGGAATTGGGGTTCGGACTGGCTTTCAGTCTCCCGGGCATGCGCACAGGCGCCCTCACGTCCGCATCGAGCCGGCGACGTCACACGCCGGCTCGATGGGGAGCATTATTTAACCGGCTTCTCTGACAGTCCAATCTGCCAGTGCCGGTAGATGGAAGCCAAATTCTTAGCAGAGTGAGTGACTGGTGAGTACATCACACTCTGCTCTCTATAAATATATATCTTTTATTCCATTACCCTAGATTCTTTACTGCACTTGTATCTAATATTGACTGCTGTTACTATTTTATAATATTTGGAGGCCTTGTGGCCTTAAATAGTAATATAAACATATTATCATGATATCTTATGTAAATTTTCAGCATTCACTTATAATTATAGTACCAGTTTAAATGATTCAGTGCAGTTTTCTTCCATGCAGTAACTAGATCTTCTGCCTTATTAACTTTCCAGCTTGACTTATATACCATTCCAATAATCCTCATAACCACCATTCCACCGATACTGACGCATATCTGCATCTTTGGTTGCAGTTTCTTTATTTATTGATGTAAATGTTGAACTTATTGGTTCTCGAACCTAAATTAACCTTCTACATATAACTTGGCTTATACTGAATTTTTACCAACTTTTACCCACATACCAGCTCCATCTTTTTGCTCCTTGTGGTTGCAACTTGGCCCTTTTGCTGTCCCGTTGTGGTTGGGTCTGGTTATGCTGGTGCTGTTGAGGTTTTACTGGGTCATTTTGGGGGTAAGCCATTTTTTGACTTTTCAGAGTGACAATGCGTGCTGTATTCTTATATCTATCTATTGCAGTGATAATACTGAACACTATGTATGTATGCACATAAAAACTTTTTTTCTTTTCTTTCTATCTTTGTAGAATTGCTAAAAGTGTTTGATGACTCACTTAACAGTTGCATATCCCTTGAAAAAGCGACAATGCGAAACATGTCGGGTTAATATGCAACAACTACCACCTGTGAACTCGTAGTATAAACCTTTTTCCCCCACTTGACCATCTTGTGTATTTTATACTGTTTGAAAAAAAGAATTTTGTCTGTTGTTATATACAAACCATGCTCTTTTTAATCGATTGTAAACAATAAACTGTCTTTTAAGAAAGAAAAAATTGCACCCTTAAAATCCCTTTAGCTCCTTTCTATGTTTATAAATAACAATGGAGTGTAGCGGTACCCCGTAGGAGCTGCTGAATGATGTGGCCCACCTGTCACCCTGCCCAGCCCCACATTCACTTCCAGACACTTCAAGACAATGAAAAGTCTATCAGCTTTGTTTTTTGTATTTTATTGAGGGATTAGAACTTGGGTGGGGTTAAGGAATTCATGGGATGCCCAGAATAGATTCTTACATGGCATGGGACAATATAGAAACTCTCCTCCTGCGCAGTTCTTCAGGCGCATCTAGCACATGGTTAGACCTGACACTGGTTTCAGCCAGGCCTTAATAGAGTGCCTTATTACAGGCAGGAACTGTGGGCCCCTATGGCGTAGCAAATGAAGTTCTGGTGCTAGCTGCCCTCTTTGGTGGACTACTGATCCCAGTTAGCCCTTTGCAGACCCTGAGAGCCCTCCTCGCTGCAGCGGCCTGACTTCCCTGCCAGTAACATCACAGTCTCTCCTGCTGGCTCTACATCCATCTCGTCCATCTCGTACTGCGCACTCCCAGCCGCTTCGGCATGCCTTTCCCAGCTTTCCCGACTGTGCCTGTCACTCACCAACACCTGGTGGATCCCTCCTGGAGACTTGCCCAGCAGTATTCCCTGCTGTCCTCTCTTGCTCCTGTTCAGGACACCCCTTGGGTTGTATGGGGTTCTCGTTCAGCTCCAAGGCCCTGGCCCAAGGTCCCCCCCCCCAGAGTAGGGGACTTCCTCCAAGGCCCCAACAGCCTAATACTCAATCTCCAGTTCTTCCACCCGAACAACTCCTCCGCAGTGAGGGTGACTCTAGGTATTTAAGGAGGCCTGCCCCCTGCCAATCCAGGTTGGGGATTGGTCATAGCTCCTTAGAACACCCCAGACAGCTCCGCCTCTCTTCCCCACCTTCCTTCTGGAAACCTCTAGAAGCAGAAGGGAGGTAACTGAAAGGTGAAACTAACTGTGAGTCACCAACCTACTCTAGGTCACTCCCAGCCCACAGATCAAAACAAACAGGCCTAGCTTTTGGCTAGGCCTGCTTAAATTTACCTGCACTACAGAAAAATCTCACTCTAGCACCTACACTAGGTAGAGGGTGCTACAGGAGCATGTGAGGCCAGAATGAAGTGTGATGGAGGCAAGATTAAAGGATGGCGTGCCGACTTAGGGCAAAGGGAAACAAGTTGGGGTGGGTTTCCGGCATGTGTTTAGGGTAGTGCTAGTAGGTCTCGGTTAGAAATAGTCAGTGGTCGTGTGGTCATTGTTTACAATGGTATTGTATTGTTCGCCCCTGCGTGCCTAAATGATTGGTGGTTTTGTGTGGCCACTGGTGTGTTTTATAGTTTATATTTCATGAAAAAAACTCAATAAAAAGAATTTAGAGGGAAAAAAAGGAAAAAAAAACTATTTAGAGGAAAAAAAAGGATGGAGTGCCAAGTCAGAGCATTGGTTTAATGAAGGAGAGCATAGTATCATGAAAGGATCATGGGTGCAAAACAGAGAACACCAGACCAGAGGTTGGGCAGCTGGAACAGAATATGGGGTGCAAAAAATGAACCAGTATGGGACCACCACAGAAAAAGCTTGAATAGTGGACAGAAGACCAGAACAGAACATGTGTTATGGTGAGCCACAATGGAGTCTAGAGGCTGTAGCAGAGCATGGAGAGCTAATTGGAACAGGACTGACAACTCATGGGGCCCCCGGGCAATAGGAGATTATGGGGCCCCCAGGCAATTAGAGATTATGGGGCCACATAGTATACACACATAGTATACACATACATGTACACACAGTATACACAGACATGTTTCTATTGGCTGTCCCTGGTCCATACTGTCTATTGGCTGTCCCTGGTCCATACTGTCCCTGGTTTTACTGAGGCTGGCAACCCTGACGGGGCCCCCTAGTGACCCAGGGCCCTTGGGCAGTGCCTGAGTGGCTCAATGGTCAGTCCGCCCCTGAATGGGAATCCAGGTTGGAACTTAGGGGGTTGTAATACTGCGGGAGTCAAAATAATGTATAGGTTGCCGAAAAGAACCACGGATAGCCAAAAATGAAAACTATACATCAAGTAACAAGCATGGGAAGCTGGATCAGAGATACAAGGAAGCATGGGAGGCCAAAATGAAATATGGTGGAGGCAACATCAAAAAATGGAGTGTCAAGTCAGAGCATTTGTTTAAAGAAGGTGCGTAGGATCATGGTTGCAAAACAGAACACTGGATCAGAGGTTGGGAGGCTGAAACAGAACATGGGATGCAAAAATGAACCAGTATGGGGCCACCACAGGAAAAGCTTGAATAGTGGACAGAAGGCTAGAACAGAACATGTGTTATGGTGAGCCACGATGGAGTCTAGAGGCTGTAGCAGAGCAAGGAGAGCTAAAGCAAATAATGGTGATGCCGGTGGGAACTTAAGGGATTGTAATACCGTGGGAGTCAAAATAATGTATAGCACAGGTAGCCAAAAATGAAAACTATGCAGCAAGTATCGAGCATGGCAAGCTGGATCCGAGCAACAACGGAGCACAGGAGGCCAAAAGGAAATGTGGGGGAGGCAACACTGAAGGGTGCCAAGTCAGAGTATGGGTTTGATGAAGAGGGGAAATTATCATGTAAGGATCATGTGCGCAGGACAGAGAACCCTGGAATAGAGATTGGGAGGCTGGGACAGAACATGGGCTGCAGAAACTGGGGCCACCACAGAACATGCTTAAATACTGGACAGAAGGTTGAGGCATAACATGTGGCATGGGGTGGAAGAAATGTACATGAGCATAGAACGAAGAGTGCAGGGACCATCAAGTACATACAGAACTAGTATATTGCATGGACAGGCTGGAAGGAAACTGGACCAGTATGGAGCGTGGGGCAAAATGAGGGCACGTCAGGGATGGAGGGGTTAGCTAAATGTAGAATTGGCAGCTGATATCATCTACATAATGATTTGTTCTTGACCCCCCCCAGGGATAAGACTGACAGATGACTAGACTAAAAGGTCATTTTATCCTTTTTAGCCAGGGCAGTTGCACTTTGTTCTCTTTCTGAATTTCAGTAGTTAATTTTCAATTTTAACAGGAGTGTACCTTTAAGCTGAGGGGGCGTTTTGGAGGGGGGCAATAGGAGTCACGTTTAGAAAAAGGGGGCACTTAATCAACCACCCTAAGGCAACTCTTACTAGTTTTTATGGTTGTGCAAAATGGCAACACTTAACAGTTTGACTTCTTTCCAATTACCATCCTATAAGGTCAGCGCTGGACTGACAGATAGACAAGTAGAATCAAAACAAAGCGGCGCAACTTCAAAATACGCCACATTCTAAAACAAAAATAAATTGAAGGAGGTAGAGATAAGCAAGCCACGGCCTCTGCTCCCTATTTAACATTCATTGAATTGAATAATCAGGCCTCATTATCTAACTTTGTCTGCATATTTGCCCTCAATATGCTAATTTAAGTTAGCTGGGAGCATCTTCGCTCTATTTTGACTACAATACCATTTCGCTTTATTGTGCGGCTCGCTCCAGCCCCCTGGGCCATGTAGAAAGTTAACAAATTTCCATCAAATCCTTCTGTCTTTTTCCTGGGAAAACTGTATTCAGACGAAAGCAGATTCTGATTATTTGGGCCTATTTTGCCTAGAAATTGGCCTTCCTGGGCATTCACGTGAAATTAGAAGCTTTATCTGTCTCTTGTGGGGAGAGGAGGGCGGCTTATCGGGGATCAGAGAGCGAAAGGAAATTGCAGAATAACATTAGCACCTCTGAATAGGGCTGATTGGCTGCAGCCTTGTTGCTTAGGGGTTAATTTGTCAGCATGGATGTGCTTTCCTTCACAGTCTCCTTTTCTCTTCTCGTCTCCTTCTTTCTTTCTTTACTTCCTTTTTTCCGTCTTCCTTTCTTCCATCCTACCAACCTCTTCCTTTACTTCTTTTCCTCCTTACTTCTCATCGCTTCCTACCTTCCTTTATATTGCTTTCTTTCTTTCTTTCTTTCTTTCTTTCTTTCTTTCTTTCTTTCTTTCCTTTCTCCCTTCCTTCTCCCTCTCTGCCTACCTTCCTTCTGTCCTATTTTCCTCCATCGTACAACTTTCTTTCTTTCTTTCTTTCTTTCTTTCTTTCTTTCTTTCTTTCTTTCTTTCTTTCTTTCTTTCTTTCTTTCTTTCTTTCTTTTTTCTCCTTCTTCCATAGCCTTCATTCCTCTATCCTTACAACATTTTTCCTTCCTTCTCTTCCACCTTATTTCTCATTTTTTCCCTTTCCTTCCTTCCTCTATTCCTTCCTCCCTTCCTCTCTTTTTAAACCTTCTTTCTGTGCTCTTTCATCCTACCAACCTCCATCTCTTCTGCTTTCTTTCTTTCTTTCTTTCTTTCTTTCTTTCTTTCTTTCTTTCTTTCTTTCTTTCTTTCTTTCTTTCTTTCTTTCTTT